>CM038714.1:8806564-8938027 GCA_021613375.1 Megaleporinus macrocephalus | reverse complement strand
ACAGTTTAAATACTAAACTGAAATGCTGAACTTAAAGTGATGAAAAAAGCATTTATTAAGTAAAAACAAGGGCTACATTTAAAATGATTTTGAAAAAAGTGCATCATAAAGTGCTTATTTATTATAAAAAAGGGAAATAAAATGTTTAGTCTTGTTAACTGAGTTTCTCATCTTAACAGTTTATCTCTCTCTTGTATTCCTCCACACTTTCTCTTGTTCAGTGAAAGAAGTGAGCTCTTGATTGTCCAGCCAGGACTTTAAATCTGGGCTGAAATTGTGTTAGGACCATTTTCACACTCATATGAGATTTCCAGGCTGTTCTGAGTGCATGTTCTCCTCGTGTTTGAGTGGATTTCTTCTGGGTACTCCACTTTCTTCCCACAGACCAAACACATGCATGTTAGGTTGACAGCTCACTCTAAACTGCCCGTCGGTGTGTGTGTATGAGTGAGTGTGTGTTGGCCATGTGATGGACTGGCAACCTGTTCATGGTGTACCCCATCTTCGCCCAAAGGCGCTGGGATTGGCTCCAGCCCCTCCATGACCCCGACTAGCGGGATAAAGCAGAAGATAATGGATGGATGGATGGATAGATATGAGATATGTGGCTGCTTTTATTAGCGCCACGGTCTCAGAACATATGAAACATGTTGGTTTGGAGCTGTCTGCGGGAAGTATAAACATGTCTCGGTCTATTCCTGGTTGAAAAGTAATTTTTCGCCGTAGACTTGCTTTTTTTTAGAACACGCCATCTGACCCGCTTTATTCTCCGACTGCTGCTTCTAACCTGTGTGCGCCGTCCTCCCGAATCTGCACAGATCTGATTGGCTAAGGAGTGCGTTTGGTGATTTTACTCTGTCAGGTTACTGCGCCACAAAGCCTATATTCCATAAAGACTAGAAAAGTTGCGCCGCTTAAAATAAACACTGTCAGAATTAAATCATTCTCAATAGTTTATCAGTTTGGGTCCGCATTGGACACTGTCCGGATCCGAACCGCGGTCTGCCTATTAGTGACCTCCCAACTAGATTATTCTACAGCTTTAGTCTCTGAGCTTCAGTTTTTTTCTCAGCTTCTTATTTCCTCACCCTCTCTTTAGTTTTTATAATGAAAGTACTACTGTCAAATACAAAGAGCAAAAAAAGATTCTTTCATTCATCTTCTAACCTGCTTATCCTTCTGAGTGGCAGGGGGTACTGGAGTCCATCCTAGCGCTCATTGTGCAGAAAGCAGGAAACACCCTGCACAGTCCAGACGGCCAGCGCATTGCAGAGCAAACACGCAGATATACACATCCAAACTCATACATAGGAGGCAATTTAGCTTCTCTAATAGGCCTGAGTACATGTTTCTGCATGGACCTGGAGGAAACCCCTGCAGATACAAGGAAAACATGGAAACTGGCTACCTGGCCAGGGAATCCAACCCAGGCTGCTCTTGCCGTGAGAGCAAAAAACGTAGTTAACTATAATCTATCATTTTCTCAATGAAAAATATTGTGTTCATTTGTTTTTCTTGTCTTTAATTACATAAAAGCACAAGTCATTCAAAAGTAGTGGAAAGTGATCCATTACTTTATTAGAGTACTCCTTTGGATTGTGATACAGTTGCATTTTTTGATGTGAACCTGTCCATGGTGTACTGGAATAGGCTCCAGCCTCTCCCGTGACCCCAACTAGCGGGATAAAGCAAAACATAATAGATGGATGATCAGTGATCTGTAATGGAATACCCTCCCAACCTTGCTCATCCATCATTCATAAAAATAGAAATGACAGATCAACTACGTCCTTCTCTTTCGCAGTGTTTCGGTGGTTGTGTAAAGTAAAAGTGTGGCTGACTGTGCTTCAGCATATTCTGTTATGTTCCTTGGATTAGGCTCTCATTATCACTTCATTGAGATTACAGGGTTACTGTATAACTGGGCTGCGCTATTGTGAAACATAAAGGTCCTACACAGTAAAGGAGTGCTCACAGTGCTACGTGGCTCTAGCACTGCAGTTTCACATGTTGTACAATCTCACATCTGGCTCTCACGTTCAGCCTCTCAAATCTAAAAGAAGTCTCAGGTTTTCTACAGACATCTCACACCGCATAATTGTGCTCGCACATTCTTTGTTAAGAAGTGTCATGGGACAACAGCTAATGTAGGATGAAGCCACAAGGAGGTGGAATAGTGGCTCACTGGGGATAGTGTAGCAGCTGAAAACAGCTGCCTGAAACTTTGCTCTCATTTGTGTTTTCATATATGACTATATCCATACCTTGTAGTACAGTATTATTTGTATATGTTGTAGTACTGTGAAATGTGTGAATGTTGTAGTACAGTGATATTTGTGTTTATTGTAGTACAGTAATATTTGTATTTATTGTAGTACAGTGATGTGTGTATGTTGTAGTACAGTAATATTTGTATTTATTGTAGTACAGTGATGTATGTATTTATTGTTGTACAGAGATATTTGTATTTATTGTAGTACAGTAATATTTGTATATGTTGTAGTACAGTAATATTTGTATATGTTGTAGTAAAGTGATATTTGTATATGTTGTAGTACAGTAATATTTGTATATGTTGTAGTACAGTGATATTTGTATATGTTGTAGTACAGTAATATTTGTATATGTTGTAGTACATTAATATTTGTATATGTTGTAGTACAGTGATATTTGTATATGTTGTAGTACAGTGGTATTTGTATTTGTTGTAGTACAGTAATATTTGTATATGTTGTAGTACAGTGATATTTGTATTTGTTGTAGTACAGTATATTTGTATATGTTGTAGTACAGTAATATTTGTATTTGTTGTAGTACAGTGATATTTGTATTTGTGGTAGTACAGTAATATTTTGTATATGTTGTAGGTAAAGTGATATATTGTATTTGTTGTAGTACAGTGATATTTGTATATGTTGTAGTACAGTAATATTTGTATATGTTGTAGTAAAGTGATATTTGTATTTATTGTAGTACAGTGATGTGTGTATGTTGTAGTACAGTAATATTTGTATTTATTGTAGTACAGTGACGTATGTATTTATTGTTGTACAGAGATTTTTGTATTTATTGTAGTACAGTAATATTTTTATATGTTGTAGTACAGTGATATTTGTATATGTTGTAGTACAATGATATTTGTATATGTTCTTGTACAGTAATATTTGTATATGTTGTAGTACAGTGATATTTGTATATGTTCTCGTACAGTGATATTTGTATTTATTGTAGTACAGTGATATTTGTATTTATTGTAGTACAGTAATATTTGTATATGTTGTAGTACAGTGATATTTGTATATGTTGTAGTACAGTGATATTTGTATATGTTCTCGTACAGTGATGTTTGTATTTATTGTAGTACAGTAATATTTGTATATGTTGTAGTACAGTGATATTTGTATGTTTTAGTACAGTGATATTTGTATTTATTGTAGTACAGTAATATTTGTATATGTTGTAGTACAGTGATATTTGTATATGTTCTCGTACAGTGATATTTGTATATGTTCTCGTACAGTGTATATTGTATTTATTGTAGGACAGTAATATTTGTATATGTTGTAGTACAGTGATATTTGTATGTTGTAGTAAAGTGATATTTGTATATGTTCTCATACAGTGATATTTGTATTTATTGTAGTACAGTAATATTTGTATATGTTGTAGTACAGTGATATTTGTATATGTTCTCGTACAGTGATATTTGTATTTATTGTAGTACAGTAATATTTGTATATGTTGTAGTACAGTAATATTTGTGTATGTTGTAGTAAAGTGATATTTGTATATGTTGTAGTACAGTGATATTTGTATATGTTGTAGTACAGTAATATTTGTATATGTTGTAGTAAAGTGATATTTGTATATGTTGTAGTACAGTGATATTTGTATATGTTGTAGTACAGTGATATTTGTATTTGTTGTAGTACAGTAATATTTGTACATGTTGTAGTACAGTGATATTTGTATTTGTTGTAGTACAGTAATATTTGTATATGTTGTAGTACAGTAATATTTGTATTTGTTGTAGTACAGTGATATTTGTATTTGTGGTAGTACTGTAATATTTGTATATGTTGTAGTAAAGTGATATTTGTATTTGTTGTAGTACAGTGATATTTGTATATGTTGTAGTACAGTAATATTTGTATATGTTGTAGTAAAGTGATATTTGTATTTATTGTAGTACAGTGATGTGTGTATGTTGTTGTACAGTAATATTTGTATTTATTGTAGTACAGTGATGTATGTATTTATTGTTGTACAGAGATTTTTGTATTTATTGTAGTACAGTAATATTGTTATATGTTGTAGTACAGTGATATTTGTATATGTTGTAGTACAATGATATTTGTATATGTTCTCGTACAGTAATATTTGTATATGTTGTAGTACAGTGATATTTGTATATGTTCTTGTACAGTGATATTTGTATTTATTGTAGTACAGTAATATTTGTATATGTTGTAGTACAGTGATATTTGTATTTGTTGTAGTACAGTAATATTTGTATATGTTGTAGTACAGTGATATTTGTATTTGTTGTAGTACAGTAATATTTGTATATGTTGTAGTACAGTAATATTTGTATTTGTTGTAGTACAGTGATATTTGTATTTGTTGTAGTACAGTAATATTTGTATATGTTGTAGTACAGTAATATTTGTATTTGTTGTAGTACAGTGATATTTGTATTTGTTGTAGTACAGTAATATTTGTATATGTTGTAGTACAGTAATATTTGTATTTGTTGTAGTACAGTGATATTTGTATTTGTGGTAGTACAGTAATATTTGTATATGTTGTAGTAAAGTGATATTTGTATTTGTTGTAGTACAGTGATATTTGTATATGTTGTAGTACAGTAATATTTGTATATGTTGTAGTAAAGTGATATTTGTATTTATTGTAGTACATTGATGTGTGTATGTTGTACAGTAATATTTGTATTTATTGTAGTACAGTGATGTATGTATTTATTGTTGTACAGAGATTTTTGTATTTATTGTAGTACAGTAATATTTTTATATGTTGTAGTACAGTGATATTTGTATATGTTGTAGTACAATGATATTTGTATATGTTCTCGTACAGTAATATTTGTATATGTTGTAGTACAGTGATATTTGTATATGTTCTTGTACAGTGATATTTGTATTTATTGTAGTACAGTAATATTTGTATATGTTGTAGTACAGTGATATTTGTATATGTTGTAGTACAGTGATATTTGTATATGTTTTAGTACAGTGATATTTGTATTTATTGTAGTACAGTAATATTTGTATATGTTGTAGTACAGTGATATTTGTATATGTTGTAGTACAGTGATATTTGTATTTATTGTAGTACAGTAATATTTGTATATGTTGTAGTACAGTGATATTTGTATATGTTCTCGTACAGTGATATTTGTATATGTTCTCGTACAGTGATATTTGTATTTGTTGTAGTACAGTGATATTTGTATATGTTCTCGTAGAGTGATATTTGTATATGTTCTCGTACAGTGATATTTGTATTTATTGTAGTACAGTAATATTTGTATATGTTGTAGTACAGTGATATTTGTATGTTGAAGTAAAGTGATATTTGTATATGTTCTCATACAGTGATATTTGTATTTATTGTAGTACAGTAATATTTGTATATGTTGTAGTACAGTGATATTTGTATATGTTGTAGTACAGTGATATTTGTATATGTTCTCGTACAGTGATGTTTGTATTTATTGTAGTACAGTGATATTGTATATGTTGTAGTACAGTGATATTTGTATGTTTTAGTACAGTGATATTTGTATTTATTGTAGTACAGTAATATTTGTATATGTTGTAGTACAGTGATATTTGTATATGTTCTCGTACAGTGATATTTGTATATGTTCTCGTACAGTGATATTTGTATTTATTGTAGTACAGTAATATTTGTATATGTTGTAGTACAGTGATATTTGTATGTTGTAGTAAAGTGATATTTGTATATGTTCTCATACAGTGATATTTGTATTTATTGTAGTACAGTAATATTTGTATATGTTGTAGTACAGTGATATTTGTATATGTTGTAGTACAGTGATTTTTGTATTTATTGTAGTTCAGTGATATTTGTATATATTGTGGTACAGTGATTTTTGTATTTATTGTTGTTCAGTGATATTTGTATATGTTGTAGTACAGTGATATTTGTATATGTTGTAGTACAGTGATTTTTGTATTTATTGTAGTTCAGTGATATTTGTATATATTGTGGTACAGTGATTTTTGTATTTATTGTTGTTCAGTGATATTTGTATATATTGTAGTACAGTGATATCTGTATGCTATTTTGGGTTTTTACTATATGAGGCCAAATCTCATATGTTCTACTTGTATCCTAACTGCACTTTACCAGGCGGTGATGGTCTACAAAAGCATGAGCTTCCATTCAGTTCGTTCCACTCATTGGCTCTTTCTCATGTCCTTATGAAGTTTTTTGGCTCCATTTGGTGGTTCTGCCTCATGCTGTTTATGAGTTTCACCTTCTGAGTCTTGGTTCTTTCTCAGGTTCTTAGAAAGTCTCGGTTCCACTCAATGGTTTGTCCTTACGATCTTAGAGAGTGAGAAACTTCTCATGCCCTTTATGAGTTTCACTTTATGAGTTTGATTCCTCCTTTTACATCCTGGTTCCACTCAGTAGAGTGTCTTCTTCTGAGTCTTGGTTCCACTTTGTAGTTCCTCTGTAAGCTCTTTATGAGTTTCACCTTCTGAATCTTCGTTCCATTCAGTAGGTCCTCCTCATGCTCTTTGTGGGTTCCACCTCCTAAGTATTAATTCCGTAAAAATCCGAAAAAAATTTAAATCAGGCACAGCTACTCATTTGGCAGAACCGCTCTTTTCAAGTCATACTGCATGCTGCAGCAGGGGTGCTAGACCTGTGACTGCTTACCTCTTTAGAGACGTTGCAATATCCTCTGTTTTTTTATAGCCGTTGTACTGAATCCATAAAGGTTGTATGTTAAAAGTAATAAAAATATACCATCACTAAACAATCTGAAAATTGCTTTTCTTGATATGTATCTAATATTGTATTTGTAACCAAGGAATTTTGTGGAGAACTGAATGTAACTGAATGTCTGCGACCACATTGGGATCATTACTGGAATTTTTTTTTCCATTAAAACATGAAAAGTATAACAAAGTCGAATTTTTCGAACTTCAAAACAAACACATCTTGAAGAGAAATATTCATGATTCTGCAGTATTTCTAGGTCATTTAAATTGAAGTTGATTTGTGGCACTGACGATGATGTTGCAGCCTTGTGCACAAAACAGTCTTCTCAGATGTTTAGCTGACACTGGAGCGGATGTGCTCTTCAGAGGCTTTTGCACAAACTCGTGGAATCCGTGCTGTCATTCAAACCAAATGAGGACGTCCCAAATAATAAGGAATTCTGAAATTCATATAAAAACTGCAGTCATTAAACGCAGACTCTGTTATTTTAAACTAAATCTGTAATCATTAAATGTAGATCTTGAATTGCTGCTGCTGTTCTGTTTGTACCGGTCAGATCTGGTCTGCACGGTTATTTGTTTTGTGCTAGCTGGGCGTGCTAACTCTGCTGTTTGCTGATACTCACTGTATTCAGCCGCGTGCAGTGCTGATATCTTTCTGGTACATGTACACTCTCTCTCTCTCTCTCTCTCTCTCTGTCTCTCTCTCTCTCTCTCTCTCTCTCTCTGTCTCTCTCTCTCTCTCCAACCATTTACCCCAGATAAAAAAGGGAAGCATTTTTGCACAAAGCATTGCACTAATAACTTTACTACCTCACTGGACTCTATTTATTACACATTGCACAATTTGCACACTACCAGCAATTATTTATTATTCTCTGTCTGTACTGTGTTGTGTTGTCTGTCCGCACTTGTTTGTTTCGTTTCACTGTGTACTCTGTATGTAGTTGAAATGACAATAAAACCCACTTGACTTGACTTGACTAGTAGAGTTAAATATCTTTATCTTGGTTCCTCAACAAGACACGCTGATTTTACTCATTTAAAAACATCCTGGATGAGTCTGCATCACATACGGTAAAACACTGCCAGACGGACGACAAGCTTTTATCAGCGAGGCCGCTGCTTCAGTCAGTCTGTCGAAAATGAAAGGGTGTGTATTTCCACCTAGTGGTTCAGATAGGAATTGCAGGGAGCTGGCCGGAGGGTTCCTCTTCCTGGATGAAACGCTAGCTCTCGGGATAGGCTAAATTGTAGAAATATCGTCCGATCACATATTTTGATTAAAAATTGTGCGATACCGATACATAGCCGATCGATCATTCCATCTCTAGATCTCTAGGTCCTGTTGGAGCTGCAGCATTGTTACCACGTGTATCTTGGTCATTCACTGTTCAGGGCATCTCTCCTGCAGGGACATTAAGAAAGCGACTCAGGGAAGATGTGAATTTGTCTAGTGCTGCATAACTTCCCCCTGCAGACTGCAAGTGATGAGACCTGCTACGGAAGAGTTGAATTCAACCACTCATGACATTAGTGCCAGAGCATTACTGATGTTTGGGGCTGGTCGTTATGAGAGTGCACCTTTTAAAGGGAATAAAAGTGTGAAAAAAAACACAACACCACCACCAAGGCATTTCTCTGGAGGCTTAGCATGGAGCTCTTGTAGCAGGAGGATCATTTATTCTTCAAAGCAAATAACTCTGTGCTGAATAAACAACTGAATTACACACAATATAAATGTTATATGAAATGATCTATTTATGATAAATAGGTTGTAATTCAAATATACCATGTAGAAGACCAAGCTAATGGCAACACTTTCATATTCCACATGCACATTAAATGATGCAGCCTGGCATAATGAAACGTTCAGGTTTTGTTTTTAATATTATACCAATCAGAGCCAAGACTGAAAACACAATGAAAAAAACACAATGGAAATATGGCACTGGAGCTTCTCCTGGCTTTGTGCAATGAAAATCTATTATCATTGCTGAGAAAGCTCCTTCATTCTGAGGTGAATTTACCTGCTATATTTAAAAGCTGCCAACATTTCTTTTGCTTCTTTTGAATTTCACTTTAATTTTCATCATGTTTTTTGGAATACAATAGCTTTATTTAGTAGAAACAGAGGCTTTGCAGCAGTTTTTGTGATGTCACAAGCACCACCACACACCCTCTCTCACACACACACACACACACACACACACACACACACACACATATATATACATATATATATATATATGTATATATATATATATATATATATATATATGTGTGTGTGTGTGTGTGTGTGTGAGCCTGTGTCTCCCCCTATAAGGACTGAGATGCCTCAGCAGAATGTTGGTGTTTGGTGGTCCCGCTGTTTATTTACAGAGGGCCAAGCAGTTATAGTTCAGCGTGATACTAATTTCAAATGACAGTAAAACTGACCAATCATATCTTCCCTCTAAGTGGGTGGGCTTAACTGTACGATCATTAGTGATGCCCTATTGGTTGGCGGTATAAATTCTATTGGTTGTTTCATGGGATTTACTCATTTAACTTGGACATTGTAAATTATTTATAGAATATCTTTCTAAATATAACAGTCATATCAAACACCGGCACATTAATGTTACAGCTCTGAACTGTCTGAACCGCCAGACCAAAAACCATATCCATATTTGAGCCGCATAAAACCAAAACATTTATTTCACACAGTTCTTTCAGTTTCATGATCTATTGAAGCCCTAACAGTTTTTCTTTCCCTCTTACTTGTCCGTAATTCAGCTAGTGACACTCTGCCGTCTGCCAGATCTTGCTGAATGACACTTGAAGGCTAGATTTAACTACATTATTAGCTTAGCAAACAATTCCAATGCACTATTTTTAATACTTGCCAGAAAATCACTATTAATCTTTCTCTTTTTTTTAAAAAGAAGTGTCTGGTTGCATCTCATGGCCTCATCTCAAATGATTTTAGTCCAGCCTGCCGCCGTCCTTCAACAGCCAGTCAGTAACAAGCTACACAGAGACAACTTGGCATGCTGCTGATGTAGCTCACTAAGGAACAAGGAGGCTGCATCAGGACAACAGACAGCAAAAATAATAATAATAATAATAATAATAATAATAATAATAATAATAATAATAATCTTTCTTTATAGAGCCCTTGTAAAGCTCAAAGTGCTTTTCAGGCAGTTTTCATCTGTAATAAACTTAAAGTTCAACTTTATAGGTACTACAATGGTAAAGGTTGAACTAAATGTTAAATTAAAACTTAAAGAGATACATTTTTAATTTTTAAAGAAGTTTCTTTAAAATTAGTCTCTCCACACTCTCTGTATTTTATGTAAGGTACATTCAGAAGGTCAGTATCGGCAGATCTTACATCTCGGGTTGGAACTTAAAAAGAGAGACGTTCTGTGATGTAGCAGGTTCTAGATTATTTAGAGCTTTATAGATGAGTACAGAAGTTTAAAGTCTATTATAAGGGATACAGGGAGCCGGTACAGCTCTTTTAAAACAGGACTATGATCTAAGCTAAAACAGGAACCAAAATAGCTAATGATTGGTTAATTAGTTATTTTAGTTTTGTTATTTTGGCCTTGGTTAGCCCCAAAGATTAATGTGATTTGCTCTTTAGTTCTTTATTGGTTTTCTTTCTTTTTTCTCCTTTATTTAAGTGTTAAGTGAGAAAGGACTGCCATGTTATTGTTTTGTTTTTCTAACAAAATACACTTGTTTTGTGATCAAAAGTTTATTGTCATTTTAAGAAGGATGAGTTATAAGGGTACAATGCAGTGACAGGAGAAATCGAAAAAGAAGATAATCATAAACCCCCTTACAACCCCTGTCCCCACAGTTCACTCCATCGCCCCACCCTCCAATAGCCCTCACCATGGCACCCCACCCCACCTTTAAATGGCCAGATCAACACAGTAAAAACTGAGCAAAAGTAACATTCATATCTGCAAATAATAAGAGTCGTAGAACAATAGAGAGAAAATAGGTACAGTAACAACAACAACAACAATAATAATAATAATAATAATAATAATAATAATAATAATAATAATAATAATAATAATGACAATAATATTGAAGTAAACAGCTTAGTCCAGGGACTCAAAAAAGTTCAGTTCTTTGGCACCATGGATGTGAAAAATACACTTTTTTGACATCAAAAACTTTGTCTGGCTGGTCGGTTTGTTTATGTTGCAATCCTTAGACTCCTAGACTAACAGGGTCGTAACAATGGACGTCATAAACACAGCCTCTGATTGGTCTATGTCAGGAACCCGTTCTTGGATTGGTAAACATGTCAGGAACACATCATCTGATGGGTCAACATGCCAGGAACAAAGACTTTAATTGGTCTATGTCAGGAATCCATTCTCGGATTGGTCAACATGTCAGGAACACATCACCTGATTGGTCAACATGCCAGGAACACAGCCTCTGACTGGTCTACAAATCAGGAACATAGTCTCTGACTGGTCAACAGACTCAACCCAAGGTGTCAGTTGAGCAACTAACAGCCATGCTAGAAAAACCATAACTATTTTTAACACAGAAAAGTACATATATAATCACAGCAGACATTCAGTGTTCTCAGGTCTCCAAAAAGATTTCTTAATGGAATACAAGCATATAGGAGTTCTTATTGGACGGGAACAACACTCTTCTTCTGAGCAAAAATAAAAGCATGTCTCTAACATGCAGGGTTCCTGAGATTCATTCTTTGATGCTGAATATGACATCAACTTGAAAAAGTTAAACACTAACCTTTGCCTTACCTTGTGTGGCCTAAATCCTACTTCTTGAACTGAAGTTTTGGAACTTTACATTTTCCATTCCTCCTGCAAAGTGGATGATGAACTATCTTCAAAACTATTGCCTGAGAAGTAAATAACTTGTACTTAATGACTGGAAATAAAACAAATGAAAGGAGGTCTCTGACTTTTGCACAGTGCTGTATGTTCCCTTGATTCCTCACTCCTCCAAGGGGTCATTTAACACACTTCACTTTTATTAATTAAGGAAAGGAATGGCCCTTGAATGGTGCTGGGATTGATGAAGTGATTGAAGCCAAGTCATAAATTTTCGAAGAAGCTTTGCCCAAACGGGATATGTTATATATCTTCAGTTTTCTTGCAGTGCTTGTGCACATACATTTGGGCACCTGAAGTTTCTACCAGCCCACAAAGTGTGAAATAAGACAAACCTGTCAGTTTCTTGTGGACTGCCTAGATCAGAATTCGCTGTTCAAATTTAACTCCCCTTTCTACAACAAGTGGAGGCTCATTAGAATAAAATTGCCCCTCCTATCTGAGTAGTTTCACCCATGGTCACCTTTATGAACTGGTGCGTCATTAATATCTGATCAGGGGAACTGCTCTATTGTTGTTCTTCATTAAATACTGCAGCAGTTACAATCTGGCAACTGCTGTTAACTGCTGCACCATTTATCATGAGTTAGAAAACTGATACAAGAAGCTTTGGCCTTGTGAGCATAACTGTTTTTCCAACATGGGTCAGTACAACATCAAACCCACAGAAGAGAAAAATGTAAGTACTTAAAAAAGAATTGTACTCTTTGTTTCTTTGGCCATTTAGCACTAGTACACCACTAACAGCTGATGTAATATATTATCTAGATAGTTATATATCTAGATAGTTCTTGGTGTTTACCTAAATGTGTACTGGCAACTGGATGTGGCCCATAGAAAATGGGGACAGGGTGGACAGCAGCTCATTATTATTTAAAGAAACAGACACTTGAACCAGCTGTTCTGAACAGGACTGTTTAGACAATGCTTTTTATTAAGGCATCCCAAAGGTGTTCTGTTGGGTTGAGGTTAGGACTCTATGCAGGCCAGTCAAGTTCTTCCACACCAAACTCTCTCCTCCATGTCTTTATGGAGCTTGTTTTTTGCACTGATGGAACAGGAAGGAACAGGAAGGGGCCATCTCCAAACTGTTCCCACAAATTTGGGAGCATGAAATTATCTAAAATCTCTTGGAGTTTCTTTCACTGGAGCTAAGGGGCCAAGCCCAACTCCTGAAAAACAACCCCACACCATTATCCCCCCTCCACCAAACTTTACACTCGGCACAATGCAGTCACACAAGTCCATCAGATTGCCAGACAGAGAAGGGTGATTTGTCACTCCAAAAAACAGGTCTCCACTGCTCTAGAGCCCAGTGGCGACATGCTTTACACCACTGCATCCAACGCTCTGCATTGCGATTGGTGATGTAAAGCCTGAATGCAGCTGCATTGCATTAAGCTCTCTATACTATGTTTTTGATCTAATCTGAAGGTTTGGAGGTGATTATAGTGATTGACGCTGCAGAAAGTTGGTGACCTCTATGTGCCTCTGTCATTGCTGTCGATCCCAATCGCTTCCAACTTGTTATAATACCTGTGGAATATTTAGTAGTGAGGAAATTTCACGACTGGACTTGTTGCACAGTTGACATCCCATCAGTGTACCACACTGGAGTTCACTGAGCTCCTTAGAGTGAAACATTTTTTCACTAATGTGTGTAGAAGCAGTCTGAATGACTAGGGGCTCGGTTTTATACACCTAAGGTCATCTAAGTGTTTGGAATACCTGAATTCACCGATTTGGATGGGTAAGTGAATACTTTTGACAGATTGGTGTTTGTCGAAGTTCATGCAAAACCAGAGGAATCAAGTTTAGCCCCATCGGTGGGTCATGTCCCCTCTGATAGGCTACGTTTAAAATAAAGTGTAAATTTGTTTCTTTGCTAAACCGAAACCTTGAAACTCTCAACATCTGTTTCATGTCTCTAGTCCTCACACTCTTCTTTTTTTCAAACTCTGAGCCACACCATGAAAGTAAATACTGGAGTGTAAATGTGTAGGCTTCACGAGTCTTTATTCTTATAATTCAGTACACACTCCTACGCTCTGGAGGCTGACAGGGGTATTAATTATGAACCACCCACCGATGGCATGTGATAAAATAATTATCCAAACCGAATTTTATTTTGCATTGACTCAAAACCATATTACACGAATTGCGCATAAGTAATTGGATGTAGATGCGATAGGTAAACCATCTCTGTCAGGACTGGCATGTACTTTGTCAGCAAATGTGAAGCAGGCAAAAAAAAAAGAAAAAAAAAGAAAACAAGCGAGAAACATTAATCATAAAAAGGCCATGAAAATTTCACCATCTCGCCTTGACGCATAACAGAACAAGAAAGCTAATTATTTATAAGGCACTTCATCATAAGAACACTGTTTTATTCCTGACTAATGATTGTCGCCGACTGATCTCTTGCTCTGCTAGGTGACTTCACGCTTTCCTGCATATCTAGAGTTTTCCTGCATATTCAATTGCTTCAATTTACATATTTTGTCACGAAGGCTTCCAAACGCTGCTCATTCCAGCTAATGATGTTTCCCGATGTGTGCACAGACAATAAATCATGGTTCAGCAAAAGTAACCTGGACAATTAGGCGTTGAAGACTTGTGGTAAGATTCCTGCCTCAACTCGGAGTGACGTAACCGCCTATTAGCTGATGTCGGTTCAGTTAATACATGAATGATATACAGAGTTTAATTTGTTAATTAAAGAAGCTCAGGGCTTCTATGGAGAACTCAACAATCCGGTGGGGGAATGAACTGAGATTTGCTTTGAAATAGTCAGCTTACTGTTCATTGTTTTCATCTTAATATTCCATACGGCCATAGAACCCCACTACTCCCACAGCTTTCAAGCTAGAACTGTGACACTTTGCAGTATGGTAGGCTGTAATCAGTAATGGGTTACTTCTGCGTCTTTCACAGTGTTTTTGTACAGTGTTTGCTGAAGCACTTCTTTTATTTAAATAAATTGGGGTAATAAATCACTCAATATCCTGAAACTGATTCCAGAAACTGATTCCTAAATTTTTAGTGCTTCCAAGTCTACTTCTTTGTCCACCACAGTCTGTAACCCTGAGGCCTGGCATGCACACTGCAGGTCACATAGCAATGCAGTCAAAAAATCTCACCTAGACAGTAAAACTAAACAATAAAAGTTTGATAAATTAATTTAAATAACTCACTTATTCAACATTCTACCTTTAATGTGCCCAACCCATTTAATTTATTCTTTTCAAGATACTATAACACGACACTGAACACTGAATCTTATTCATATTATCCACTTGAAGAAGTGATGGTGTTATTTCCTCAGGTCATTTCTTAAGGCTTGTATTTATAGTTTTTTACATGTTTGGTTTTATGGTAACCTAATAAAAGAGTAAGCTGCATTTAAACTATGAGTTAACTTTCTTTTTATCTGAGGAATTATATGTGAGATGAGTCTTTTCCTTGGCTTCAAAACCCACACAGGACACAATAATCTTATTTTCAGGGTTTATTCTGACTGCTACACATATGTAAGAGTAGCAGTCAGAAGAGGGCTGGAGATCTATTTAGATTAAATATTCAGAGTCTGAAATTTTTGTGGAGTGGAAAGAAATAAATAAAAAAAACACAATCAAGGAAATACGATAGTGGTCTGGAAGAAAACAATACCACCCACATAAGTATCTTACAACAAGGTTCAGTAATATATAATACAGTGCACCCATTAACTATTTGCATAACATAGCCTATAAGCTTACTTCTATCTCTGTACAGTTGATGGGTCCTACCTCTATTGGGTAGCCATCTACATCACCAAGCTGCCTAAAAACATACAGTGGTGGATAACACCAGAAACATGTACACAAGGTCTCAAAATACTGGTGTAACATTTAAACATGACTCCTGTACATGCGAAAAAATATTAAAAAATGAATACAGGTTTAGTGTTTGCTGCACTACCTGAAACAGTTTTTTCCAGAACTTAATTTGGGAATAACTACCAGCATAAGGGCACACACCACATAACGGAACCTGAGCAAATCTCATCCGCAAGAATCTACACTATAAAAGTAACATCTGATCTCCAAACACATGAAATGGTGATTAACAGGTTCTGTTAATTAACTCTTGAACATATTTCATCAGGATTCTTTAATATTACCTGGATGACTGCAAAACTGTGAGCTCTACACTTACCACTGAACACGCTATAGTTCTCTGTAGTGTGATATCACACTGCACAACTTGTGCCAGCATCAAACACTGAAGGAGCGGTGTCAAAATAAAAGCCCCTATTGTTACACGCTTAAAACTAAACAAAGTAAAATAGATTTTCTACTTGGCCACATATACTTTACAGTGAAGGCGATAAAAATACTTCTACGTTGTGTCTGACCTAGATAAGATCCTGCATATCCAAAGAAATACATCTTTCAAACGTGACAGCTGCCATTTACATTGTGCAAAAAAAGAAAAATTCTAATGAATGGACCAATAGAGGTGCTCCAAAACAGGAGAAAATTCAGGTTCCATTGAATTACATTAAAAGTAAATACTGTTTTTGGCCTCTCCTGTAAAGGTGCTACTAGAAATGACTTAATAAATAATGTTAAAAATATTGGTGTTACCTAAAATGTAAGTTAGTGTCTCCTAAAATGACCTGGCAAAAGCTATTTAATCAATATTGTTTATCTAACTTACTTTACTAAGTTGGTGGCACTAACATTTTGTTTGAGTTAATTTAACTTATTGGGATTTTACTGCATAGCTAGCAGGTAATGAAATACCAAAGGAGAGAAAAGATAATCAAGTTAATCAATCCATGAATTAAGATAATCACCAAATATCTAATTGAGACGAATGGACAGACTCTTCTGCATTTCTATGCCTCGACTTTACCGGTAAGTTTTACTTGGGACAAGAAACTGATCAACAACAAAAGTTGAATTTTGAGAGACATTTTACAAGAATCCTGTGTTTTGGCTTATATTCTTCTTTTATATCTAAATTGAGACATTACTACTTCCAGAGACAGCCAAGATGTTAAAACGCTACACTGATAGAAATTTGTTATATTTGGGGTCATTGCCTCCTTGAAATGTTCATCTTCATTTCAGGTACAACTCTCTTTTAGCATTTGGCACCTAAGTTTGATGCTACAGCAGGCAAAGGCAGGAGAGGTGGATACAGATGCAGGTTTTTATTATCAGCCAAACTTAAACAAAACACAGAAATCCAAAAACACCATCAACTCTACAACTACATATAGGCACACAATGCAGAACAAGGACAGGAGCAAACAGAGGGTATAAGTAGACAAAGGGAACAGGAAACACCTGGGACAGGGAGGAGACACAAACTCAGAGCAGGTGGGGGGGAGGAGACAAGAGGAGCACATGACATCAACAGAAGCACATGGGAATGACAGGATGTAAACAAAGACATAGACCGACAGAAGTAAAACAGGGCATGACCTTGACACTAAGCTCTCTGTGTAACAGCATTTATCTTAGCAGTAAGTGTATATTCACCAGTGAGAACACCAGATATCATTAAAACAGTTATTTTTTTAGTTAACAGTTATTTTTTAAAGAGATTAGCACTTTTATTTTTGAAGTGGTTAGCACTGTTGCCTCACAGTAAGATGATCTGGGTTGGATTCCTGATCCGGGTGGTTCTGTGTGGAGTGTGCATGTTCTCCCCGTGCTCGAGTGGGTTTCCTCTGGGTACTCCGGTTTCCTCCCACAGTCCAAACACATGCATGTTAGATTGATTGCTCACTCTAAATTGCTCGTAGGTGTGAGTGTGTGCGTGAGTGAGTGTGTGTTGGCCATGCGATGGACTGGCGACCTGTCCATGGTGTACCCTGCCTTTTACCCAATGCCGCTGGAATTGGCTCTAGCCCCCCTGTGACTCCGACTAGTGGGATAAAACGGAAGATAATGGATGGATTGACGCATGGATGGATGCAAGTCCATGGATGGACTTGTGCTCCAGTTAGAAGAACAAAGTGTAGTTCCAGATTTCTCCTGGACGCCCCAGACATTGTATGAGTGTATTCAGTTCCTTCAGCAGCAATCTTGATTTAGTTTAATGAAGTACTGAGCAGTTAAAGCAGGTATTAGATGAGAACTGTAAATAATACTGGGTTGTTTCCACAAGGAGAAGCTTGAAAAGCATTAAGTAAACACACGGATAGCTTTTAAAATATAATAATGTCTTCAAATGTCTCAAACATCTGCACAGTTCTACATTGTGCCTGACGTAGATTAGATAGATTAGGAAACATGCCATTTTTGCTGATTTCTATTTTTCTACATCATTTCAACTCGACAGCTGCCGTTTACATTGTGTGAGAATTTTCTGATGAATGGAAACCAGCTTGGAGAAAATTCAGGTTCCATTGACTTACATTAAAAGTCAATACTGTTTTCAGCCTCTCCTGTAAAGTTGCCATTTTGCAGTTTTCCATTGGACAGCGACGACACACAACATATATTCATTTTAAAACCTTCATCTTCTGTTTTTTTCATATACGACATTTCCCCCTCTCCGTTACACCTTCGTCATCGCACCTCTAATCTAAAAGATCTGTCCAAACCAGAGCTGCTTCAATAGTGAGGAGGAGCCACTCGGGACGAATAGAAGAGCAAATGTTAACCTTTAATCTGAGAAGAGAAAGAGAAAGAGAGAGAGAGAGAAAGAGAGAGAGACAATATGGAGAACAAGCCTTAAATTAGATACTGCCGCTTTTTTGGCACAAGGCCGTAATGGATTTCTGCTAACAGCGCAGGATGATACTCAGCGAGGGTGTCAGTGATGAAGCGAGTGTCAGGTGGTGTTGATTGTGTCTGTAGGCATTCTGTTTGATCCCCGGCATGGCGCAGTACCGCGCATGCGCCTGCGCACACACATACATCCACACACTGCTTCACACACACATACACTTCCTTCCCCCACTACCATTTCACCCCCACCCCCCCACCCCCCTGCTCGGCATGCTGATGCTGTAGCCTTTGATTCTGTTTGGCTATACAGCCAGCTCTTTCAAACACAAGAGCGCGTTTGGAGCGTGCATCGGCCGGGCTGTTCAGAAAGGTCAGCCAGAGCCTCCTATTGAACGCTGACCGTTTGGAAAATCTTTAAAAACACAGGTTGTAAAAGGTGAAGCCTCCTGCTGTGCACCTCGCCATTGTCAAAGCGACCACCTAAGGTCACCCATTTGACTAGCCTCACCAGCCTCCGGCAGCACAGCAGTGACCTGTATATGCCCGCATTGATCCCATGGAAGCAAAAGACTGAAAGAACTTCCAGAACGTTTCAAATGGATTGAGCAAATTTTTATTTTATTTTTTTTCGCCCGCATGCGTAACACAAATTCTGCTCATTTACGTTATAAAAGCCTATAATTTGAACAAACGTTCAGACAGACAGGTCCACGAACATTCGGTGAGGTCCACGGAGTTATTTAAGCTGTCAAGCACAGCGTGCTGGAGATGAAATGAAAGAATAACCGTATGCTCAAAGTGCACACTTTCCGCTTTCATATGAAAGCATTTACATCCACGCTGGGCGCGCGGCGTTGGAATTACAACCAGTTCTGTACACGGCCCCGACGTTACTAGGCGCTTACAAGTAAATTCGTAAACCGACACTCATAAATAATATTGTCGTTTTTGATACTTGGATGCAAAGTTTTGCCTGAAGCCTGGAGCCCGTAGTCATCAGCAGATGCTGGGCTCCTTCCCTGGAGGTGCTCTGCCAGGCCTTTACTGCAGCTGTCTTCAGTTCCTGCTTAGCCTTAGATTTGTCTTGTGAAAGTAAAATGCATGCTCCACTGGATGGAGGTCAGGTGGCTGCCATTGCAGAGCATTCCACCTCTTTGGCTTAAAAAAGACTTGATGCTTCAGGTCAGTGCTTATATGCACTGGGAAACATGGTCCAATGAGTTTTGAAGCATATGGCTGAACCTTAAGCAGATAGTTATACACTTCATCCTGTTGCTTATATCAGGCTTCATATCATCGGGAAACAAAAGGGGAAGTTCTGTGGGCAGCCATATTCACAGTATTTTGTGTGTTTCTTCTGCCTTATGTGTTAGAACTTCCGCTCAGCTAACCAAAATGAATACAGTTACATGGGAGGAGACCAGAGAAGCAATAAGAATTTAGAATGGGACAACAATGTCTCATCCAAGGTTAATACCACAGTGGGTGGATGATATGAAAAGGTGGTCTGAGGTTACCTACGGCGACATTTTTAATTATTTTTTACTCTCGGAAGGTGTAGATGGTTCGGCAATGAAGAACTATAAAAGTACTGAAGCGTATCAGTACCTGCACAGTGGGAAGTTCGGCCGATTACTTCTACATAAAGACGGTGAGTTTATATTTCTGAAATCCGGTTAAACCCGGTCAAGCCTGCTGCCCGAGCCACTCTGCGTGGGTGTTAGTTACAGCCGAGATAGCGTAGCGCGGTGGACACTGATCAGAAAACAGTTACTTAACTCGCAAACACCCGATGCGTCTGCTTCCTCGGAGCTTCATAAGCGAGCCATTTCTCTGGATAAGGAAGCTCTGGTGCTGGTTCTCCTCCACAGAATGGTAAGAACAGACATACCGAGGTTTGGGTGGATGTTTTAAATTTAGTGGTTCAGTCACAGACGCAGGGCTCCTTCTTTGGAAGGCGGCTTTACAACACTCTGATCTTTAAATGTATTTGCTGTGTTCATAATTCTATTGTTTAAGACAAGTTTTCCTACAAGTCATCCAATTATTGTGACTCCCTCTAACCGAACATATTATGCTAGTCATTTTATACGTTTGTTGCTCTTTTGCTTGTAATTAGTATCAACGTATTCGCGGGCGCACTGGAAGTTCTAACACAAAGTAAACAAAGATGCCCCCCCAGTGTTGTCATGGAAAATAGCATGAATATGTTCATGCCACACCACTACCGCCATCATGCTTCACAGATGAGGTGGTCCTTAATGTTTCTATACACTCTTCTTTTCTCTTCCAATCATCATGCTACAAGTGAGACTTCTTGATCTCTTATCTGTCAATAAGACACTATTCCAGAACTATATAGGCTTTGTGTCCTGTTTGAGTCTTGAGTGAGGGAAGTCCTAGTGTTGCACACTTACAAATCTCTTTTTTAAACATGGTTATTGGCTGGGCGCTAGCATATAACTTCCACTATCTGCAGTGTGTGGATATCATTCATTGGCACATCAGCCCATACTACACATTGACTTTCTAGAAGGATTAGCTAATGGTAAAGATTAGTGATGTATATCACATCATTTAGACATTATCATCAGCACAGATGAGAAAAAGGAGACTAGGGCTATGTGGGTGGTGATTTACAAAGATAAGTACAAAGAAAAGTTCTATCAGTGAGATTTAGTGGTGAGATCTCACAATCCAGCCAGAATAATAGCGTACTCACATGCAAATCCTAATACATTCCTAATACATGTTGAGGGTCTGTGTAAAATTTTAACCCCTTAACTCCACAGCTTATTACACACTACAACTTAATACATACAGTCATGGCCAAAAGTTTTGAGAGTTACACAAATATAAAGTTATTGTATAAAGAATTACAATAATAGAATTCCATTGACAAATACATCCAGTTTAAGCATAGACTTAATATTTACAGTGTTGACTCCTCCTCTTTAAGACTTCTGCAATTCGCCTTGGCTTGCTGAATATCAGCTTCTGGGTTTTTGTTTGTCCACACTCTTTTTGAAGACTGATCACAGGTTCTCAATGGAATTGAGATCTGAGGAGTGTCATGGGCCCATGAACATAGTTCATCTTCAAATTGTTTTGATACCATTTCTGATTCATGGCAGTGTTCTTAGGTAAATGTTTGAGCGAACCCCCTCCCCTGGAGCAACCCCACACATAAATGTTACTGTTGGCATGACACATGACTTATAGTGGTGTCAGCGTTTCTTCTCTGGACAATAATTTTTCTAGATGTCCCTACAGTCTGAAGGGAGCTCACTCAGAGAAAATAACTTTACCCCAGTCCTCTGTAGTCCAATCCCTATACTTCCTGCAGAATGTCAGTCTGTCCTTGATGTTCTTCTTGGAGAGAAGTGGCTTCTTTGCTGCCCTTCTTGACACCAAGCCGTCCTCCAAAAGCCTTCGTCTTACTGTGCGTTCAGATGCACTCACACCTGCCCTCTGCCATTCCTGAGCTCTACACTGGTGCTGACCTGATCTCATAGCTGTATCCTTTTCAGGAGGCGTTCCTGACACTCGCTTGACTTTCTTGGGTGCCCTATAGCCTCCTTCACTGCAACAGAACCACTCTTCTTGAAGTTCTTGGTGATTGGATAAAAGGTTGATGTCCTCACCTGTGAAACTCTTTTGATGCAATGCAATGATGACTGCACGTGTTTCTGTGGAGGTAACCATGGTAAACAGAGAAAAGAATTAAAGCACCACTACCCTTTTAAAGCATCCAGTCTGCTCTTCTAATCAGCATGACAGAGTGATATCAGCTGTCTTGTCCTCATTAACCTTTTCTCCTGAGCTAACGAGATCATCACTGAAATTATGTTTGCAGGTCATTGTGTAGGACTGAAATGCAATGACTGGAATGCAGTATTGAGTTTGCAATTAATTGCAATTCATCTGATCCCTCTTCACAATCTACAGTTAATACAAATTGCTACCCTAAGAACTGAGGCAGCAAACTTTGTAAAAACCTAAATTTGTGCCATTCTTTTGGCCATGACTGGACAAGGACTACAGTGCAATCTAGTTAGGTTATTCTTAGGTTATTGGAATGCGTAGTAACACTTTGGGCCCTCCCCTGGGTTCAAATTCCTCAACCTTAATGTACACCAAGTCCAGTTAAACAGTTAAACATCTTCTGTATGCATGACCAACAGTCGCTTCATTTCTCAGTCATGTGCAACATACAATTACCCAATGTTTTTCTTACACAAGGCCATAAAAACAAACAGCAGCATAGAGGAATTCTGCGAGGAGCAGATTTTGCCACTTGTCTCGAGCAGTATTATATAAAGCAGAGGTCACTAATAGGCGGACCACGGTCCGGATCCGGACCCAGACGTTGTCCAATGATAAACTGCTGAGAACGATTTAATTTTGACAGTGTTTATTTTAAGCAGCGCAACTTTTCTTGTCTTCTTGTACGGTATACAGGCTTTGCGGCGCAGTGAACTCACAGACCAATCGTGTGCGTTGAAAGATCACCAAAGGCTCCTCAGCCAATTAGATCTGTACAGACTTTGGAGTGCAGCGTAAACACAGGCAAGATACGAAGCAAGAAGCAGCAGAGGGAGAATAAAGCGAGTCGGAGAATAAAGCGAGTTAGACTATAAAGCGAGTCAGAGTATAAAGCAAGGCGGAGAAAGGCTAATTTATTCCACAATGAACATTATTAAGAACAAATGTCATTCCAGGGCTCCCGAACGAACACCTTCATATGCATAAGAGAACGGCACTGACCCCGTTTCAGCCCAGATGTAAAGACAACTAGAAGCTCACTCCTCTCACTAAGCAAGAGAAAGTGTAAAAGAGGAATATAAGACTGAAATAAACTGTTAAAATGTGAAAGATGTGCACGTTTTATTTACTTTTTCTATTAATAAGCACTTTAAGATGCACTTTTTTTCAAAAGCATTTTGTTTTTTTAATGTAGCCCTTGTTTTTACTTGAAGTGAGGAAAAAAACATTTATTAGAATTTTTATAAATAATTCATTCAGTTCAGCATTTAAACAGTAAACATTGTTAAAATATACTAAACGGTATTTGTAATTTGTTTTGTCTTTCAGTTGCTGATGGTATAAGATGCTGATACTAGGCTACAGGATATGGTACTGAACCATAACACAAGTTAGAAATGATGACTGTCCGGACCTTGGCCTGAGGAAATTTCCTCTAGATGGAACTTACTGAATTCAAATAAATACCACTGCTATAAAGAATACACTTCATGTGGTTTAACTGTGTTACTCCTGGATGGAGTATAAAACATCCGTCATGAGATTTAGCAGCATGTTGCTTGAAACAGGCTGTAAATTGTGTTACCTCTGCGCAAAAGCGACACAACATCAGTGGTGAACGCGTAATACTGTGAGTCTAAATGCCACATTATTTTTTATAAATTGTATCTATAGGTACTGATCTGGATGTGCAAGATATATCAGTGATCATGAGTGATCATGGAAGGTCCAGCTAAAGCCTCATGTGGAAAGTGAAGATGTGGTACCTGCTACACTGACGGATGTTATGGTATAGCATGGTATATGGAATGGGGTTGAAAAGGTACACCAGCAGCTGCAGGCATGTGCTGAATGCTGCCTAAAGGTTCTGCTTGACTGAAACTGACTGGAGGTCAGTGACTTTGCACTTGTTGCCCCATACACAGAGGCTTGGCCGCATGACCAGTGACCCGGAGGCGGGTCAGATTAACAGCTCAACACGTTTCCTGTCTCCTCTTCCCCTCTTCCATCCGCTCTCTCTCTCTCTCCATCAGTCCACCTTTAAGTCAGACAGACATGAACAAGGCCAGATGCCCCAAGGCAGCGGATGGAAGGATGAAGCCTTGAATCTTACCTCTACCTCTCTCTCTCTCACTCTAATACAAGCTCTCCACTTCCCCGTCTTTTACTCTCACTTGAACTCTCTCTACGTGTCAATCACGAAGGGATGGAGAAGTTTTCTCTCAATGTTAAAATACCTGACCTTCTGACGCTGTGGTTCTAAGGCTTACACTTCAAACCAACACTGCCAGACCTTTTACACTCTGAAGAAAAAGATGGTTCTTTAAAGGTTCTTCAGTAGAAACAATAGTTCTATGTCAAAGCATTAACATTCAGAGAACTGTTTGAGTGATTAATTGGTTCTTTATATGTTGTATATGGATATATTTATATATCTACACTGTAATGCATTGCTGTAAGTTTACTGTGGATATACAACAGTATGTTACTGTTTTTTATAATAATTGTAAAATACTGTAAAATAATCACACAGCGTATGTAAATTACCAGTAATACAGTCAGTTGACCAATAACAGCAGAAACTGTAATTTATCAGCAAATAAAGTATTTGCTGTCAACTTTTTGAAATATGCACCATCATCCCTTTACAATCCAGTTACTATCCATCAAACCTGTACTGGTGATTACAGACTAATGTTTATTTTTAATAATAACCCTTTTTCATTAAACTGTCTAAACTGCTTCTACTTATTTAAGTGACTATATATATTATACATGCAGTGGGCGGGGCCAGCCTATTGGGCTCAGCTGAGTTAAGACTCTTTCATTTCATTCAGTCCGTGCAGTGCAGAGTAGCTTGTATTGTGTTCATTAGTAAAATAAAGAAAGATCATCTGAATCAGTTCTTAGATGAGGAGACGCGAGCTGGTGCATTTACAACTGACACGTTTGGACTGCAGCAGTGGCGGTCCTCGTGAAACTCAAGAAAAAGGTAGCTGTTCTAGTTGCGTCTCCTAATGTTTACAGCGATATGGTCAGTATAATTATTAAACTTTTAAGATATAAGATGTGGTTAATTAGGTCTGTTTCATTTAGTGACTAAATTTAGGAAAGAAACTGTAGCTTGAACAGTGTTAGCTAGTTAGCTAGCTAGCTGGCTGGCTAGTTGGTTAGTACTATAAATACATTGAAAAAAATATATTTTACTGTCATTTACTGAAATTCAATGTACAGTACAATACTGTTCAAATAAATTACAGTAGATGCACTGTAAAATAACAGTAAAACACTGGCATCTCTGCTGCCTTTTTTTTTTGCTGTTAATTTATAGTGAATTTTTTTACAGTGTACTGCTATGGATTCTGCTGTTGTTAACATGTGAAGCATGTAACAATAGAAGAAGCTTTGGTTGCACATTATATTGAGTGTCTCTAATAACTGTGTAGTTACACATGAACACATGCACCAACAGTGTAATTACTAGTGATGTAGCCAGATGGATTACAGTAGTACACTTTATGTATTTAAACATGTGCATCAATTAAGTTTTTGCCTCGTGTAATTACAAAAAAATATCTTAATAATTGTAACAACATATTTTATTTCATATAATTCCAAAAAATAACATGAGTGTAGCTGCATTTGGAATTAATTCTGTTTAACTCTAACTTTTTCTTTGTAAGGAAGACTATCAAATGACTGCGCCAAAATCAGGTCGATAATATTAACATATTATGAAGGATTGATTGTGCAAACTAAAAAAACAATATTAAACAAGGAGATGTTGAAATAATGTTAAACTCCCAGCTCCCAGTGATTGACAATGTGGATTTCAAAATAGCTGTCAATCAAAACGGAACTCAGCCTTTCAACTGATCTTCCAATCATCTTGCAGAAGCTCCGTGCCCAGACCCGCCCACAGCTCCATTCACCCCCAGAGACACTTAGCGTCCAGCGTCTATTTCTCTACTGACCAGCGAGTTTTGAAGCAATGAAATAAACCGTTGCGTGCAGTTCTGTTGAAGTGAATAGATGCTCAGCTTCTACGAGCAAAAGCATTGACGCTACGGGAATGTAAGAGAAGTTAACAACATCGAGGCAGTTGATCTGTGATAAGAAGCTGATTCTAAACCAACTCGTCTTTGAGATGAACGTGATGTAACACAGTAATTTATATACACTACCACTCAAAAGTTTGGGATCACAGTGAAATTTTCTTGTTTTCAATGGAGTATCTTCCTTTCTTAACACAACAGCCTGTCAGCAAGCCATCAACTGCTGATGCTTCAGATACTAAACTAACCTAGAATGTTGTTCTCTCTTTTATACTCACTTATTAGTAGAATGTTTTTCAGCTGTGTATCACAATTGAGCAAGAGTGTCCTAACAACCAATTAGCCCAATAACATCCTTAACTTGGATTGGTGGCCGTACCAGGAGATATAGACAGAGGACTGAAAATTGCTGATAATAGGACTATATGCTAAATAAGCCTCTATACAAAAATAGACTTAAATATAAACATTTTTATTCTTTAAAAATCATCTGATACACTTACATTAATTGTGAAATGGACAGTATTGTTTGTGAATTGCATGAAAATTGCATGAAATTAAATTCTTAAGTGATCCTAAACTTTTGAGCAGTAGTGTATATATAGCACCACTATTGGTTCTGCTGTTGTTACTGTGTCAAGCATGTCTCTAATAATTGTGTACTTACACATGAGCAACACATGCACCAACAGTGTAACTACTAGTGATGCAGCCAGAAGTATTACGGTAGTACAGTTCATAAAATTACACACGTCTATTAATTTCATCTACTTATAGTAGAGTATCTTAATAACTATAAAAACATATTCTCTTTCATGCAATTCCACATAACACATAAAGAGACAATTAAAGTTGATGCACATGTAGTAGTAACAATACAGTAAAAATTGTTTTTACATGTGTTGTTCATGTGTAACTACACACTTATTACAGACACTTACTATAAAGTATGGCCAAAGCTTTTTGGGTGCTATAAAGAAACATCTCAACATGCAAAAAAAAAAACCAAAAAACATGCAGATTGTTTCTTTGAGCGTTCATGGCTCTATATAGAGCTGCTGTTATTACTACAGAATCCTTTAAGAGTGAAGAGTCTGAATGCAATCACTCTGTTTTGTTGCACACCCCATTACAACTGTGTTTTTTATGTATCTCAGGCTACAAAAGGATGAAATTCTTTCTCTCTGTTAATACAACAACAGCATAAACTGTTATTCTCTGTTCTCTTAGCGCATTAGCGAGCACGCTATCCTCTGTAAAACCACTTTGTTTTCTCTTGATATTGCCCTACAACCGAGAGCGCTGGTTTCTTGATGGCGTGTTCTAGTTTTACTTAATCATCTTCGATCTTCTTCATCTCCAATTTCGTTCTCCTCACTTTTTTCATGGCATCTCTTCCCCCGTTAACGTGCAAAGAGAGAGCTTCTCAGCAAAAAAAAAAAAACAAAAAAACTTAAGTATTGATTCGAATCCTGAGGGTGAGTAAAAGGGAAGAGAAAAAAAGTAAGGTGTGAAATGAATATTAAATTGCCTCTGCTTAATGCAATTCGCTGTGAACATGCACGCCGGCTTATTTGTCAATTACAAGCTTGTTGGAGTCAGTTTGAGGGAGAAGATTGTCAGTAAAAAAAAAAAAATGGAACAGGCAGACAGCACTAGTCTCAGCGCTGTGGAATCGGATACATCAGTCATTTGAAAAAAGGGCTTTGGGAGGAAATCCAAACCAATTTCACAGCGTTTGATCCACAATTGATTCAGAATCGACGGCTATAATCTTACAGTTCTTACTGCTAAGGAATGGATCAGTGAAAGCTGCTGAGGCTGCATTATCTCTTTCCCACCTGTACTCAGACACGCTCCTCCCACCTGGGTTAGGATTGGCTAGAAGCATCTAAACAGTGCTTATTCCCAAGAAGTCTTTGTGGACATTGTGATG
Source organism: Megaleporinus macrocephalus (assembly GCA_021613375.1). NCBI lineage: Eukaryota > Metazoa > Chordata > Actinopteri > Characiformes > Anostomidae > Megaleporinus > Megaleporinus macrocephalus. The sequence goes on along the minus strand of CM038714.1, from coordinate 8,909,668 downwards.
TTAGCAAGTCAAGTCAAGTGGAGTTTATTGTCATTTCAGCCATACAAGCAGAGACTGAGAAGATTTCTCTCAACGTTAACACATCAGACAGTCTTACACTGTGGTTCTAAGGCTTACTCTTCAAACCAACACTGCCAGACCTTTTACACGGTTCTTCAAAGATTCTTCAGTAAAAACAATGGTTCTTTATTGAACTATGAACTTCAGAGAACCATTGGAATTATTAATTGGTGGGTAAAATTGATGGAGGATATGTTTGTGTGTGTATATATACATATATATATATTTATATACATGGTGGTGTAGTGGTTAGCACTGTCGCCTCACAGCAAGATTGGATTGGATTCCCAGTCTGGGCTGTTTTATGTGGAGTGTGCATGTTCTCCCCGTGCCTGAGTGGGTTTCCTCCAGGTACTCCGGTTTCCTCCCACGTGTCCAAAGACATGGATGATAGGTTGATCAGACACTCTAAATTGCCTGTAGGTGTGAGTGAGTGTTGGCCATGCGATGGGCTGGCGAGCTCTCCATGGCCTTCGCCCGATGACGCTGGGATTTGCTCCAGCCCCCCCATGATTAAATGTGATTGTTAAATGCTATTAAATTATATATATATATATATATATATATATATATATATATATATATATATATAGTCGCTGTCCAGTGAAAAGCATGTCTTTTTGGCAATTTCTATTTTTCTACATCAATTCAATGTAACTGCCATTTACACTGTGATGAAGTTACATGATGAATGGACTAATAGAAATCCTCCAAAACAGCTTGGAAAAAAAATCTGGTTCTATTGACTTCCATTGAAAGTGAAGACAGCTTTTGGCCTCTCCTGTTTAGGCCTACTGCTGTTGTTACCATGTCAAGCTTTGGTATCACTTTATATTGAGTATCTATAATAATTATATAGTTACACATAGACACATGCAACAACAGTGTAACTACAAGTGATGTAGCCAGATGGACAAAACAAACAAGCAGGAAACAGTACAGAATAATTTACATCAATAGAACTAATACAACTTAAAAAATAGAACACACAGCAGCAAACATTCAGTTCCAGGGTGGAAGTTGCACAATGTGTGATTTGCAAAAAAAGTGACCAAAGTTACACAAAGAGTTACAATAAGAGTGTTTCATCATGTAAAAATACTATGGTGACTAAATACTATAGTGGTGACTGACCAGTTCAGGATGGTCTTATGCTGTGTAAACCATATTAGTGTGTGTGTGTGTGTTTGTGTGAGTGTGTGTGTGTGTGTGTGTGTGTTTGATGACAGTCTTGGGTGGATTTTGGATCAGGAGTCTGATAGCCTGGGGAAAGAAGCTGTTCCCCCGCCAGGCAGTGGAGGCCTGAATGCTGTGGAAGTCCTAGCAACTACGACAGTAAGCTGATAGACATTCTTAATGTGGGAGAGTGCGGCTGGCCTGAACATGTATAGGATAAAATAACAGTTACGACCAGAGTAGTATCGCAGGACCAGACGTAATCTCATAACAAGTACATCCGGGGACAGAAATTACGAGCCTGTTTAACTGGACTTTCATGGCAGATGTGACGAGGTATATTAATTAGGATTGAAGCATGTAACCCCTTAAAACCCCTTAATTTTTCCATGTTTCTTTTTAACTGATTAATTTTACATTTTTAATGGGTTTTTTTTGCATTTATTTCTCTTTATGATTTTATTCATGTAAAGTACTATGTTGAAAGGTGCTATACAAATACACTTGCCTTGTTCAGGGCCCAGTGATGGAAACTAAGTGCCACTACATACTTTGATAACCTAAGAATGACCTAACTAGATTTGGCTGCAGTACTTGTATGTACTAAGCCTTAGTATGTAATAAGTTCTGGGTTTAAGGGGTTAAAAGTTTACACAAATCCTCAACATTAGAGGTAAAGATTAGTGGGACTGTATTAGGATTTGTGTGTGAGAATATGTTTTCTGGATTGTGACATCCCAATAGCTAAATGTCATTGATAGAACTTTTCTTTGTAATTAGCATATTAGAGGTGCTCATCAGCCTGTCGTTGGCCTGTGGATGTAATGTAAGTGAGCATAGCTGAAAAAAAAAACCCTAAATCTCTAAACTCCAGATACAGAGAACAGACCACACGCGGTTAAACTGAACATTAAAGGAAACTGGTAACACTTGTAAGCCTTAATATGGTGTAATGACTCTAAATTGTTGCAAAAAAATCACAAAAGTATCAGATTTATTTATAAATTAACACTTTTATTCTAAATATGTAACATATGGACGCAGCCATTATTTCTGACGCACAATGCCTGCTGGGTAGATGACGTCAAATGGTTGCAGTGCGCTAAACTTGACTGCGGTTGGAAGGAGTGAATGATAGTTACTAACCCAGCTTAAAGAAAACCATGTACATTGTGTTGTTGGATGTTATATCCAGTGGAAAGGAAGTGGGAGGACTGATATTAGTCTAAACAGCTTTCACTAACATAAACAAAGAGAATAGTTTGTGAAGCAGCGTGTGGACAAACACAGCTACCGAAAGACCTGCCGCTCTGCTCTCCTCACTTCAGTCTCAATGCGTTGGAGTCGTTCAGTAGACTTTTACGGATCCCTAACGTGAAGTACAGTGTACTGCCTTAGTAGTGAACATACTAGTTAACTAATAAACAAGTGTGGAAGCTAAGAGAAACTCCCGTTCAGTGTATCTAGCTGTTTACTGAGCGTGAATGTTTCCTGCTAGAAAGCGGAGCTCCTTTAACAGACACTCTACTTCTCCATCAACACCAACACACAGTTTCACAACAACTCCAGCACTGTGTTCACTCTCTCCTCCACGCCTCTCTGTTCATCATCATTTAGACTCACGTGGTGTGATGTCGCCGCTGATGTCAGAAATGTTGCGTTCTAGCTCAAACTGCAAAGGCTGAACAGTAGCCATGTCTAGCTAGCTAGCTGTGCTCAAGCACGATGGCCAGTTACGGTAACCATTTGACGCCACTACCCGCTGTATACGTCAGTAGTTACAACAATGGCAACCTACGTGTATTTGGATTTTACAGAAAATCAAATAAATCTGCTACATTTTGTGAATTTTTACAACGTCTCTTAATAATTTTAGAGAATTTAGAGTTATTACACAATGTTATGGCTCACATGGGTTCCCTTTAAGATTTAAAAGACTTATCAGTACCATTAGTAGTGCTAGACATTTTTAGCTAGCTTGTGTTACCTGTGTTGTCTGCAGTCCAGATGTAAAAAAAGTGTGTACTAGGCAAATTCAGAGAGGATGTACCCTTGTTAATATGTTGGGGGTCATTTGGGGTAAAATGCGTTGTTAAGTCGGTAGATGTGTATTTCAGTCTGGTCTTGTGACTAGAAGGCCGCCAGTCTGATCCCTTGCAGCAACAGGATGCAATTGAAGTGCCCTTGGGCAAAAAACCTAACCCCAGGCACTGTGGATAGCGCTGCCCACCTCCCTGGGCAAGTGTGCTCACTGCCTCCTAGTGTGGATGTTCACTAGCCTGCATATATGTGGGTTTACTGCACAGACTGGTTAAATACCTAAGCCTATTACAGCATTGAGAAGTGTTATGTATGGCATATAACACCACTGCCATAGAACGGGTTACCACTAATGTTTCTATGAGGCCATGCAGGTTTTGGTAGCATAGGCGCATAGGATCCTAGTCAGGCCATCAATTAAATTTCCCACTTCTTCAGCATATGTGTGGCTGTCTCTGGGTAAGTCATGCCAGCGAGCCTCATTTTGTCCCTCAGTCCAGCGACTCTGTGAGAATTAGTCATGGTCTATGACGCGTTGAAAGACGAATTGCATTTTCACTCTCGCGGCTTTCTGAAAGGCCGACCGGGATTAATGTGGCTTGTTCGCGCTACTCCTCGGATAGACTACTTCAGAGCTCACATACGAGATGCCACCCCGTGCTCATATCACACCGGTCCAACCTTCTCGAGCTTTATGGCTCACTAAGAGCTGACCTTTCGCCGCGGGCACGCAGGCTTGAACTTTGCAAATGATTTGTTATGAGGAGAAGTGGATGACCCTTCACTTCAGCCGGAGCCTCAGGAGCTGGCGGCCGTTGGCGGCTAACGCGGCGGCGGCTAACATAGCGGCTGAGAGGTGCTCTGCAAGAGTGTCAGAGAGAAAGAGTTGCTGTTCCTCACAGTTCTGTACGGGTTGAACTTTTCTGTTTAAATTATGTAAAATGAGAGTGCATCCACAGTGGAAGACTTTAATCAAAGGAGAGGCGGAAAAGGAAACGTATTTCGCGGGGATCCATAATGAAATTACTAGCCTGGAGTTGTTTTGGAGGGTCCGCCGCATTTGATGTATATTGGATCAGCCGGCTGCTTGTAAATAAACAATTGAACACCTCCATTTGTAATTCGCTCTCCAATAGCATGGGCCAGTTGAGTCACACAATATTTTGCTTTTTCACATTTCATTTGTTCTCTGGCATAAATAAAAGCTTGACACTGAGGGACGAGGGTGAGGGAGGAGGGGGGGGGGGGGGGGGGGGGGGGGGGGGGGGGGGGGGGGGCAAAAAAAACCCCAAAAAAACAACACAACCACAATTGAATTCCTTTTCAGGGAGCAATTTGCGAAAGAGCGACAATGATGAGCGCCTTAAACTGCAATCTCACCTCCGGTGGCCTCCTATCAGCTCTGAACATGTGAAATTCGATTTAATGATACCTTTGGCTTGTCTTTGGAAACCAACTCTTATGACTCATAGGTCAGACGGACTAAATAACACGCCAGACAGTGTAGTTGATTTGGGGCGCGGGCGGGGGGTTGGGGGGGTGCTTTGTCGGTGGGCTGGTGGAGGGAGAACGGAGAGAAAGAGGCAGAATCGCAACCCGAGCTTCCAATTCCATCGACGTCTTATTAAATTTTAAAATAGTCTCTCCGACACGGGCCTCCGTTCTATTAACCTGTCGCGTCGCGTTCTTTATAGTCGTGTTAGAAGGAAAATGGCCAGGGCCTGGATGCATTACGACGGACCTGCTCACCGTGGTTTATGTTGAGCGCACGAGGCCTGCATACATTTTGGCTAGAAATGGGATTGTTAGAGGGGTCTGTGTTCTGAATTAATCATCCCATTGATGTGGTGGAGAGCATCTCTGTAAAGTCCAGAGCAGTGTGTAGGGGACGTGGAGGAAGCGGCGGTCCTCTGTGGACTGTCCGTGTTGAGGGAGTAGTGTTTGCTTCCACCACTCATCTGGCAATATAATGTTTTTTTTTAACTGACAGGTGGTCTTTTCTAGAACTGCTACAACCATCTATGTAGCAAACTTTGAGAAATGGAACATCTGTAGACACCTGAGAAGTACACCTCTGCTAGAATAAAAAAAATTATATATATATATATATATATATATATATATATATATATGCCTTAATATTAATGCAGTAACAAAATGTTTTAGGTTAAACCTTCGTCAGAGAAATACAGTAAAGCATGGTCTTAGAATCAGGCAGTATGTCTTTAGTCATTTCATATAGTAACAGGCGTTTAAAGGGGTTACACTCTTCAGATGTTTGGGTCCTGTCATTACCACTCTGGAGAATTTCACACCAAACCACACTGAACGACTTTGTTATGTAATATATCCATATCAGCTGCAGTTACGTATATACATACAGTACATGCTGAATAAGAAGCTGAATGTCAGCATCAGAATGTAAGTGCTGAACCATTTAAGGTGGAACGTGAAAATCTGAATAAGAAGCTGAATGTCAGCATCAAAATGTAAATGCTGAAGCATTTAAGGTGGATCGGGGCAATTTGATCACAAAGCTGGTGAATAAGAAGCTGAATGTCAGCATCAGAATGTAAATGCTGAAGCATTTAAGGTGGAATGAGAACATTTGGACAAGAAGCTGATGAATAAGAAGCTGAATGTCAGCCCCAGAATTTAAATTCTTAATCATTTAAGGTGGAACGGGAAAATTTGAATAAGAAGCTGAATATCAGCATTATAATGTAAATGCTGAACCATTTAACGTGGAATCGGAATACATAAACAAGAAACTTGCAAATAAGAAACTGAATGTCAGCACCAAAATTTAAATGCTGAATCATTTAAGGTGGAACGAGAAGACTTAAACAAGAAGCTGGTAAATAAGAATATAAAGGCTGAACTATTTATTGTGAAACAGGAAAATTCTGACTAGACGTTGCCAAGTAAGACGCTCAATGTCAACACCAGAATGCTGCACCGCTTAAGGTAGAATGGGAAAATTTCAACAAGGAATGACTCTGAATGACTGTTTAAATCTGTTAATCTGTTAATCTTAAATTAGAGAGTCGCATGAATTTCTATCTAGCTAACTTCTGGCTAACTAACTACAGGAACGTAAACTTTTTAGAATGATTGAGCTAGCGTTCCTCTTTTTTTTGCATCTCTTAGCAGCTTTATTTAAGAGGAGGTAATGACAAAGTATAGCAAGAAATAAAATGGAGTGAAAATCCCAGAAGCAGGGCGGCAGGCAGAGATTACCATCTCCCATTGCTAGGATGCTGTGATAGGTAATGGGTCAGCTGTGTGTGTGTGTGTGTGTGTGTGCTGGTTCTCTGGGCAGCACTCGGAGTCTGCAGAGGCACAGGCATGCTGAGGCATTAATGGGAGGCTGATGGGAAGGTAATGGATAACCCTGAGACTGGGTAGAGTCAGGGCCTATTAGCATGTGCTAGCCATGCGCGCTAAGACTTGGGCGTGTGCGGCATGACAAAGTAGCAGTTAGCTAAATCGCTCCGACCATCTGCCGTCCTTCACAGGTAAAATCAATTTACTGTCATATCATGAGCACGTAGACCACCGCACGGCAAATGCATCATACAGTAGCGCTCATTCTCCCTGCAGCCTTCATTGTTGTTTCATCGCTGATCTCTAAAATGGCAGTAAAACAACATGTGATAAACTTTGTGATTGTTGTGTTCATCATTACAATGTAACAACAGTCATTTAAACTATGCAAAATAGAAAAAATAAATGGTTTTGGTGTGGCAGCAACAAATAACCTTCCTTACCGTTAAAGCAGCATTGTGCAAGAATTGGTGTTTTTTGCTCTCGGGGTCCTCCAGTCAATAACTCATCTGCTGCTGCAGTTTGTGGTGGTCATCCTCTGGTCCTTCATTAGTGGTCACAGGATGCTGCCCACAGGATACTGTCAGCTGGATAGTTTTGGTTTGTGGACTATTCTCAGTCCAGCAGTAACACTGAGATATTTAAACACTCCAGCAGCCCTACTGTATCTCATCCACTCACACCAGCACAACACCCACCAACACTCCACCACCATGCCAGTGTCACTGCAGTGCTGAGAATGATCCTCCACCCTAGTAGTACCTGTTACGTGGTGGTCTTGTAAGGGTGCTGACCATTAAAGAACAGGGTTGAAGGGGATAAATGATGTATGCAGTGAATTAGATGGACTACAGTCTGTAAGTGTAGAACTACATAGTGCTCCTACAGGGGTTGGACAATGAAACTGAAACACCTGGATTTAGACCACAATAATTTATTAGTATGGTGTAGGGCCTCCTTTTGCGGCCAATACAGCGTCAGTTGGTCTTGGGAATGACATATACAAGTCCTGCACAGTGGTCAGAGGGATTTTAAGCCATTCTTCTTGCAGGATAGTGGTCAGGTCACTATGTGATGCTGGTGGAGGAAAAGGTTTCCTGACTCGCTCCTCCAAAACACCCCAAAGTGGCTCAATAATATTTAGATCTGGTGACTGTGCAGGCCATGGGAGATGTTCAACTTCACTTTCATGTTCATTAAACCAATCTTTCTCCAGTCTTGCTGTGTGTATTGGTGCATTGTCATCCTGATACATGGCACCACCTTCAGGAAACAATGTTTGAACCATTGGATGCACATGGTCCTCCAGAATGGTTCAGTAGTCCTTGGCAGTGATGCGCTCATCTAGCACAAGTATTGGGCCAAGAGAATGCCATGATATAGCAGCCCAAACCCTCACTGATCCACCCCCATGCTTCACTCTGGTGCATGCAACAGTCTGGTGGTACGCTTCTTCAGGGCTTCTCCACACCGTAACTCATCATGGACTCATCAGAGAATAATACATGTTTCACATTGTCCACAGCCCAAGATTTGCGCTCATTGCACCATTGAAACCAAAGTTTGGCATTGGCACGAGTGACCAAAGGTTTGGCTACAGCAGCCCGGCCGTGTATATTGAACCTGTGTTCACGGGCACTAGAACGCAAATGCTGAACCATTTAAGGTGGAATGAGAACATACGGACAAGAAGCTTGCAAATAAGAAGCTGAATGTCAGAGCCAGAACATAAATGCTGCATCATTTAAGGTGAAACGTAGACATTTGAAGCTGGTGAATTAGAAACTGAATGTCCACATCAGAAGGTAAATGCTGTATTGTTTAAGGTGGAATGGAAACATTTGAAGAAGATGCTGATGAACAAAAAGCTAAATGTCAGCATCAGAATGTAAATGCTAAACAATTTAAGGTGGAATGGGAGCACATGGACAAGAAGCTTGCAACTAAGAAACTGAATGTCAGAGCCAGAACGTAATTGCTGCATCATTTAAGGTGGAACATGGACATTTGAACAAGAAGCTGGTGAAGCATAGTTTTCAATCACATATTTCTGCAATGCAGCATATACAGCGCTTCACATGCTTCTCACATACCTGATCCAACTAATTTGATCATTAACACCACCTTACTGAGTCAATACAGCGCTTCACATGCTTCTCACACACCTGATCCAACTAATCTGATCATTAACACCACCTTACTGAGTTAATACAGCGCTTCACATGCTTCTCACACACCTGATCCAACTAATCTGATCATTAACACCACCTTAATGAATTAATACAGCACTACAACTGCTTCCCACATACCTGATCAACTAATCTGATCATTAACACCACCTTACTGAGTTAATACAACGCTTCACCTGCTTCCCACACACCTGATCAACGAATCTGACCATTAACACCACCTTACTGAATTAATACAGCGCTTCACCTGCTTCCCACATACCTGATCAACTAATCTGATCATTAACACCACCTTACTGAATTAATACAGCACTACAACTGCTTCCCACATACCTGATCCAACTAATCTGATCATTAACACCATCTTACTGAGTTAATACAGCGCTTCACATGCTTCTCACACACCTGATCCAACTAATCTGATCATTAACACCACCTTAATGAATTAATACAGCACTACAACTGCTTCCCACATACCTGATCAACTAATCTGATCATTAACACCACCTTACTGAGTTAATACAGCGCTTCACCTGCTTCCCACACACCTGATCAACTAATCTGATCATTAACACCACCTTAATGAATTAATACAGCACTAGAACTGCTTCCCACATACCTGATCAACTAATCTGATCATTAATCACCTTACTGAGTTAATACAGCGCTTCACCTGCTTCCCACATACCTGATCAACTAATCTGATCATTAACACCACCTTACTGAGTTAATACAGCGCTTCACCTGCTTCCCACATACCTGATCAACTAATCTGATCATTAACACCACCTTACTGAGTTAATACAGCGCTTCACCTGCTTCCAACATACCTGATCAACTAATCTGATCATTAACACCACCTTACTGAGTTAATACAGCGCTTCACCTGCTTCCCACATACCTGATCAACTAATCTGATCATTAACAGCACCTTACTGAGTTAATACAGCGCTTCACCCGCTTCCCACACACCTGATCAACTAATCTGATCATTAACAGCACCTTACTGAGTTAATACAGTGTTTACAGCAGGACACGCTCTAAACTGTAATGGGCAGTGTGCTTTCAGGACTAGGATTAAGAAAGGCTAAGCTAGCGCTAGCAGTGGTAAAGCTAGCTAACGGTGGTGCTGGAGGGCTGGTGTCCACCACGGTGTGGTGATTTTCTCTAAACACAAACACTAAACTCTCTCTCTGCTGACACTGTCTAGATTGCTTAGTTCCATCATGATTAGCGACAGTTCACAGGCTCGTACCGTCTTCCTGGGTTCAGACCAAATTTGCAAGTGTGGGTTTGACAATCAATTTCGTTGTAGCTGTTATCTAGTTTTGTAGTTTTTATTCAGTTATCGTCTCATTTTGTCTGGAAAATAAGGTTTGTTGATGAAAACTATGACAAAAATAGTTTGGCAAAGAAATTAACACTGGTGGTGAGTCTTTTCAAGTCTTAAAGCTCAAGTCCGATTTCAAGTCCAAGTCAGTAAAGATAGTCTAACGAGTCGCAAGTCTTTAGTGATGTTGTCAAGTCAAGTCACAAGTCATCAGTTTAGTGACTCGAGTTGGACTTGAGTCCAAGTCATGTGACTCGAGTCCACACGTCTGGTAAATGCTGCATCATTTAAGGTGGAACGTGGACATTTGAGCGAGAATCTGGTGAATAAGAAGCTGAATGTCAGCATCAGAATGTAAATGCTGCATCTTTTATTGTGATGCAGGAAAATACTAACTAGAGGCTGGCGCGTAAGACGCTGAATGTCAACACCAGAATGCTGCCCCATTTAAGGTGGACTGGGAAAATTTCAACAAGAAACTGGTGAAACATAGGTTTCTTTAGTGTATTTCTGCTAATAATTCCTAGAAATCTTACACACTGCTCGTTTAATGACTTTAAAAGGTCTGCATTGCCTCCTTCCATTAATACCAACTACACCTATTTCGGGCAGCACTATGAGAATGAATATGTAGCCATTAACAGTGCAGTCAGTACATTCCGCATGTAGCCAACGATTTGACATTACCCATAACTTGAAGTTTGATTGCCATTTAATATGTACACACTGAACAGATTGTATAGTGGGCCATTTCTCATCTAGGAATTCATTTTCAGATTTACGTTTTTCTAATTATTCCAGCTCAATCTCCTTGTAAGTCCTATTTTAATGAATAACTAATGACTAAAGTCTTTAGTCTCCACAAGTCTCCATTTACCACCATATTCTCCCTTATGGAATGCTATAAATCAGTGAAATGTTGCACTTCATTATCCCGGCTAACTGGACAGGCAGTAATCCAATTCCGACAGATAGGCAACTGAAAACTACCCACCTGGAAGGGCAGGACGTGTTAAGTAACAGCTTTGATGTGCGACGCTGTGTCTTTACCTCTGGGCTGTGCACCTGGTTTAGAAATTCATGAAATCATCTTCCCGTAGGGGTTCATTTGTCACCGCTGCTTACCTATGGATATCTGACTCCCTCCTTCTGGCCTCCTATTGAGGGGAAGCGTATTGAAGTGAGGGTTCAGCTACTGGATTGGGGGTTAGGTTAGAAGTCCTCAGGTGGAAGGAGATAATTTCATTACTGCCCAAAGTGATGGGCTGGTAGCTGGATTTCTGAGAGGTATGTCATTGTTAATGATGCCAAGTGATTTCTTTGTCTTTTTAAAAAAAAACCCAACAACAACAACAAAAAATCTAAAAAAACAAGTGGAGGAACATTTCTGTGCATTTCTGCTCTCAAGGAAATTATTCTTTCATAATGTTATTTCATAACACAGCCGCTTAAATAGGCCTGTTTGCCTCCTCTGGTGGTTTTCCAGTTGAAAAGCTGGGATAACTTTCTTCTGATCAATGCTGAAGTGGGTCATTTAGAAAATTCCCAGTGGGCTGCTTAGAGCTGATGTATAAATGCACAGTCTTATCAGCACAAGTACACTTAAACTATCAATGTTATGTCTAAATGTATATCTATAATTTAGGCACTAAACCAGTGACCCCCCCACCACCATCAATTCTAGTGATATGCCCCCTGTTTGCTGGCTGTAACTAGAACTTGTACAGAGATTACAATGATAATGTCCTATAGCACCTTAAAGGAACCCTGGCTAGTAACAAACGTATGTTGTGATATGGTGTAATGACTCTAAATTATTGAGACACATTGTAAAAATCACAAAAAGTGGCAGATTTATTTGATTTTCTGTAAAATCTCACTGCGCATATCAATAGATACAACAATAGTGACCTACGTGCAGCGGGACTTTACAGAAAATTTAATAAATCTGATACTTTTTGTGATTTTTACAACGTGTCTTAATAATCTAGAGTCACCATATTACGGCTTACATGTGTTACCAGCCGGGGTAGTGACCTCAAATGGTTGCAGTAGCCGGCCGTCATGCTTGAGCACAGCTAGCTAGACATGGCTACTATTCAGCCTTTGCAGTTTGAGCAATTTCTGACACCAGTGGTGACATCACACACGACGTGAGTCTAAATGATGATGAACAGAGAGGCGTGGAGGAGAGAGTGAACACAGTGCTGGAGTTGTTGTGAAACTGTGTATTGGTGTTGACGGAGAAGGAGAGTGTCTGTTAAAGGAGCTCCGCTTTCTAGCAGGAAACATTCACGCACAGTAAACAGCTAGATACACTGAACGGGAGTTTCTCTTAGCTTCCACACTCGTTTATTAGTGAACTAGTATGTTCACTACTAAGGCTCGTGTTTCACGTTCAGGATCCGCAAACGAGGGAGAAGCAGCTGACGCTAATGCTAAACGTTCAGTGCATGTTCACGTTCACATTCCTTCGCGCGGCTCTCGCTCCATAATCTGGGGCTGTTGGACTTCCTATGTGGGAAAACTGTGGCACTGCATTGTGTTTTAGTCTACATTTAAAACCTAAAGCATCCGTTAAGTCTCTCACCAGTGGTGGTCTACTGAATGATTCAAACTCATCGAGACTGAAGTGACGAGGGTCTTTCGGTAGCTGTGTTTGTCCACACGCTGCTTCACAAACTATTCTCCTTGTTTATGTTTGTAAAAGCTGTTTAGACTAATATCAGTCCTCCCACTTCCTTTCCACTGGATATAACATCCAACAACACAATGTACATGGTTTTCTTTAAGCTAGGTTAGTAACTATCATTCACTCCTTCCAACCGCAGTCAAGTTTAGCGCACTGCAACCATTTGACGTCATCTACCCAGCAGGCATTGCGCGTCAGAAATAATGGCTGCGCCCATATGTTAAATATTTAGAATAAAAGTGTTAATTTATAAATAAATCTGATACTTTCTGTGAGTTTTTGCAACATGTCTTAACAATTTAGAGTCATTACACCATATTAAGGCTTACAAGTGTTAACAGACCCTTTAAATCATTCAGCTCACATTAGCACCCATCAAGGGGTCTAAATGCAACTGCTGAAGGTGGAACATGACATTATTATTGACATTATCATTGTAATCTCTGTACAAGTTTACTATTCAAATTTTGAATGAAAGCATAACATCAGCCTTGAAAGAATTTCAATATGATTCAATCTTGAGCTGAGGCAACATCCAGTGCTCTACAGAGTTTAATTTTATTTACTTCAAGTCTTCATTTTGTTCTTGCCCAGTGTTTAAATTCAAAGCTACAGTTGTGGTTAGATGTAACTGGGGAGGTTCTTGGGTAATACCTTAAAGAACGTTGCTTTCTGAAAACCTTTTATTTTAATATTATTTTTTTATCATTCATATATTTTATTTTTTACAAATTCGGTACTTTTACAGCATTCTACTTGAAGGTCTGAGAAACCTTTAAAAAGCTTCCTCTGCTTTGAAGTATTAGCATTAGCATCAGCTTTAAAGTAGTATTCCATGTGTGTGTCAAGATACAATAAATCTGATTCCAATTCTGAAATCATTTCCATGCTAAGAAGCTCCGACCTTTCAGAGGTCACCACAGCTAAAGCAGTATTGGCCAAAGATGCAATTTCACATGTCAAAGTTCAAGTTGATATAAAATTTGGAATTCCTTCAGAAGTTCCTTTCAGGCACCAAATCACTGTTCATGGTGAGTTCCACTGTTGCTTGTGAAAATACACGTAAGGGTGAGCCTTTACAATAATTTGTTTCATTCATTAGCCTGTAGTTCAGTCAGGATTGGTTGACACCAACAGGGATTCCTAATAGGGGTCTGTACTGGAATTATTTTTGAATCCTGCTCCCACTAAATGGGCCCCTCCCCACAATGTAGAATTTTGGTCTGCTCCCACCAGCCCCGGTTCTGGACTGCTTTGCTTTGGGGGGTGGGGGCGGTAAAATGTAACGCGTGGGCATGTTTATAGTCATGTCTTTAAAGCCAGAAAAAAAATCACGGCTTGATTTGTGCATGAATGATGACAGCAGATCTAATGATACTGGTTTAAATGAATATATGAGATAAAGAAATAAAAAATGTTGCATGTGCCCTTAAACCTAAACTTAAAACCTAACAAGTGAAGAGTACACTTTGCTTAAGTTAAAAAAGATGATCTAATTAAGATTAATTTCAATAACCCCCTTAATTAATTTAGCATTACACTGATAGAACAACTCTGTTTCGTGAAAAGCTTCAGCACAACTTTTAATCAACGCTGACGAAAGTAAATAGACACAGGCTGAGACTATAATACTCAGCAGTGGAGACAGGAATAAGTGAGTATACTAATATGATTAGCAAATTACAATATAAGCCAATCAGAAATAAGCAAAGACATTACACTGCAATGTCATTTAGTGATTGGTTCAGAGATAATGGCCATTGCTTGCATTGCGATTGGGGAGGCAAAGACAAAATCTGGGAGGGCAGCCCCCCACTGACCCATGTCTTTACTTTCAATGTAAGTCAATGGAACCAGAATATTTTTCCAAGTTATTTTGGACGATTTCTATTAGTCCATTCATCATGAAATTTTCCCACAATGTAAATAACAGCTGCTGCATTTAATTGATGTAGACATCGAAAAGTAGAAAAGTAGAACTCGACAAAAATTGAGATATATGTTTTTTTATTGGACAGCAACAATATAAACTATTGCTTGATGTGCTGGATTTTTCTAAGTGTATATGTCGTTCAGCTCCTGCATGCACTGGATTGGTTGAACTGCACAATCCCTAATATACAGTCCTGCACTACAGCTTATTGTGTGGGGATATAGTGTGAGTTGTGTGAGTATCCAGACCTCCATATAATTCTCTTTGGATATATATATATCCAACGCTGGTCACTGTATAAAAGGAACACTGCCTGAAAAAAAAGAAGTCTTGAATTCTGTCAGATGGATGGTGCTGAGCTATATGATGCTTTAAGCATGTTAGAATTTTAATACCGGTTCTCCTTTGTGGCTCATCAGAATGCTCGCTCGCATTTTAAATACCTGTTCTCATTACAGCCATGCTCACTTTCAACCCCACTGATAATACGTGCTCCGTTGGTGTCGGCCTCAGCCTAGAGGAAGCCGATCAGGAATCATGACACATGTGGCCCTCCTGCATCATTTACAACAATGTTCCATGTGCGGATCCCCTTCTGGCTGTGAAGATGAATGTTCCAGTCCCGGGAGCACACATGGTCGTCGGAGACTTCATTAGCTGATGTAATTAGGAAAGGCGACACGACGTGAGTGAACAATAAGCTGCGATCCTCTGCTCTTCATGCAGGCCACCTCAGAGCCACTCGTCCGAGAGATCCACAAGCGCCGCTTCTCCGGTTGTAGCCCTTTCATACCAGAGTGTGAACGCCCTTAAGCAAGTTGGCGGGGTGGGTATATACATGTGTGGAGAGAGAAAACTGGTTGTCTTTGTCCCAGATCCAACAATTTCTCTGCAGTGGAGGAAGACGTTGTTATAGATTTTCAAGGAATTGTTGACAAACATGGAGGCACGGAGGTGTAGTGGTTAGCACTGTCTCCTCACAGCAAGATGATCCGGGTTGGATTCCCTGTCCGGGCCGTTCTGTATGGAGTGTGTATGTTCTCCCCGTGCTTGAGTGGGTTTCCTCCGGGTACTCCGGTTTCCTCCCACAGTCCAAACACATGCATGTTAGGTTCATTGGTCACTCTAAATTGCCCATAGGTGTGAGTGCTTGAGTGAGTGTTGGCCATGCGATGGACTGGCAAACTGTCCATGGTGTACCCCGCCTTCGCCCAATGATGCTGAGATTGGCTCCAGCCCTCCATGACCCCGACTAGCGGGATTAACATACATTGGCATACGTGACCTACACTGAGTGAGTGCCTTATTACGTACTCCTACTTTATATTTATACTCTTTATCAACTTTATTAGCTCCACCATATAAGAGCAGTTCTACGATTACACACTGTATACAGAGCAGGTATTATTTGGGTGGTGGGTCATTCTCACCCCTGCAGTGACCCTGACGTGGTGGTGGTGGTGTGTGTTGCGCTAGGAGTGTACAGTTTTTAAACACTGTGTCCACTCACTGTCCATTTTATTAGACACTCCTACCTTGCTGGTCCACCTTGTAGACGTAAAGTCAGAGATGACAGCTAATGGGTTGCTGTACAGTTTGTGTTAGTCTTCAAGTCCTTCATCAGTGGTCACAGTCTGCTTGACTGGTCACTGTTGTCTGGATAGTTTTGGTTAATTGGACTATTCTCAGCCCAGCAGTGATGTCATTGTTGCTGCACTGCTGATAATGATCCACCGCCCCCAAATAACACCTGCTCTGTGGTGGGCCTGTGGGAGTCTTGACCGCTGAAGAACAGGTTATCTGAATACACAGAGAAACAGATGGACTACAGTCTGGAAGAGTAGAAAGTTCTCTTATATGTTCAGAGGAGCTGATAAAACAATGAGTGTACAGAGCTCAGTGAGTGTTCACCAAACACTAGTATGACATCAGTGCAAAAGTTTGGGAACCTCTGTGGGTTATTTTCTCTCCATCTGTCAAAAAACGAAGAACCTGGCATGATGCATGCTAACCAGAACCAGAACAGGGCAAGCAAGAGAGAGAGAGAGTGAGAGAGTCAAGAAACAAAGGAAGTTGATAACCAGAAATCAGAGAAGAGAAGAACGCTTGGTAATGCAAGCTGGGTTTGGCAAAACTTTGTGTGTTTGTGTGAGGTTCATGTTGGTGTGTGTGTGATGATCAGCAGGTGTGTGTAATCAGTATTATTGGGAAGCAGAGCGTGAGAGAGAGATGTGATTGGAGTGTTGTGGACATGTGGGTGTGACGTCATCGAAAAATGCAGGCATGAAACTGGGTGTGTCTGAAATTGCCTACTAGTCAGTGAGCACTAGATTAAAGCCAGTATGTAGTGCTCGAGTGGCAGACTGGTAGGTAATTTCAGTAGGTGATTTTTAGTAGCCACACAAGCTCGGAGGTACTACATCCACCATATTGCCAGCACCCTGTGACGCAAGATGTCAGACCACCACCGTAAAAGTCCTGCTATTCATTTAAAAGCTCAGTTTACTGACAGATTTTAATTTGTACTCACATGGTGTCGAGCTGTAGCTCAGAGAAAATGAAACGGGAAGAATGTAATCATTGTTTACAATAGCAGTAGCACTAGCTTCTGTAGCGGCAGTTCACTAGCCGTAGCTGCGTACACACAGCAGACGTTCCACTTTTCACAGCTTTTTTCCTCCTCTTTGAATTCATAAAATTAATTCTACATAAAAATGGCTGCTGATTCAGGAGGTCATCCAGGTACCGTTTACCTACTACTCGATGCCTACTAGGTGTTCGGACATACTAGCCGCACTCGCCTACTGATTTCACTACTGAGTAGTAGATAAGTAGGCAACTTTTGCACTGCATACTGCATATGGTTTATAAACTTTTACAACATTTAGTCCCCCAAAGTACATTCAGTGTCTTTGTCCTCTGTGAGGTTTTGCAATGTCTCAGTTGTCCAATTGTGTACCTTAAATGAGATTTAAAATTAACTGCACTGATTTGCCAGGAAAAATGTGCATATTTGTACCTTTTTGTAACTAAACCTTAATAAAATAAAAGCCTGTGGTCAGGGCTGTGTGGTCAGTGCAACTTATAACAAATATAATCACAACGGAATATGACTCAGTTATGTTCCCTGAACAAAGATAGACATACTCTTGAGCGCATCATTCTGCAGGATGATATAGTGCTGACAGTGTTAGAGTGATTCACCGTTTGTTTTTTCTTAGTATTACACTACTTTAGCAGTATCTTGTTGCCCCGCCCTAATTTTGTTTTGTACAAAAATAAGCAAAGAATGATCTCTTGGCATGTTAACTCATTTTAAATCTCGTCAATAGCTGTAATATAATTTAGGAGAATATAGAAAATATTACTTCTCCAAATCAGAAATTAGTGGCTAATATGATAATATTATGCTAACATGTTGCATTGATCTACCCCTTAAATGATCTAAAATAAAATTTTATTCATCTACTTATAAAATGATCTAAAATTAAATAATATTTATCTGGTTATTAAATGATCTAAAATTAAATTGTATTTATCTGCTTATTAAATTAACTTAAATTTAATTGTATTCATCTACTTGTTAAATTATCTAAAATTGTATTTATCCACTTATTAAATGATCTAATATTAAATTGTATTCATCTACTTATGAAATGATCAAAAATTATATTTATCTACTCTATCTAAATGTCAGTGTTTTGGTTGCTACTATGCAATAAATCAGTAATCACAGAAATAACAAGTCTGACAACTCATTATTCATTAATCAATTCATTAACTCATCTTTAAATCAGTATTTTCTTTGCAGTACCAGCCGACCAGATGATATTGTCTCGTTAAACTGTAGAGCAGAACACTAATCCTCTGCCCCTAAACAGTAGCATCGCAAAAACAGCTCGACCCTCCTGACCATCTTTAAAGCTTGTAATCCAGCAGTGACTGTATCATGCAGTGAGTCTCGATTCTTTCCTTTAAAATCCATGAAACCTCATACAACTGCACTCCAGTAGTCTCCAGCTTCCCCATGCTGTCCTAAGGGCAGACCTTATAGGGCTTAGGGCAAGCATGGCGACATGGACTCAGACTAACTGGACCATGTCTAAAGGATTACACTGCATGTTGTTGTTCAGTTTGTGGCCAGATATGTCGACTCTGTCCGACAGCAGTTCAGGAGACAAACATTTGTGTGGTCTATTGTGATTTCCAGAACTCTGATGTAAAGAAATGTAAATGTAAATCATTTTATAAGGTGGAGTCATTAAGTCTGTAGTAACACGTATTCCTATATGTGATATAGCAGCTCAGTGTATATTAGAGTGACATAATAACACAACACATGGTTGAACAGTGGATATCGCATCATCATCAACTTTATATCAATCTGATATACACTCACAGAGCACATTATTAGGTCCACCTCCTTGTGACTATACTCCACTGACCATATAGGTATTTATACTTTGTTACCCTGTTCTTCAATGATCAGGACCCCTACAGGACCACCACAGAGCAGTTATTATTTGGGTGGATCATTCTCAGCACTGCAGTGACACTGACACTGTGTTGGTGTGTGTTTTGCTGGTGTGAGTGGATCAGACGCATTAGTGTTGCTGGAGAGCTTAAACACCTCAGTGTCACTGCTGGACTGAGAATCGTCCACCAAACTATCCAGTGTCCTGTGGGCAGCAACACAAACTGTGCAGCGACAGATGAGCTATCATCCTTGACTTTACATCTACAACGTGGACCAGCAGGGTAGGCATGTCTAATAGAGTGGACAGTGAGTGGACACAATGTTTAAAAACTCCAGCAGCACTGCTCTGTCTGATCTACTCACACCAGCACAGCACACACTACCACCGTGTCAGTGTCACTGCAGTGCTGAGAATGAGCCACCACCCAAATAATATCTGCTCTGTGGTGGTCCTTTGACCATTGATGAATGGAGAATGGGGGTCCAATAAAAGTAGAATTGGTATATGTGCTCCAGTATGGATTGAGAGTGTAAATACAAGGAGGTGTTCCTAATAAAGTGCTCAGTGAGTTCAAGTTTCAAGCTTCAAGTTTACTTGTCATTTGCACATCATGTCAGGACATAACATGCATTTAAATGGTTGGTGTGAGACTCAGATACAACTCTACAGCAGGGCAGTAGTAAAGACAGTGCCAGCAAACAATAAACAGACAATAATGAAGTAAAAAATAGGCTAAAATATATACATATAGTTATAACTGAAATATATAAAGGACTATTCAAAACATACACAAGATATATACATAGGATATACAGGAGGACATATGTAGAAACTTTTGCATTGGCAGTTTATCTAAGAAGATACATCTATTTAAAGTGACTTAGTGATATTGTCAATAGCAGTGATATCAGAATAAACAATATAATAATGTAATACAGCAGGTGACCGAGTGAACAGTATTGGGGTCTTTCAGCCTCACAGTTTGTTCAGAAGCCTGACACCCTGTGGGTAGAAGCTGTTCCGTAGGCGGGTTGTTCTATGCATGGTGTACATGCATAATTGATTGTATCAGCCCTGTTGACTGTTGTATATGAAGTGGTTTGGCTCTGAGTTGAGTTGAGCAATAAGGGGGATGGGGAAGGGTAGAGAAGGACCTCCTTGCTGACCTCTTCTTGCTGAACATGGCCACCATTTTGAAAGTCGTCATATTGGATCAAGGGCAAGTTCTTCCAATGGATTTGAGATATCTCTTGTGGTTCAAACGTTATCAACGTATCGATCCAATATGCCGGCTTTCAAGATGACGGCCACATTCAGGACATAGATAGGCTCCCTCACGCATTACTTGCTGGGGTATTCAGATGACTTTTGCCTCACCCTGTACATTCCATCAAAGACATCCCATGAACCATCTCAATACCTTCTCCAAAGATTCGACTCCCTCTCCGTCTTCACCTGACAGCTTTCTCGAGGATGTCCACAGCTCAGGTCTGGATATTGGCATCTTCCAAGCCACAGCTTAGAGTTATTAGCAAGTGATGCTTGTAGTGGTCCTCTGACCATACAGGAGTATTTTGTAGTTCTACACTTACAAACTGTAGTCCATCTGATTCTCTGTATACTTTATTACCCTGTTCTTCAATAATCAGGACCCCCACAGGACCACCACAGAGCAGTTATTATTCGGGTGGTGGATCATTCTCAGCTCTGCAGTGACACTGAAACTGTGTTAGTGTGTGTTGTGCCAGTGTGAGTGGATCAGACACATCAGTGTTGCTGGAGAGCTTAAACACCTCAGTGTTTAAGACATCCCATGAACCATCTCAATGTCTACTCCAAAGATTCTACTCCCTCTCCGTCTTCACCTGACAGCTTTCCAGAGGACATCCACAGATCAGGTCTGGATATTGGCATCTTTTAAGCCACAGCTTTGAGTTATTAGCAAGCAATGCTTGTAGTGGTGGCTGTCCATGTTAATACTAATGGACGCAGCATCATGGCCTTAAACTAAGCATGAAATGAATACAGCCGGTGAAAGCGGTGACAAACACTGGCACTGTCAGCCGGCCTGAAGACTATTAAGGGCAGATGACTACGGCTGGGAGCTTCATACGGGGACAGGAGTGTGTCAGCTTTCCGCAAGCCAAAGCCACTGGCAGCTGCTGGAATGAGATCCGACAGGTAGGCTGAATTACTTCCCTCTCTTCGCAATTTCACCTTGCTTGGCAATCTCTAACATTCTGTCTGTCTCTCTCTCTCTCAGTCAGTCTCAGTCTGTATCTCTGTCTGTCTCCCCATCTCTTGAACACAAACATAGAAACATTCACTCATATTACACTATAAAAGCTGTATCGGTCGGGTAGTTCTAAAGGCATGTAAGCGAATCAAACTACTTTTTTTTTTACGCTCCTGCCCTCCGAGTTACTGTCTCTGGATATTTTATGGACTGCAGCGAGATCAAAGCGCATTCCCTGGCAGGGCACGTCGTTCCAGAGGCCCGCGAGGGTCCTAGCAAATGTCGCGAGCACACTGGCGGGCATGTATTGGTGCATTTGTTTTCAGATCCAGCCACACAACGGCAGAGCTGTCACGCAAGGAGATTCTGTGACCTCGTATTTGCTGTTGTACAGCTGCACAGACGCCTTCTCTCCTCTTCATGCTCTAATCAGGCCTTAAATTTCCAGGCCAGCTTGAAAGCAGCCTGCCCAAACCAGACCACCAGCAACTAGAGGCCAAATAAAGATTGGTTCTTAATGATGATGCAGCTACATTACCTATGCTTGCTCTAGACCAGGGGTCAGCAACATGCAGCTCTTTAACTGCCCCCTGGGGCTCCACAGCTGAGCCAGATTTTTTGGGAAAAATAAAATAATCCTCCTGTGGAGTAAAAAATAAAGCTTTCCAAAACATGGGTTTCACAAAAATAGTCTTATATGCTGGAGTTAATATATAAATTAATAATTTGCATTTATTTGCACTCCCACCAATTTCCTGATGTTTACTCTGCAATGAGAAACAGTCAACCACCATAATGTCCAAGGTTAAGAGAACCCATTTCATGTTTGCAGATATGTAACGCCTAGTTCACACTACACGATTCAAGCCTGATTGTTTTTTGTAGATCGCCGACAAAAATCTCTGCTCTGAGGCAAATCATTGGTCGTGTAGTGTGAACTGCTGAAAGACGCTCGCTGAGACGTTGCTGAATGGTCGCCAATTAATCGCAGATGCCCGACAAACATCTAGCATGTTTAATATCCAGGCCAGTCGGCGACTGTGAGTCAACAGCAGCGCCAGGCTACAGCCAAAGGGATGGCCTAAAGCGAGAACCATGTCACCGCTCACGCAATCTCTCTGCGGCTGCGGGCGACACATACGTTTTCATTGATAAAATATTTACCTCCAGCTCTCTCTGCAGAACAGACAGTCCCTGCTGGCCCTGTGCCTTTATCTATCTTCTCATCCATATTTGTTCCTTTTTCTTCTTTCATTTGTTACTGCAAATCAGTGCAGTGACAACTTGTATTGCTTGTTTGTTGACGTCTGTTTTGGAAATAGCGTATTTTCTACGTGGTATTGCTGGTTCTCTCATATGTTTAGTTTCAACAAGAGTTTAGTTCTCGTGTTTTTGGACAGCAGCCAGAAGAGTCTGCGATTCCCCAGAGTGAAAATCCTGTAATTGGTGACCCCGTGTCGCCGATCAGTCATGTAGTGTGAAAGCCACAACAACTGAAAGACTCGCAATTACAGCACAACCAGTCGTGTAGAATGAACAGTACAAAGACCTGCCGACGCAAAAAGTTGTATAGTGTGAACCAGGCATAACTTGCTGCTAAAGCTTAAGTCTGTATTTTGATTTATATTGTATTTGAACCCATATTAGGACATTAGCAAGTATTAAGAAATGCTCACCATACACCTCATTGTATATACACTCATTGTCCATCAGCAATATAGAAGCAGTGTGTAGTCCTAAACTTACAGACTGTAGTCCTTCTAATTCTCTCTATACTCTGTTAGCCTGTTCTTCAATAGTCAGGACCCCCACAAAACCACTACAGTGCAGGTATTTTATGGCTGGTGGGTCATTCTCAGCACTGCAATAACACTGACAGTTATATATTAACTGGTGGGGTGGATCACACACATCAGTGCTGCTGGAGTTCTGAAACACTGTGTCCACTCACTGTCCACTCTTAATTGACACTCTTACCTTGTTGGTCCACTGTGTAAATGCACAGACTGAGATGGTAGCTCACAGGTTGCTGTCCACAGGGTTTAGGCTATCTACTATGGGTGGCAGATCTTTCATTGTTGCTGTCCCCACTCTTTGGAATGCCCTACCTCTTTCTATTCGCTTGTCGTCCTCTGTTTCTCTGTTTAAAGCTCAGCTCAAGTCCCACCTTTTCTCTTCTTTCTTTCACTCTCTTTAACTTTTTTTCCCAGCGTTTGTTCAGCGTCCTTGGATTTGTGAAAGGCGCTATATAAATGCAACCTATTATTATTATTATTATTATTATTATTATTAACAGCTGAGAACAAGACACAAACTAGGAACAGGTGAGGGGTGGAGACAAGGAGGAGCACATGACAACAACATAAACAGAAACACATGGCTAACACGTGACTAGGGCAGGGAAAGTTAACAAAGAACATAGAGAGACAGAACAAGGCAGGGCATGACAAGGAGCGCCAGTATTGCTGGAAAACACTGTACATTGGAAGTTGTAGCAGATTTTCAGTGTGAATGCAATTTGAAAACTCAAATTCTACCCATTGGTCCTCTTTTCCTTCACACTCTGACGTCTGGGTGAACAATGTGGCAGGAATGAATGAATGAATAAATAAATAAATAAATAAATAAATAAATAAGCCACATCACAAGTGATGTTCAACGTCTGCCAGGCATTTCAGAAATGATGTCCAAACCCCATGAACAGGCAGTCGGGTTCGGACACATAATTCAAGCTCAGACACGCATAAGCGCAAATGGACACATACAGGCTTGCCAGAGAATAAAGGACAAAGGCACTCAGTGACGTAGGCCGTGCTTGACTGCCCAGTTGTTTGCATACCTCTCCCCTCCTGTCAGAATTAGTTGCTGAGTGACGAGTGTGTGTGTGTACGTGTGTGTGTCTGTGTGTGTGCCACAGGAAGGATGGCGAGTAAGATGTGCGTGAACGAAGGGACACATGCGCATACACAGCAAGCTTAACACCACACACGTACGCTTGTGACAACGGACACATTCCGCTGATTGGGCTGGCGAGTCGACACCCAACGTTCCACAAAAGATCACATATGTACACACAAGCACTGGCTGTTCTGCGTATCACCCGCATGACTTAAGGATTGAGTTCCTACAGTCAACTGCCCTGTTAATCGCTGACATATCTCAGATAGAGACAGATTTAGCATGTAATCTGTGTTCGTTCACTTGCTGGGGGTCAAAACAGGTGCTTGGAACAGGTGTTCTCAGTGTGTGCCACAGGCCTGGTGGGCCCATCAATTGAGAATACTGTTCCATACTGTTCCATACCGTGTTGCTATTTCGTCCTGCTATGCCGCCTTGCCTCCAAACTTTCAATTGACCTGTTAATAATACATTTTTATAATAATACATTTTATTTATATATAGCGCTTTTCAAGAAACTCAAAGATGCTTTACAAACAACACAATACAAGATACAATTGTATAAAATATATAGTAGACAAGTGGAAAAAAAAGTGGGGATGGGAGCAAGCAGCAGAAGGGCGTACACAAACAGAAAGAAATAAAAATGAGAAAAAAAGATAAAAAAGTACACATATAAACAAGGTAAGATGTTACAAATTATAAACATATCTGAAATGGTGTGGTTTGAGGAGAGATTTAAATTTTGACAGATCTGAGCAGTCTCTTATGGCGCAGCTATGGAGAAGGCTCTATCCCCCCAGGTCTGGTGCTGTTGGATCTGATTATTTGTTTTCAGCAGGTTGTTTAGGAGAGTACGCATACAACAACCTGTTAATCTTGATTGAGAGTCGGAATGAAATAAATCGGGTTGGTGAAAATCTTTGCATGTGATGCGCAGACAGGTTGGGTTGCTATAGGAATATATATTTATGCTGTTTTTGGACCGAGCTAACATCAGCTAGAGTAGTTCATTTAGCAGTACAGCTCTGCTACCCTTCAGTTCTCTTGTTTATGTCATGTTCCTGAAAAGCTGCTCACGTCAAGGCATTCATATTGATATTCATATATAGAAGCAGAGTGTATTATAAAAGGCTTGACCACATTTCTTTGTATTGTTAAAACTGACATTTCACTGAATTGCTAGCCTTAATATTTTCCCAGTTTTGCTCTAATGCAACATAACAAATACTCTAACAGTGATTTCTGTATTCCAATATAGGTGCCTCGAACAGTTAGTTAGCCAAGCACTCAAGTGCCTGTGCGCGAGCTAAATATGGAGATTTATTTACTTTCATTATCATTAGCATAGCAAGCTGTAATAAAGCTAAGCTAACTCCTGATTGCATTGCACTAATGTTACTGCTTAAGAAACAACAGCTGTTGTGTTATTATCAGTAATATAACACATAGAATTGCCAGTGATCCATTAAGTAAAGTTAGCTCTTGCCCTTGCCGGGTCCACAGCAGTTCCCAGTGTCCACTGAGGTGGGCAACTGAGATAGAAAGCTAAACTGCACATGGTTGGTCAGCTGTCACATAGTCAGTGGTGAACCTCAACTCAGTTAGAGCCTGGGTCACTTTCCATATTTGTGTTTAGGCGAGTTGGAGGTCCTGAATTGCCCCTGGCTGTAAAAGTGTATGTGTATATTGTGACCTGACTAGGGTGTCCCCCCCCCCTGCCAACACAGCTGTTGTGTTATTATGAGTGATTAAATTGCCAGTTGTCCATTAAGTGAAGTTAGCTGTCACCCTTGTCTGGTCCACAACAATAGCCAGTGTCCACTGAGTTGGGCATCTGAGATAGGAGGCTAAACTGCCCATGATTGGTCAGCTGCTACACAAGATCATCTGGACTTCATCAGTATATACGAACTACCACTCTGACAGGCTATTATGCAATATTTGCTCTCAAAGCTGTCGTCAAAATGTGCCAACGATTGTCTCCGTTGGCCCTTGCACTGAAGTTGCAGCATCCCCGTAATTGAACCAGCACAGGCCCTAGTTTTCAGTACCACGTCTCAATGATCTGTGTTTGCTTTTGAAGTGGCACTCCCAGCCCGACCTCTCAAATTAAGCCCATGCGGACTGTTGCCTTCCACCCAGCCCCCTCCTCGCCGTGGGATCTGGTTAGTTTACCTCATATTCCTCCATTTCAGATAATGGTCTTCTGTGGTCAGCCTCTGTCAGCACACTTTCTTTTTCTCACTCCAAGGCTGGCCGCCTAGGAATGCTTTAATGAATCCCCTGATGCAATACCCCTCCCCCATTGCCCTTCCATTGACTGCGGAGACATGAGTCTCTCTCTCTCGCTCGCTCGCTCAAATTGTCCCTCCCTCCTGTCCCTCCAACTCGCTCCCTCTCCAGTAAGATGTAAATATAATTCTCCACGCAACCTCCAATCCTCTGTCACTGGTGTAGCGGATGACCTTTTGGCATGTGTACACATTTTCATTCAGCCTGTGTGAATTCATTCGGGGGCGTCCAAGCTGGAGACTGCAATTTAGTGTTATGGGCTGAAAATTGGAAGTCATAGGAGGCGGCACTTCTCGGGGAAAGATGATCAAATCAGAACTGGGCATAGGAGATAATGCTATATGAGACTTGGTTGGAGGAGATTATGGTTCCTGGCCACTGGTGACCCTTTGTCAGTGCTGTAGGAGTAGCCCAGGCAGTACATGGTAATATGGCCCACGATGAATGGAGACTAGTAGCCACCAAATACAGCAATGCTAAATATTGACCATACAATTACATTTACTGTAAGCAACATTGGCATAGGGGACTAAACTATCCTGTTCATTGAGGAAACCCACAGATTCCACTAATTTAACTAATATATTATTAGTAATAAGTCATTAATATGTGATTTGCTGTGAAATGCCCCTTTCTGGAGAAACTTACTGAGTCAGAAATGTTTACAGTGCTCGTGATAGGGACCAGGCATCCCAATTCTGACATGAAAAGATTAAGAATTTGCTGCCTCTTACCTTGGGGCATTATTTTTTGACAATTTTGAGATTAACCTTTAACCCAAAACCCAAAAGTTTTATTTTAACATTAATGACAGAAAGACACAAACAGAGTGTTGTGAAGCAAAATAGCCCCATTTGTTCAGAGTTCACCGTTTTTAACACAATATACCAAACATTTAAAGAAATAGCTCAACCTACTGTGTCACCACCAGCTGCAAGCAATACTAATTTTTACAACACACACTATTAGCATGAGGGCTATTCCTTAAATAAGGAATTCCATTGAAAGCTCAAAATATCTACACAATAATAAACAGTAATTTATCATTTAAAGAGGTTTGATGTCAAATATTCCAAAAATCTACGGTCAAAACAAACTGTAGTGGTGGTGGTTGGGACCAGCTAGTACATGCAATGGTTACATATGCGACTCCTAAAGCTTAAACATGCCAATGCGGCTTGTGATGAATGATACACTGTGAACTACAATGCTAACTACTGACTATGCTGTTTCTTTTACATTAACATTTTGCACAAGATGTTGATTTAAAAGAGCAATTTGTAAGAGGATGCAAACTGTCCAGTTCGCATGTAGGTGGCAGTATATGACCAGAAAGTTGTGCCGTCCATCTCTATCATAAGAAACATGGAAATGCACAGTCCCTCCTCATTAATGTTAGCCTCAACAGCTGTTTGCTTACCAGTCAGCATCAAACTTCATCCCTTAACTTGCCAAGTGTGCCTCCAGTGGTGGAAAGCAGCACCAATGTTAACTCAAGCAAAGTTAAAGCGGTGATCACCAAGAGCTTTAGCCATCATGCATTTGCTCTTCCTTTCATTGGCTACTTAAATGATCTAACTAGGGGCAGCAAATTTGATCATAGACAAGAGGTTAGCGTACGCCATCGGGGCAGCAGTGCTACTTTTTCATCCTCACATGTTGGACTCAACAATATAGTGGCTATCCATTGTGCCTCCTGAAGTACATAAGACACGACAGACTGGGCATAACAGTAGATATCTCTGCACCACGATACGTAGACGTCTTTGACATACAGTCGAAACCAGTTATTTCTTCACATTCTGCTGATAATTGTAGTTAATTTAGCATCTAAACATCGTACAAATTGCAACTCCAAGGTGCTGATGCAACAGATGAACTGCAATTCTGGTGTCACGTTATTAATAAATGTGATATACTGTTATTTTGCTATATAAGCCTAATATGATTACCGCACTGTTCAGTCATCTGAGTAACGTTTGACTACTGTTGCCGGCCTGAAGTGCCTCGCCGATGGAAGAGACAAATGTAATGTTTTCTCTCAGCTCAGAAGGTGTAAACAGCGCAGCAGACACTGTAAGTTTAATGGATTAGTGCTCTCAGTGGCTTTCCATGCTGCCGCCTTTGCCGACTAGATGACATTTACTCCCAATTAATTAGCATGGTGCCAACACATTTGTTGGTTTGTAGATTGGAAGAAGTGCCACGTACCTGTTCGCAGTGTGTCGCTGCGGATTTGCTGCTCGGCGCGTGTGCTCATCGGGATGGCGGGCTAATAATAAATGCATGAAATCCGCAGGTGTCGGCAGTCGTGAAATCTGTGTTTCTTGAGGCGCAAAGTCTGACCACGTTTTCACAGTTCGCCTTTTCCATCACAAATAACACAATCAACGGGGAAAACACGCTTGTTTCCAGCCAACAGGCCTGTCTAGTTACCTGTCTAGTGCGTTTCCAAGGAAGAAAGTTTATTGTAGCCACGTCAGTCAAAGCTTCTTTTAAGGAAACGAATGAAGGAGCACGCGCCTCAGGCACTGTCTGCTGCGTTTCTGACAGCTAATTGATAATATTCTCCGCGTATGGCCACTATTACGGCCCGAGCTTGGGCTTAATGTACCACTCTGTGGTTTTTGAAGGCATATTACGAAAGTCGGATCGTGCATTTATTCCTCTTTTCGGACGGCGCAAGAACTCGCAGCAATTTTCTTCCATCAAGCGGCTTTGAGAAATGTAATGTAAACAAAGCAATTATGTTTCTTTGGGTTAATGACTATTGATTAAAGCATCAATAAATGATGGAAGTGGAGGCGAGGGCATATGTGGAGGGGGCGCGGTAATACTTCTACAAAGGGAAACGTTAGTCTGTAGGCCTAGAGGGACCAAAGCTATGGACTTCACTGGACTCTCTGATTCAACATACCTGATTAAGCTCATCAGCTAATTACCAAGGTCTTCTTGAATTGAATGATGTGCATTAAAGTAAAGGCGAGCACTGAAATCCTGGAAAATGAAGCGGGGCCTCGTTTTTAACATCATAGAGTATCTGCGAGCTATCAGTGCTGGAGTTAGATCAGGTATATGGCTGGAAATTCCGAACACGGCGAAGCTTTATGTTGGCGTGCATTACGGCTCTAATGTCAGTGATAAGCTATTTGAACGAAACCTCAAACTTCATCAAGCCCAATTACCTGGAAGTCATCTCACAGCCTTGTGCTAGCTTGAATAATGGGATATCTTGAGGGCTCTCTGCTGGAACTCATTTAGCCCAGCTGTATTTTCTCCCCACAATCGACGTGTGCTTCTGCAATTAAGTTTACGCTCCTGCCCAACAGTTCTGGCCTGCATTGAGAGCTTTACAACATACTCGATGCCGTTTGCCGGCTATTAGCATGCTAATTGTGAGTGTTTTTTCCAGCATTTCGCAAATTCAATTTACCTCCTTCGTTCCTGCCTGTTTGTCTGCGCGGCCGGAGCTTACATAACGAAAGGAGAGATGGGGGGGGGGGGGAATACTTACCTGCAGTTAAGCTGGCTGGATGAGCAAATTAACAACATGGCTGAAGTTGAACAGCGTAGGAGACTAACCTACAGCTTGCACAGGCGGAATTAAGTTACGACTAGCAGCATTGTTTACTTCCAACTCATAATTATGGATGAACAACTATATTGTGACCCCATTACAACTTGAGATTGTCTGATCTAATTGTGTGAATCGGGCTTGTATACAGCTTTTTGATTGGATGCATGGATTCCGCAACCCAACAAATTTTTTCTGGAAGTTTTTCCCATAGGGAATGAATAGGATGGAAAAGTGAACACCAATCTAGTTAACTTCTGCTCGACCGACAGACACTATTTCGCATTCACTGACTCAGGGAAGACCCCCGACCACGAGTTCATTATTGGTTTGACCCGCACCTGTCTGTTTGCTGTTTTTTTTTAATCCCTCTTTTTCCCCATAGAGTCCCATTCATTTTCAATAGCACCCAAACCTCATGGTTTCTTACTCAGGGCAGATCCCTAAACACACTGACCCGAACTCCTCTGTTTGTTGTTTATGTGCAACCATCCTTTGTTTTCTTTAGGAAATGCATGTTTCTAGTGTTACATGTGTATCTCAACCAGTTAGGCCTACATCACTTCAGAGCATCTATAGATTCACACTGAATGATAAACAGTGTGAACGTACATGCACAGCATTACATTAAATTAACAAGAGTTTATTAACAGCAATTAATAATTAGTAACTAAGACTACACATATGGAGACAGATGATGCAGGATATTAAGATAACATTAGAAAACTCATAGCCAAAAGTAGAATTGTTATAGTGTTTGTTGTAATTTCTTCTCTTGACATCAAATGAACATCCCATCAGGAATTTTAATGATAGGATATGATAGTATATTGAGCTCTCTGTTGCAGCCTACAGTCTCATTTGATACTGGCAAGCATACACCATATATACATCATTTAAGGCCTTTCACATGGGGCTAACCATTATCTACTGGGCATGAGGCAGTTTCCTAAGCAGATTGAGCTGTCGTAAAACATAGGATGTGCCATAAACATCTCCTGAGCTCCTGATGACTGTCGTAAAGCTGACCATTCCTGTAACTGACCATTTGTCTAAATGTAAGAAGCTCAACTAATGCTGGCCTTACACCAAGCGATTTCACGTCGCAGACAAATTTCCAATGTCGGAATAA
The DNA here is from genome assembly GCA_021613375.1 of Megaleporinus macrocephalus. NCBI lineage: Eukaryota > Metazoa > Chordata > Actinopteri > Characiformes > Anostomidae > Megaleporinus > Megaleporinus macrocephalus. The sequence goes on along the minus strand of CM038714.1, from coordinate 8,878,308 downwards.
AATCACAAAAGTCTTGCTACAGTTGAGTCGTGCTCGTCTCATCTCAAACGTTTAGTGTGAGGTGGTTAAGACTGCAGGTTTAGGTCAGTCTTTTACCCGTCCCAGCGTTCCCATAAAGTCAACCATGTTTAATATTATCGTAAGTCTTAAGTCTTGGCTCACGCAGCTAGTGAAATGAACATTGTCGACATCCAATAGGAGAGTTTTTTTCAAAATGGGAAGCTGCGAGGCAAGCACAGGTATGTCTGGCGGGTAAAGAAGTTAGACATGGAGGGGAGTCCGGCGAGGGTTCAGAAGCTGTGGTTCTCCTGGACTATACAAAAGGAGGAGGAACTGGTGGAGCTGTGGAGTGACCAAGAGTGCCTCTTTTGCGTGTCTTTCCATTTATACCACCACAGAGTGGAAAACGAAAAACGGTAGACAGAAATCGTTGGAGCCCTCGAAATCCCAGCTGGACAGGGCTACAGTGTTTACAAGCGAATCGTACATATAGCTGAATATTGCTAGCTTCAATCAATCATACAAATGGGAAATAATGAACGTAGCCTAACTTTTGCAGCATTTAAGGTGGAACGGAAAAAAAAATCTAACATGGGGCGGAGGTGGCAGAAAGTAATTTCCATTTAAGCTGACAATTTACCATTTAAGCTGACATGAAAGAAGCCGTCTTCAGTTTATGAAGAGTTGAAAGGCATGAAAAGGAAGGAGGAGGTTGCTCTGTTTCTCCTGGACTGGTGGGGAACAATAGCTTATTTTTTGCTGTTTCACAGAACCAGTAGGTTGGTATTGTTTCGTCTCATCTGTTAATGCAAATGCAACAGTTTCTAACCCATGACCTAAATAGTGTTAGTTCCTTTACTTTGCGATATTTGATAGTATTTTTGATGGTATTTGATCTTAAGCTTAAGTTTTCTTAACTTCTATATTTATATACATTATATTTATTTATATTATAATGTATTTATTTATATATATATATATATTTATATTTATATATTTATTTTATATATATATATTCTTATTCTTGGTCTTAGTCTCTTATTATAATGTTATTTGTTTTCTTTTACAATTAATCTTAGTTTTATTGTCACTTTCATTTTTCAATTATTTTTATTTCTTTTTTTCATTTTTTATTTCTTTTTTTTTCATCATTTTTTTCATTTTTTATTTTATTTCTTTTTCCTTTTTCCTTTAATTTTTTTCATTTTTTTTAAATTTCATTTTTTTTAAATTTCATTTTTTAAAAATTTTTTTCATTCTTTTATTGTAACGCTCTGCTACATTGCAAATGGTTTCTCCCCCAGTGTGAAAATAAAGGTTGATGGGTTGATAGTCCAGTCATGTTTACCTTGGCAATAGTGGGAGGGGTGTATTTGTGTTGCTGATGAGTTCTTATATCAATGACCATTCTCCATTCTCCCTAAATGTTTCCTAACATTACAAAATAATGACATTTATCATGTCTCTGAGCCATTTCGGACCTCCTTCTTTCTAATGCAAGTGGCTTTCTATCTTTATAGCCAGCCTCCTCAGTAATAGCCTCTAAAAATGACTTGAGATTAAATGCTCTCTGATTTGTTTTTTGTTTGCACAGTGCCGTATGTTTTTGACTAGCACTGACTTTTATTTATTTATTTATTTATTTTTATGCCTCGAAAGTCACCACAATAAGGGAGAGAGAGAGAGTAAGAGAGAGAGAGAAGCTAATAAGCTAGCAAAGCTAGTGAAGAAGAGGGGGCTTTACTTATAATGAGAATGTTTTGAAAGGGCCAGTGTAGTAGAGATCAATAAGGCTGGGGAGGTGTTCTGATGCCTCTCCAAGGTTAAGGTAATTCACTTCTTCTTAATTCGAAATCTGCTCCACGTCACAGCTCACTGATCTACAGCACGAGGAACACTAGCGTCCTAAGGGGCTGCCGTGGCACTTGGAATGTTTAGCTCTTCTCTCTCTCTCTTCCTCTCTCTCTCTCTATCTCTTTGCCATAATGAGAGCTAAGTGAATGTTTCCAGGCTTTATGAGGAGCCTCTGTGGACCGCCTAATAAACTACAATAAGGGTATAACAGTAAAATGACCCCTACCTCTTTTGCATGCAATTAACACATTTTAAAGAGCCTGGCTGTTTACTGGTGGACGCATGCATTGATTCGCATGGGCAGATATAGGAGACGCTTTTAGTCTTGGAAACTGGGCCATATGTTGGGGGAACAAAAAAAAAAAAACAGTGAGAAAAGTGAAATGATGACTGAATTAGAAACTAAATAGCCTATTAAAGAACACTGGCAGTGTGCTAGTAATATTTTGGCTAGATGTTCTAATGATCCACATTAGTCATGTCACATCCTGGTCATTAGTTTGCTAATGTTTCTGTGCACATGTGAACGCTCTAATTGCAAGCATTCCGGCGCGTTCAGGAAACGCCTCGTGCTACAAATTGTGCATCCAGTCCCAACAGTGAAGTCCACAATCCTGTGTGCCTTTGCAAGAGTTTTTCTATTATTTTTTTTTATTTCAAGGTTGTGAAGTTATATGACTGAGTTTGACAAGACTTTCAAAAAACTTTTTGACACTTTAAATGTTCACGGCATGGGGTATGAACTCAAAGGCTAAACGCTCCCATTGGACACCCCTGGGCTGAACTTTCCCAGAAAATTCTCACCTGGTGATTTTTTTTTTAAACTCCTTTAAACTTCTTTAAACATTTGAAGATGCTACTGTGTTTTGTTGGCTGTGATAGTTAAAGTCAATAATAGAATTGCAACGTAATTACTATATAATAATGATAATATTAATAATAAATAATGATAATAATAACATTTTATTTGGAAAGCGCCTTTCAAGACACCCAAGGCTCCTGTACCATAAATAGAGATATACATAGTTTAAAAGTAAAAAGAAGTCCATTTAAAAACTGAATTCAAAATCATCTCCTCCATAGGCTGGTTTAAAAAGTTGGGTTTTAAGTCTGGTTTTGAAAACATCAACACACAAAATGCTCTATTTCCATATTTTCAGTGGTGCTAAGCTTAAAGCGTGGGACCCCAAGCAAGTGTAGGCTTGAGGATCGAAGGGTACGCACTGGAGAGTATTATTGAAGTAGACTACTCAGATAAGAAGGGACAAGGTCATGCAAGGATTAAAAAACCAACACAAGCAATATGTGCTGGATACGATACTGCACTGGGAGCCAGTGAAGGTGATTTAAGGTTGGAGTAATATGCTCTCTAGATCTTTTATGGGTCAGCACCCTAAGCATCTGAATTCTGCACACACTGCATACAACAGAGCATTGCAGTAGTCGAGTCTGGATGTTACAAAAGCATGGATTGTGGTCTCAGCAGCATTTAAAGAAAGAAAGGGGCTAGCAATATTTTACGGTGGTAAGAGACTGTCCTACATGTATTTCTGATGTGATAGTGTAGAGTCAAAAAGCTGTTAAGGTAGAAACTTCAAAACCAGGGTTATAAACAGTGGTGTCACTAAGCCTGCTAACTGTTGCAGGAAAAGCAATTAGAACAGCCTCAAACTTTTTTTTGTTAAGCTCAGGAAGTTCTCCATCATTCAAGCCCTCACATCCATTAATTGCATATGCAATTATATGGATTGTTGCATAATCACTTATGATGAGATTTTCATTGTATGTTAACAGGCACACTGTAAAACGAACGATTCTGAGTTTTAATGAAAAGTTTGTTAAACTTGTTATATTGTTAGTCAAGAAAACAACAATTTGTGTTTTACATTGTGTGGAACTTCCAGGAGCTCAACATTAAAAAAAATAGGCTACTTTTTTATGTTAAAACATTGACTCATTAGTTCTAGCGACTTTTAAGTTCCAATCATAAGAAAATATCTCCTACTCAAATTACTCACAACACATTGTTATATTAATTGAAGGCTTAGGATTAGCAAGATTGACTGATATTCTCAACTTTAATTGAGCTAAAAAAAAGCTTGTAAGAATAAAATAACATTTTTTGTGTTGTACAACCATTTAAAAAAAGTTCTATATAGAGCCATATACAAAACTATCTACATTATCTATACTTAGAACTTATAAAAAACATCTTTTTATGAGTGCACATACTTGCATGCATAGAGGTGTTCTATATAGAACCTCTTTCCTGAAGAACCCCTGAAAAACAGAGGCGTTCAGAGTTTATACAGTCATACAGACAATAGCTCCTTACAGTGTCATTATTAAACAAAATTGTTATATTAAGTGCCACAAGTTCTGAAAGGAGCTTTGCTTGGTAAAAGGATCTTTCAGATTTATGAAGAATGTGTTGTATATGATTCTATATGCCATCTAAAAGGCTTCTTCGGTATAGAACCATTGTCTTTACTGGAAAACCCTTGAAGAACAAAGTTCTTCAGAGCTTATACAGTGTTAGTGATAATGGTTCTTCAAGGGTTCTTTAGTAAACAAAATGGTTATATCAAGTGCCATATGTTTTGAAAAGAGCCGTATCAAGCTGAATACATTCTTTGCTTGGTGAAGAGAGTCTTTTAGATTGATGGTGTATGCGTTCTATGGGATTCTACACGGCATCTAAAGGGCTTCTTCTGTTGGTATATAGGCAAGCTTGTAACAGCTGAGGAACTCTTGCTGGTGTATTAAGCATTTAAGCAAATGTTCTATATTAATGCTGGGCCAAGAAAAATATGTATTCATTTTTGTCGATTTTCATTCTTATATATTATTTGAACACGACAGCTGCTCTTACATCCTGTGAAAGTTTCATGATCAATGGACCAATAGAAATACTCCAAAATCAATCTTACATTGAAAGTTAAGAATGTTTTTGTCCTCTTCTGTAAAATTACTATTTTGCAGATACTTCTTTTTCAGTGATGATATAGAACCCTTGAAGAAGCAACCTTTTTAATACATATGCCCTTATACATTGTGTACATTTATGGTGATATAGCCTCTGAGCGTAGGAGGATGTGCACCTTTGTGACAGACGGACACAGAATAACCCCTCACAGTACAATCAGTCTTCTTTTAACATAATGGATTAAAAGATTTGAAAGTGCAGGGTTTGTTTGGCATTAACACTCAATATGAAGAATTCCATTTAACTAGACAACACTTATTCATGTTCAGCTTTCTTTACAGAATATAAACAAAAATGATGCTATTTACCCACTTATGTCTCTTTTAAAGAGCCTGGTTTACCCCCTATAAAGGTTCCTGACGTTAAGTTCCACTACTTAAAAATTCCTATAAAGATATGTTCAGTAAGCCTGCACTTCCTCTAAACCAACACCCACTGGCTGACACTGCACACGGCTCCTGGGGACAAGACGAAGAAAGCAGCAGAACAATTATATTGAGATCAATAAAAATGAAAATTATCCCATTCTTTCATCCACTGTTCTGTACTAGTGTGCAGTCTTAATATTTGTGGTTGGTATAATGTAATGGGTTACACTGCTGTCCTGGAACACAGTGTTCTACAACAAAAACAGGCCCACAAGAAACAAAGAGGACTGCATCAATACTCATCAGTGTGAGGATACCTTCTTTACTAGCTCCTAAGTGTTTTACAGAGAACTCAAAAACAGGACAGTGAGAACTTCTTTTTGTAAATCTATCGACTACATTTTACTCCGAACTGCTCGTTGTTGTTACTGCCTGTAGAGCAACTGCTTGCTGAGGTTTGTTTTCCAGCGAACTGATGAAACGTAGCACCTACAAACCATACCAGTGTGGCTGTTAGCATAGAGCCTTTGAGGCTGACACTATGAGCTGGCTAGCGCTGTGCATTGCTTTGGCTCTGTCTATATGACTCAATTGCGTTTTCCCACATACAGAATTTCTGTATAGGCAGCGTTGGCTCTCTTGCAACTGGACCGCTTTGCTAGAGATAAGAAATGAAAAAAGTGCTAAAATAGTCCAGCGCCTTGCATCTCTACATAGCCTGCTAATCTGGAGTCTTTCCCTTGTACAGTACATCCTCCTCTGTCAATAAACTGTCTGCCCTGGCCGGACCGGGGGCGACTGTTGGAATTCTAGGCACGGCGCCTTTTTTTAAGAAATGTGGAGAAATAGCTTTCCTCTGACAGCTCTCCAAGACACCCATCGATTTAACATTGATTCCCACTGCAAGGAGAGAGCGTAGGGAGTGAGAGAGAGAGGGAGGGAGAGAGAGAGGGAGGGAGAGAGAGAGAGAGGATCATCTGCTTTGAAAGTCATGAATGAAACTGTTCCTATTACACTGGCTCCTTTGCTCACAGCTCATTACAGTCTCTGTTCCTTCATTCTTGCTGCTCCCTCTGTGATCTCCCATCATGCACCACTGCATATCGCTTATTACTGCTCGCAGAGGCATCTGGACACCTACTCACTCCTGCACTCGTACAGGTCTACAAGAGTTCAGCAGTGGTCAAACATTTATAGGGCTCCATAGTGTAGGAGCTGTAATGCATACATACTTTTTTGCTGCCCATGTTGTGTTGTTACAGTGTTATAATATAAGAAGGCAAAATTAATAAATATTGTTTATATGCAGGGCTATATATATATATATATATATATATATATATATATATATATATATATATATATATATATATATATATATACAGAGTAACAGCTTTAAGTAGCAAACCTTTAGAATAAAGTCACATTCCCTGAAAACAAAACTAGACATTTTGTTAGTCATTCATTAACTTAGAAGATATAATGATGCTATAATTTTTGTTATAATATTAAAATATTACATAATTATATTTACAATATTTATTAAATATTTATTTCTAGAATTATGACGGATCTTTGCTATACAGTTGAAACATTTCAATCATGTAATAATTATGCATTTACAAATGTATTACATATTTATTACAAATGTAATTATATTAGAAACTCCACAAGCTGCAAATGCAACATCTGTTTACATATCATGCCTGTCCAAAGAAGAACATGTTTCCTCATATCTTAATTTTTATTTTTCTACATTATTTTAACACAACAGTTGCCATTAACATTGTGTAAAAATGTCATGATGAATGCATGAATGGAAATAGAAACAAACAAAAAAAAAATAATTCTGGAAATAATTCTGGTTCCATTGGCTTACATTTAAAGTAAAGACAGTCTTTGGCCTCTCCTGTAAAGTTTCCATTTTGGACAATGACGATAGGTAATTGTATTCATGGTTATTCATCTCAGACCTAAAAAATGAATAAATAATAATGTTTAAAAAAAGCATGAACACAACAACCAGTACAAGTCAATTGTCATATATTTCAAACTATTTCATAAAACATACAGATAAACCAATTACATCCACTGGAGCAGGGGGTGACAGGACAGACCTGAGGGGCATTTAGATGGGCAGTGCCTCACTATCCAGTCATCATGCAAAGCAGCCCCATCCATGATGCTCCCTCCACCAGGCTTCACATTTGGGATGCTTTGGTGTTGTTGTGCTTTTGAACATAGTGTTCAGCAGTTTGTGATAAACTGTCCCACTTTAACCTCACCTGTCCACAAAACATTTCCCATGGAGCATTGTGAAACGTCCTAGGCAGTCTTGAGAAATGTTTCTGTTGGCTTCCTTCATGATGTCCTTCCATGAGCACTATTCTTGTTCTATGTTTTTTTTTTCTAATAATGGACATATGAACAAATGCTTTGTAGTTGGAAGAGTCTTCTGTAGGTCTTGCTGCTGTTAACCTTGGGTTTTTTCGCACCTCTCAAAGCATGGCCTATTGGAGTGATTGTGATTGAACACCCACTCATAGGCAGAGTAGCAACAGCTCTACGCTAACAGCTAAGTGTAGACAGTTTGTCTAACCAGGGATTAATGTACATGCAGGTTTGTAGCAATGCTTTTCTACCCTTTTCAGCTTCATGCATCTCTATAACATGATCTTCTGGGGTCCTGTGAAAGTTGTTTGCATTAAAGCCTGGTTCACACTGATCTGTCTTGAGAAGAACATGTTGGGCAGTAACCAGGCATCGTGTGTTGCTTTTATGTAAAGGTTCATGCACTTGTGAAACCTATACTTTAAATCTCATCTCCTTAACTGAAAAACCTTTTGCCAGTTAACTCCTGGAGAAGTCCTTAACACTGAGGTTCACTTACCTTTTCTAGCCTGCACTGTTTTATTGAGCACATTACTCAACATGTTACTCAACATCATTGATTGATGTGCTCAATAAAATACATGAAAGCTTCAACTGTTTGTTAGTTGAGCTAGATTTAGTATCCTTAGTATTCTTCAAGCATTTGGTTTTCAAGAGGACCTATTATGCTTTTCAGAGGTGGTAAGTAATGAAGTACAAGTACTTTGTTACTGTACTTAAGTACTTTTTTTGGTATGTGTACTTTACTTGAGTATTTCTGTCACCTAATACTTTTTATTTTTACTCATAACATTTCAAAAGAAAATCTGTACTTTTTACTCACTACATATTGAACACAGACTTGTTACTTCAGTTTCAATGATCTTTTATTCTCTTATGTATGTATTTTTTTAATCAGGCAATTCTATTCAGGGTCCCAATGAAGCGCAAATCATAATCCTAATGGATGTTTAAGGGGCTGTGATTCGCTACTTTGACAGCTTTCAGGCCTCAGCAATGAGCGCTTGGAAAAGAAAAGAAAACAAACAAACAAGACACCTCATGGCAAAGATACCCTGTTAAAGAAATTTTAGTTTCTCAAGAGAATTATTTTTAAAGAAATACTTTTATTTTTATACTTTAAGTAGATTTGGGAGCATGTACTTTCATATGTATTCATACTTCAACTTTTACTTGAGTATTGTTTTTACGAAGCCCAATGCATATGTCATCTGGAGAAACTCTCTCCTACGAAAACCACTTTTCTTAGCTGCCTGAAATGTCTTGTTGGAATTCCAGTCCCTTTTTCTGTTACAAGGTGACATCATCTCATAACATATTGCGGATTGGCCAATTACTGGCAAGCTTGGCTGAATGCAATCCAATCCTTAAAGTATTGTTCCAACATCAAGTGTAAAACCTTTCCAGGAAAGTAGATGCTGTTACTGCAGCAAACTCTGTTATAATACTAGAGTTTGGAAGAAACATTGGATGAGCAGGTGTCTACAGAAATAGATTACTAAACCCCCAACAACCTTTGATATCTCAGTTCTCAATCAGACTTTGTTGAGAAAGTTCCAACATCTAGGAGAGTAGAGGCTGTTACTAATCTATCTTCCCTCAGTTTTTAGCATTGGTTTTATGAGAACTGCCAATAAACCAACAAAAACACCACATTTCAATTATTACCCCTGAATTCACACGTTCAAACAGTATCAACAGCCCTAGACTAAAGAGGGAAAAGTGATGAATGGATTTGTTTTGAGTTTAAAGAGAAAGCCTCTAGTAATTGAATTAGCTGTCGAATTATTACTGTAGGCCTTAGTAACTATATTTTGATATTTGAGCAGCGTAGCCAGGGGCCTTAACTTCTCCACGCTCTCATCTGTGGTACATTCACAAATATTTATTCAAAGATGTGCACATCAGGATGTTTAATAAGGGCTTGGATGAAAGTACCTGCGTGAAGTCAACAGTCGCTGACAAAAGGGAATACAATGACAATCCTTAAAGCCCTGAAGATATCCGTATCGAGTTTCAGATGTATATTTTTCCCCACTGCATTCGAATGTACGTCTGATTACCTAATTTCACATGCTGCAGATTGTCAGACGGAATCCTGGAGAAAGACACTTTAAACAAGACGCAAAAAGCAAAGCCTAAACGGAATGTCATTTCAAAAACATAGCGTTTAACTTAAAACCCGCCAAACCATCCGGGGACTTCAACGTTCCCAGCTCGGGACTCACTAATGGCACCCAAATATCAATGTAGCTAATGCTGACTCACAAGCTAAACCATCCATTCATTATCTGCCGCTTTATCCCGCTATTCGGGGTTATGGGGGGGCTGGAGCCAATCCCAGCGTCATCGGGAGAAGGCGGGGTACACCATGGACAGTTCGCCAGTCCATTGCATGTCCAACACACACTCACACCTACGGGCAATTTAGAGTGACCAATCAACCTGACTGCACGTCTTTGGACTGTGGGAGGAAACCAGAGTACCCGGAGGAAACCCACTCAAGCTTGGGGAGAACATACACACTCCACACAGAACAACCCGGACCAGGAATCGAACCCGGATCATAAGGCGACAGTGCTAACCACTACACCACCGTGCCGCCTTAGCCCAAACCAGATCAAGGTTTTACTATTGTATCTACACCAGTGGGCACTGACCCTGGTTCCCAAAGAGGTTAGCTCCAGCCAAATTCTGCCACACCTGCTCCAGCTACTTTTTTTACATTGATCATTGATTGATTGGATCAGACGTAAAATTGTCAGGGCAGTCAACACGTTAGATGGAACTAATCTATGCAGGAAAGTGACGATTGCTCTCGGCAGGACTAATGAGAAGTTGATGCCCACCTCCTTAGTAATTCTCAAGCATTTGGTTTTCAAAGAAAAAAACTCTCCCCTACAGAAACCACTTTTGCTTTGCTGGAATTGCAGCCCTTTTCTTCGTTACAAGGTGACATCATCTCGTAACAAATTGCTTATAGGTTGCCTACTGGCAATCCAATCCTCACAGTAGTAATCCAACATCTAGGGTAAAGCCTTTTCAGGAGTAGTGTATGGTCTGTTACTGCAACAAATTAATGTATTTAGTAATAATACTAAATTTTGTAAGAAACATTTGTGTCCACAAACTTTTGGCCAGAAGTTCACATACTTTTGTTTAGTAATCAGTGCAGAAATTCACATTCCTAGAAGTTCACTCACTTTGTCTTGCATCTTAGAAATATATGTACTTGAGATTCAGAGACAGACTACTAAACCCCCAACAATCTTTGATATCTCAGTTCTCAACCAAACTTTGTCAAAGAAATTCCAACATCTAGAAGAGTAGAGAATTAAGGCAGCAAACTCTGTTATAATACTAGATTTTGGAAGAAACATTGGTATCCACAATCTTTTGGCCATATAATTTCTGCCAGTTTGACCACAAAGGCCATTTGCAGATCAATTTATGTTAAATATGTGCTAGCAGCAGCGCTATGCATCAGAATGTAAATAACCACGATAGGGTTTATTTTCTTCCCACTGCACTTTGGCTGGTTTTGTCTTCCTTTTATGTGATCATACATTCCAGGTCTGACTCCATTAGTGAGCAGAAGTGGACATTAAACTTACTTACTGAACCGAAAGTCATTCTTTGTCTTTGTAATTGCAGTCCTACAATCTCTGCATTGCATTTCTTTGTATCTAGCCATCAAGTATTAGCTCATTTGTACTAGTTAAGGGTACGTTTTTAGAGCAAACAACAAGGCAAGGATGAGAAGAAGGTTGACTTGCCTTGTGAATCAGAGAATCACTAGATTCATTGAAACAGATGGTTCAAAAGAATCAGATCAGTAAACCCATTTGAACTTGCCACAACTGATGTGCCACACACTCGTCTTCTCCCTTCCCTCTCTGATGATTATGATTTGAATCAATCATCAGCCTGGCGCCCTCCTCGGGGTGGAACCCGCCCTGTCCCCTCAGATTGTGTGTCAACTGCGATTGAGCAGCGGGGAGGGATGCCACGGCTATGACCCGTGGAGCTGTTAGTCCCTGCGCCCTGTGTCCGAACGCCAGCCATGGCCTTAATTATACTTGATTACCTGCTGTCGCCCTCTGCGGACCGCCGGCCGGTCGAAGGGGGAGCTGCAGCATGATAGCACAATTAGTCTCACCAGGAAAACCCCACGGACCAGAAGCTGTTGCCAGCTGGTTACGCCATCCTTTCGCCTTTTTGACAATTGTCTCAAATTAACGTCAAAGAGAAGGGGGTGGGGGCTTTTCGAGGGGCTGCGAGACTTCAGTAATAACAAATAAATGGAACAAAGTGGATTGGGTGGTTGTCGGATGTCTCTGGGGATTCAAAATGGGTTGCTTTTTTGATGGCTTGAAGAATCCAAAGGACTTTCAGGTTTATTAGAAAGAAGCTGCAGGCAACTCTAACAAAAGGTAGTTTGAAAGACACTCAATAATGATATATATATATATACAGGGGTTGGACAAAGAAACTAAAACACCTGTCATTTTTGGGTGGGAAGAGCAGAGTGTGAAGTTCAGTTAGCAGGTAAGACACAGTTTAGCTCAAAATATTGCAATAACACAACATTATGGGACATACCAGAGTTCAAAAGAGGACAATTTGTTCGTGCACGTCTTGCTGGCACTTCTGTGACCAAGACAGCAAGTCTTTGTGATGTATCAAGAGCCACGGTATCCAGGGTAATGTCAGCATACCACCAAGAAGGACGAACCACATCCAACAGGATTAACTGTGGATGCAAGAGGAAGCTGTCTGAAAGGGATGTTGGGTTCTAACCCGGACTGTATCCAAAAAACATAAAACCACGGCTGCCCAAATCACGGCAGAATTAAATGTGCACCTCATTTCTCCTGTTTCCACCAGAACTGTCCGTCAGGAGCTCCACAGAGTCAATATACACAGCCGGGCTGCTATAGCCAAACCTTTGGTCACTCGTCCCAATGTCAAACGTCGGTTTCAATGGTGCAAGGACCATGTGCTTCCAATGGTTCAAACATTGTATCCTGAAGGCGGTGCCATGTATCAGGATGACAGTGAACCAATACACACAGCAAGACTGGTGAATGATTGATTTGATGAACATGAAAGTGAAGTTGAACATCTCCCATGGTGGTCCCCTGACCACTGTGCAGGACTTGTATATGTCATTCCCAAGACCAATTGTCTAAACCAGGTGTTTCAGTTTCATTGTCCAACCCCTGTATATATATTTATATATAAGTATCTCCAAAATTGCAACTTTGCAGGAGAGACCAAAAACTTTGCTTTCAATGGGAGTGAATGGAACCAGAAATCTTTCAGAGCTATTTTGGAGCACTTCTATTGGTCTATTCATCATGAAATTCAGACACAGTGTAAATGATCATTGACGTGTTCAAATGCTGTAGAAAACACAAAATTGCCAAAAAATGGAGACATGTTTTTCATTGGACAGCGACGATATATATAGTTATACATTGGCCAGTCATAAAGCAAGTTAGCCTGTTTGCCTTGTTCAGTCAGTTAACAATTAAGCTCAATTGTTACTTTATTGGTCTCATTTGTGGAATCACATGTTTATACTGATCTACGGTCAACTGGTCAATGACATTTACATAAATGTATAGGTTCCACTAGCGGAAACCATTAGAAGAGTCTATCACATCTTGTAATACAAGCAATGTAATGAAATTAAGCTCAGTGCAACCAAATTAACAGTGGCATGACAACCAATCGAATCAGCTCTAAGTTCTAATAAGCTGCAGTGACCTTGGTGAGCTGAAGAGTTTGTTCTGTTGAGTTAAGTCTGTTGAGTTTTTGTGTATATACTGGGATCTCAACAAAAACAAAACTGTATCTTCAGTGAGGACCAGAAGTCTGAGACCAAACTGAAAATATGGTATTTGTCCATTCAAGCAACAGAACGTTTTAAAATGTTGAAAAAAAAGTTACGCTCATTAAAATTAGAAAGTATTTTTCTGAAGAATAGAAACTCTGCTCTATTTGAAGGTCACTTTCTTTGAAACAAGGAAGACTCTCAGTTGGATTTCAACTACTCCTCAGAGTCTAGGTCAGCTCAAGCGCATGCTGTGATTAAAACAAATAGAAGGCATACAGAAGGAATGGCCGACAGTCCATATCAATGTCTCAAGATTCCACTCAAACACTGACTCAAACATTTTTCAACAAATAAATTTGAGTTAAATTATAAAGGACTAAATATGGTATCCAGTTTTTATTCTAGGCATCATATGGGCACAAACTCCACTATTTAAACTTGTCTTTCAGCCAATTAAGATTACACTGACTTTTGAACTAATTGAACAAGGCAAACAAGCTAACTTGCTCTATCACTGTATCCTAGCCAGGAGGCTAGGAAGTTAGAAAGTGTAGATGGACTTTCCAAAACTGTGGTCACAAACAGACAAAAGGTCAAAACCCAAAGAGAAAAGATACATACAGACAAACCCTAGTCATGAACAGGACTTATTAACACAAAGACTAAAACAAACAGTTCTATATGTTTACAAACAAGTGCACAAGATCACCAATCAGGAGAAGCAGATCAGTGATAGGCTGCCGAGTGAGAGTCCTCTCAGGGGATTCTGGGAGCTGGAGTTCATGACTGTCTAACTGGGTTGTAGTTCTAACCAAGTCAAAGGGAGGGGATACAGGACTACAGCAGGGGTCTTAGACTTTTGGACCCCACTGTATGTCTTCTACTTTTACTCTGATGACCACCTTAACATAGATTAACAAAGCCTCACTGTGAAATAAACTTTGGGCTAACTGTTTAATTGATTGCATAATAAAGATGCTTAATCAGCAAATACTGGTCCCTCACAAAACAAAGTGAGTGACTGTCACGACCTGAGTGACAGAACCGATGCACGCGAAGAGTATAATAGCAAAAGGTCTTTAATGAGGGCGAACCAGAAAGATAATAGAGGTACAGGCAGGGTCAAAACCGAAGTAGCAATAACAGGGGCAAACCAGAACTCGGAAGTCGTAGAACAGGAAAAGGTCAAACACTGGATAGACAAACAGATAAGAACGCTTAGAGATGCAATGAACACCACAAAAGCAGAACCTGGCACCGAAGTGCGGGAACAGAGCAGAATATATGCATGGGCTAATAAGAACCAGGTGTAGTTAATATTACAGCTTCAGAGACGCCACCATCATGCGCTCGTCGGCAGCCAGTGGATTCTGGGAAGCGTAGTTCCCAGGCTGAGCGGACTCACCGGCGGAGACACAGGGCGTGACAGTGACACTGTTTAGCTAGAACTTAAGCTTTTTAAGTTAGAACTGAAAAAAACTGCTGAACTGTTTATTATTATAATAATATAATTTAAAGTATATTATTATATAAATATTATTAATTCTGATAATTTTGTACAGTCAAAAGTTTGAGCACACATATCCTGATTTTTCTTATTATTACTATGTTAATTATTATGTTAATAATAATGATATTAGTGTATAATTGTGAAAAGATCAAAACTATAAAACAATACCTGGTGTAATTCTTAAAGAATAAAATATCTGTTTGTGGTTTAAAAAATGTTTATAGTGTATTTTAGAAATAAGTCTTTGATACAGTTTTACATACTTTTAACATTCGGGCCAACAGCTTTATAAGGAGCCACATGAGCAACTTTTCAAACAGGACTTTTGGGGGTTTTATATCTCTTATAAAAATATGTAAAAATAAAAAAGTTCACTATTTATACATGTCTAGTCAATTAAAACGAATATATATATATATATATATATATATATATATATATATATATATATATATATATAATATATATATATATATATATATGTATATATATATATATATATATATATATATATATATATATATATATATATATATATATATATATATATTCAGTTAGGAGTGTCCAAACTTTTGACCTGTAAGTGCTGATTTGTTACTGGCAAATCAGCTTTAAAATGAAGTTTGTATTCATCCAGTCCAGGTGAAGTGCCCCCGGGCTGGCCAAGCAATGCTGACCAATTTTAAAGGACATCAAGCATGTCTTGGCTGATTGACTGCATTTGGGACAAGAGGGAAGTTCTGAAAATGAGATTTTCCACCAAACTATTAATCACATACTGCTTGGTTTGAAGGTGTTTTTTTGCTCCAAACCATAGAAAAAACATAGCAAAGCATCATCTAATTTCAAGCATCAAATAAATGACTTTTCTTTATTTATCACTTTCTTTTAAATTACTTTGCTTTCTTATTTATGTCTTTGTTTTTCTTGCTGGTAAATTGCTCTCGCCCAGGTATGGTTATCAAACCTCAGCCACTTCACTAAAGGCACTGAGCCCACTGTGTGTGAACTCTCCGCACTACATACTGGATGCAGCGTTCATCTTAACACGCACCCCTCTCTACAGTAATTAGTCTTGATTACTAATACTGACTACCCTGATAAGAGGATTTGTTCAGCGTGCCACCGGCCCTAACTTTGTTCACACTCTGGTTATTATTTCATGCTGTGGCTCCTGTTCCAAATTTTCATACGACTCATGAAAATTAATTGGAAACCTTTTTTTTTGGTGAGCATTGTTATTTGCTTTGATGTGCAATTCAGCCTTGCAGTATGTTACGAACAACAGCTTTGAACAACTACTGCTGTCGCGATTGTTCCTCCTACTCGCAGCGGTGCCGCACTTGCCTGTTTTGGATATCGATGCGAGGTGCTGATCCAAGAGTTCTGAGAAGTGAGTGTGTAATTACATTGTTGCCATTGTAAGCACCACATAGTTTTATTGTTTAATATTTGGATTTACAGACTAATGTGAAGCTACATTATTCCTTACCGAGCTGCACTAATATGAATATCTTTGCCATTTCATCACATCAAAACAAACAAAATGTGAAAATTTGAACTTAGGCTTTTCCATACAGAACCTTCTATATGATTTAATTACTATATAATAACCATATTATTACATAACTTATATTTAAAGTGTACAGCAAAGCCAAACTAATACCTCTTGAATTGAAACAGATGATTGTTGGGTGAAGGCAGTTCAGCCCTGTCTGTAATTTCTGAGTTCTAAGTAGTGAGTGTGTTTGTGTGTGATGCCTGCTTGTCATTGTTTGGTGCCAAAGGAGAGGGCGCTGGAGTCATGGTCAGTTATTGGTGGGCTCAGGCATCATTGCCTTACTTGGTTTTAGTCACCATGGTTTTAAAACAGGTTTAAATGGCTTTCAGTCATAATAGAGACTTGAGCTCTTGTACAATTAGCCACCAAGCAAGTGAAAGGTACAGCAGGAACAGACGAAGCCAGTGAAGAAACGACTTCCCACTAACACTGTGTCACAATTTAAATGATGTTAAAAAATGACACAAATTAGCTTATAATAAAATGTTTTTTAACATTTACAGACATTAACGATCCTACTCCTGAAATTTACCACTGAACTTTTTGTTTTTTTAAGTGAACATTCCAAATATAAAATAGATTTGGATATATATTGATACGTTTTTCGACAATATAGAACCATTTCATGATTAAATGTAGTGAACTGGTTCTTCAGATGGATGGAGAATGTGTTGTATTTAGAGCTGGACAGAAATATTCAGCAGGTTGTTATTCGTTTGATGGGTAGGTATCTGGGTTATAGTTTTGGGATTTGGATGTTTGTGTATTTTTGGTTAAATGAAAACTCCTAATAGAGGCAAACTACAAAACACTGTACTGTTTAGGGTTCCTGGGAGAAACTCAGATGACTCAAGGTTATGATCCATAAAGCAGCTTTATTTTTGATTGGTTGAAACCTAAACAAATGCCTGTACCCAACACACCTGAACCTACAAGTAAATCTAGAACAGCCCAACATAGCCATTTCTCCTCTTTAAAAACTCTACCTACAATGCTGTGCGGCAACACTACTGTACATTTTGTCAGCACATTCTTGGACTCTGTGTAACCCACTGTGCTATTATCCCCTTTGAGTGGAACAAACAGATTTTCTGAATGACTTCCTCAGCACCCCCACCCCTCTAACCCCAACAGGCGCAAGCTTCAAATATTCACTTTTGATTACTGTCAAAGCTTTGGAGCCAAAATAAATAAATAAAGGAATAAATAAAATTGGAACAATCCCAGCTGCATGTGCTTCAGTATAGAATCCTTTTAAACATGATTCCATATTGTACTGAAAACAGTTCTTCTATTGTTACAATGTCAAACCATATACAACAATATATTGTTCTTTCAGGCAGTATAGCCTGATGTGGCTGTGCGGGCTTTTTAACGGACCCCATCATTTTGAGAGCCAAGTAATTACATTGGCAACGTTTACATGCAGCCTGATAATCCGTTAACAATCCGACTAGCTCAATGGGAATAAAATACGTCCATGTATACACCTCAGTCCAAATAGAGTAGTCAGATTGAGGTCATTCCGACTGCAACTTCTTTCCAAGTGAAGGAGGAGGGTAATCCCGTAAATAATCTGTTTAATAGAAGAATAATAACCGTGTAAACACCTGTATCTGATTACATTCCTAATCGGAAGGTTTAGGTATGCTCTGTGCATGTGCAGTTGCGTCATGGAGGAAGTTTTAACATGGCGGGAGGTAGAGACTGGTCTTCAGTAGAGACAAAGTTCATGTTCCAAACCTTAAAAGATTTAAAAACAGTTAGCAGGATGGACGGCAGTAAAGCTCGCAATAATGAGCTGTTCAGGCGAGTATATGAGCAAATGAACGATGGTGGTTTTACACGAACTATAGAGAGAATTAAAAACAGATGGGAGTTTCTCAGTTCAGCGTATTACAAAGCTAAAAACAGAATGGTGAAAGCAGCTCCGATCCACTGTCCCGTTTTACGAAAATATGGATGAAATCACGGGAGACTGACTTCTCGCTAACACGGATGAAAAAGGTGTTGCAGGACGTGATGTCTTCCTCTCGCTCCTTCTTTAATAAGTACATGTGAAGTAGTTTCCTGAGTCTGCTATAATTTTAAACCAGTTAAAAACACGAGTGTGCTAACTGAAAACTCAGTTAACATACCTCTGTCGGTCTCACTCTGATTGAACTCGCGCAATGCTCGTTGTCATGATAACGTTTACAGCAAGTTGTACTCTACGCATGCGCGTAATGTTGTCTCAAATAACTTGTACTCTGCATGTAAACAGAGATTTTCCTCAGATTGTTGAGTAGCGTGAGCTACTAGCGTGAACACCTCTGTTCTTAATCTAGAATTAAAATGGCTTCAATCAGATTGGAGAAAATCTGTTGCCATTGTAAGCACAACATAGTTTAATTGTTTAATATTTAGATTTGCAGACTATTGTAAAGGTACATTATTGCTTACTGAGCTGCGCTAAACCAATAATCATATTTTTTGATATTTCTTTACATCAAAACACACAATTTTAAAATTTGAACTCAAGCTTTTCCTTACAGAACACTTGTAATTCACTGTAACCTTCTATATAATGTACACTGCAAAAAAAATTACTGTAAATTAACAGTAAAATACTGACAGCAGAGACGCCATATAATAATACTGTTATTTACAGTAATTTAACAGTGTTGTTCTGTAAATTGAATTTCAGTAAATGACAGTAAAATATATTTATTTTAATGTATTTATAGTACTAACCAACTAGCCAGCCAGCTAGCTAGCTAACTAGCTAACGCTGTTCAAGCTACAGTTTCTTTGCTAAATTTAGTCACTAAATGAAACAGACCTAACTAACAACATCTTATATCTTAAAAGTTTAATAATTATACTGACAAAACCATATTGCTGTAAACATTAGGAGACGCAACTAGAACAGCTACCTTTTTCTTGAGTTTCACGAGGACCGCCGCTGCTGCAGTCCAAACGTGTCAGTTGTAAATGCACCAGCTCGCGTCTCCTCATCTAAGAACTGATTCAGATGATCTTTCTTTATTTTACAAATGAACACAATACAAGCTACTCGGCACTGCACGGACTGAATGAACTGAAAGAGTCTTAACTCAGCTGAGCCCAATAGGCTGGCCCCGTCCACTGCATGTATAATATATATAGTCACTTAAATAAGTAGAAGCAGTTTGGACAAATTAAAAATAAACATTAGTCTGTAATCACCAGTACAGGTTTGATGGATAGTGACTGGATTGTAAAGGGATAATGGTGCATATTTCAAAAGGTTGACAGCAAATACTTTATTTGCTGATAAATTACAGTTTCTGCTGTTATTGGTCAACTGACTGTATTACTGGTAATTTACATACGCTGTGTGATTATTTTACAGTATTTTACAATTATTATAAAAAACAGTAACATACTGTTGTATATCCACAGTAAACTTACAGCAATTAATTACAATGTAATTACTATATAATATCCATATTATTACATAAGCTTTATTTAAATGTACAGCAAACCTAAACTAATACCCCTTGATTAGAAACAGACGATCATTGGGTGAAGGTCTATCATTTCTGTTGCCCCCTTTTCTCTTAAGTACCTCTGGCAGTTGTTTGTATGTGAAGAGACAAGAAAAAGGATATTGAACTGTGTCCATTGCGTTAGCCTTCTGGTGGAGGATGTCTGTCTGTGTGTCTGTCTGTCTGTTTGTGTCTTTGTGAAGGACAGAAGAGGACTGTGTGAGTGTGTATGTGTGTGTGGGTGTGTGCGTGTGGACTGTTGAGTAGGTGTTTTTTCCTCCTCATATCCTCTTCTCTGTATGGTGCTCCAGTTGGCACTGTGGGACAGGCCTGCTGCTGTCAGTCACCCAAAGCCCGCTGAGCCTTTGGGCTGCAACCCCCCCCCCCCCCCCTTCTCCTCCTCTTCCTCCTCCTCTCTCTCTTTCTCTCTCTCTCTCTGGTATCCGTAGACAGCTGTTGCAGCCAGTCAGGCTGTGAGACCAGGCCACTAGTCTTCGGCCTCCGGAGTGCAGTAATGCTACACTGTCCGGCGGTGGAGGTGAGCGTTGAACTTCCTGTCTAAAATAGCCTAGTAAAGCATGTCATTGCTTTGGTGCCTATGGCACATATCACCGTTTCTCCGTCCTCCTGTCTGAAAGTCATCAATCATACGTACACTAAATTCCACCTGTCTTGGCCGAGACGCTTGCTGTTCAGTTAATAGAGCAGACAAGTATGGAAAAGCTTATTCATTATTATAAAGAATTTTCAACATAGTCTTTGTTACTGTATCACAGAATGATGCCATATCTACCGAAGCCCTTCCCCACCCACCTCTCCTTCCCTATATATCAGGTTTTCTGCTGTTGCCTCAGTGTCTGACTTGGTTTTGTTTGTCTTCTTCATGTTCACTCTTTCCTCATGTTGAGGATTCATCCTCCTGTATCCTTGCTTGTGGTTTTTTTTGGGGGGCTAAATAATAAGTACCAATTTTTAAAATTTGAGTTCTCAATGTAATGTGATGTATTTTGCTGTCTTACCTTGCATGCTCATATCATTGGTAAAGTGTAGTAACTTTTATTGTTTTAAAGTTTTATTGTGTTTTTATTGTTAATTCAGTTAAGACAAAGCTGAATATCACTACTTACCCCTAATAAGCTGATTTAGTCTATCAGAGCATTCCAATTACTCTTTTAATGCTGGTCACATTTCTGGTGCCCCTTTAATGCAAAAACATTAAATATGAAAGTCATGTGCTACAGCCAATGTATGATTTGTCTGTTCTGGACTACTGTAGAAGCATGGCGGTGGCAGTCTCTGTTGGAAGACAAGCAGCTCTTATGTAGGTATGAGGGGCTGATTCTAAGATAACGAAAACACTGCTAATTATACAATAATGAGTATATTGTTTTGTAAGTGTTATTTCTGCTCTTCACAGTAGATGGGAGCTTAGTTTTCACACACAGACCGTATGGAATGGGGAGGGGAATAGTATGTTTTGAAACCTTCAACACTGTTTACATACTATATCAAACTATTGAACATTTTCATGCAGTCGATGCATATTAAGGTGATTTAGAGATGCGGTTTGATGTTAATAAGCTTCCATATCTTTTTAGCCCCAGTGCAACGCTTAGCAAACACCAAGCATGCCTTGGCTGATGGGCTACAGCTTTGACGAGGGGTTCAAAACTTTCTATTGCTTTAAGAAAGATTCTGTCACACAGAGAAACACTAAACAGAGCACTCTTCTCCTCTCTGGATACGTCTGATCACCTAGCAGCTAACCCTTAAATATAAACCCCCTATAACACTTCCTTTTCCGAATGCTTTTGAAACTGTATGTCATTACATACCTCAGGTCGTGGGTCACATGGTGGGCTTACGGCTCCTTGGGGTCTATTTAAAGCCCAGGCCTGAAATAACAGTCATTACCCAGAGGTGGGTGCACGGTATGAACTCAAGCCTGGAAGAAGTCTAACCCTTTAATGCCAAGTGAATAATGTTTCATGAGCTAGATTTTAAGACCTATAAGTCATAAAAAACCTGATGTTCACTTGAACTTTGTTCAAACCCATACTTTGTTCTAAATTTTAGTGGAGAACCAAAGATTGTAGCAGATACATGTAACCCCTTCTATGTCCAATACATTAGGACAGGACCCAAGTTCTTTTATTCTACATTTTCCCAATAAATGTATTTGATACTGTTTTAATAAAATACTCAGAGTAGTCTGTTGTGAAATGTTTCCATAAATTATGAGACTAAAAATAAAATAAATGTCTTTTACTACAAAATAAATTAGTAGCTCTGCCTTAATTATTGTTTTCGGTAAACAAAATAGACCCTAAATGCACATATGAAACATAAAATTTGTAAAAACAAGGAAAAGAAAACACCAATATATAAAGATAGGTTATACAAATATCCAAGCTTTAAAGAGTTAAAACTTACATTTCTTAGCACCATGGAAGTGATTTGATGGCAGATTCATGTATAACTCATCTATAGTATGTTACCTCGGATTCACTTTACAGGATTCACATAATTAGTGGGACACTAGCCAGCTGAAGTGATAGATGTGTCCAGAATGTTGAACAGAGCTGTAAATGATGGCGAAAGCTGTAGAACATTATAATATAAATAACATCCAGGTTTCAAAGTACCATTTGAATTATTTTCAACATTTAACTTCTTTTTAAGTTATACAGTATAAAAGCTGGATAATTATGTTGGTTCTGTATGAGGGGTAAAGCAGACCAGAACTTTTATTCAAGCTTTTTTTATATAACACTCAAGTTTAGTGTCACACAAATATATTTCAGATTTGACTCTAACAGACCATAGGTTACTAATTTTTCATGAGATGTTTTTGAATAGATTCGATATAAAATGACCCATTGCTAAAGATCATGAGAAAAAAAGAAAGTCAAAGGAAAAACAGGAGTTTCCAAAACTGGAGTTCAAAAACAATACAGTTATGCATTCACTAGAAATGTAAGAGGAACTATAAACAAAAATGAAAATAATAATGCTTTAATGTCAAAAACTTAAAACTTTAAATAATGAAATAAACCAATGTTAATAGATTTACCAAAGAGATACTCAGCAATACATAAAATATCATAGGAAATGAAATGAATACGGGTCTAATTTGACCCATGCAGTGCATTAAAAGCTGTTTGCTTAGCTTGTGCAGCAAAGGGTTAAGGGCTTTTGCCGAATACCCGGGGTCGATTCTGGGCTCGTTGGGAAGAGGGTCTTATTATTGCTAGTTTGCTTTCACACACAAGAATACTATCCGCAGTGTAGATTGATTGCGCAATTCCATCCCTCGCTTTTCTGTGAACAGTTTTGCAAAATTATAGGCACTAGTTTCATCTGTTTGCTGCTTTTTCTTATTTTCCTTTGAAATAAACACTCAAACAGTGAGGAACAACACTTTTTGTCCAAGGCAATCATTTCCCCACCATCATAAAACTTGAAAAGGAAAATAACAAGACGAGTCGAAGCAGTAACATCACTAAATGAACCAATCACGCAACTCCGCATGCGGCACTAGGGGTAGAGTAGCTATCATAGGTACAGTGACCAAACCAGAGTTTGCTGGAAGCGAATCTGTCGTTCTGAACACTTGAACAATAGACCAAGCCTGCAAATCTGAAAGCGAACCTGGGTTCAGTATAAAAATACCCTGAAAGCTGCCAAACTCCTAACAACCACCTGGGAAACTTGGTAGACAACCAGAACTGCCCCCATCAGGTAAACAGCACCTAAAGCTTTCATCTTTGAGAGAGAGGAGAATGTGAACTCCAGACATTTGATCTTTCTTGAGCTGAAAACATCCACAGCTGTTTCTGTCCATCCCTCCACCCTGAAACTTCCTCAAAGCTATGAGTCTGAGAGGACGTGTAACTGTTCAAGAAGCTCCTCACTGAGAAAAGGAGATAAAAACAATGGACTGACCAGCCCAGAGTCCAGAACCTCAACTGCACTAACTGTGCTTGAGATTATTTGGAGTGTAAAGAAAAACTCCTAAGATGTCTAAGAAACTTAGAAACTTCTACAACTGAATAAAGAACAACAGACTTAAGTAGAGTTAAAACAATAGACCAAACCACAGATCAAATGGAGCTCCTAACAACCACCTGGAAAACTTAGTAGACAACCAGAACTGCCCCATCAGATAAACAGCACTTAGAGGAGAGGTGAACATCAACCCCACACTCAGATCTTTCCTGATCTGAAAACATCCACTTCCTTCCACTGTGAGAAGACTCCTCAATGCTATGAGTCTGAAAGGATGTGTAACTGTTCAAGAAGCTCCTCAATTATAAAAGGAGATACAGACACACCAAACAATGGACTGACTGATTATTTGGAGTGTGAAAAGTTGAAAGACTAGAACAAAATCCCTGCAGATTTCTTTAAGAACCTGTAAAAGTATAGCAATAACAATAATTAAAACATGAGTGAAAAGTAATAAGTAGTGGAAAATATTATATTTAGTTTTTAAATCTCCTGTTAAACATGGTAATGCTGACAAATGATTAAGTTAATGGCTGTTTTGACTGGAAATGTAAAAACCTAAGGTCTCTGCATGTCAGAAAATATGAATGTTAAATTACAAGCTTGTTCAAACAGTCTGATATAATATGAAATGTCAGGTTTTATGTTACATACCAAACGCAGCACTGATCAGATCTCTTGCAGGTTCTGTGGTTTCTATTCTTTGAAGCTTTTCAGTATAGATGTACGTGGAAGATGACTTGGCTTTTTTGTGTGCTGGTTTTAATACAGCCAGGCTTTAGAGAAAAGCCTCTATTCATAAATCCATTTACTGGCCATTTATTAGGGTCATCTGTATGCTACTCCCACCACTCCAACACACTGTTAGCAACAGGCTTTGGTTGTCAGGTGTTCTGGGTCTTTCACTTTATTAAGGCTTGTGTTGCGATGCCTTTTCAGAAATATCCTGTGGTCAGCTTCACTTAGCCAAGCACTAGTTGCACTGGAGCGTCGGGTAGCTCGTGCCAGCTTTAAACGCGAGGTCAGTGATGAGAGCAATGAACAGCAATGGTGACAATACATCACAACGAAGTAAACAAGCCAGATGCTGGAATATTACTGATTTCGGAGATTTATTGAACTCACTCAAAATACCAGCTTTTTTAACATGCAGAGAGCTAATAACCCAGTGCCAGTTGCTATTGGCGCGATGCTACAATATACTGCAATAAAATAGCTTTAGTATAATGCGTTACTATGGTAACAGACTAGGAGGGTTTGGGTTAGCTAACATTTATATTTTAGTCAGAAAACACTCTGAAACATAAAGTTACATTACATTTCAGCATTATGCCATCAAAGAAAATAATACTTTTTTGGTTATATATGTATAAAATCCAGACATTGCATGTATAATTTAAAGTTTTCTGACAACAGTACTATGTAATGTGGAGTATCTTGTTTAGTTTGTAAAGTGATTTTTAATTGGATTTATCTAATAATAAACAGACGTACAGATAATGTTGTGTTTTATTTATTTATTTGTAAAATACTGTAATTAAACAAATGTTGTTCTACGTCACTATACATACAGTGATTTACTACCTTACCTACAGTGGAATCAGCTTATAGGTCATATTTTAGGGGACAGGGTGGGCTTTGATTAATTTTAGCAAATGTGTCCCCCCGCCAATGTCAAACCTACGCCCTTGCTTAGCTTTGTTGTGTTTTTTTTTTTCAATACAGCCAGGCTTTGAAGAAAAGCGTCTATTCATAACTCTGTTTACTGGCCATTCATTAGAGTCATCTGTATGCTACTCCCAGGCTGGAAAACAGCTTTCAAACTTGAACGATGGACCAAATCTGCAGAACAATTGGACATGGGTTTGGTGTTACAATGCCCTAAAAAGCTTCCAAGAAAATGGAACTCCTAACAACCACCTGGAAAACTTGGTACACTGCCCCTGTTAGATAAACCACACTTAAAGCTTTCGTCTTTCGAGAGAGAGAACACCAAACTCCACTTCTGATCTTTCTAGATCTGAAAACATCCACAGCCGTTTCAGCTCTCAGAAGAAGAGACTGACCAGCTCAGAGTCAATGAACTGACCAGCCCAACGATGGGTATATAGATGTACGTGGAAGATGACTTGGCTTCTATGTGTGTTTGTTTCAATACAGCCACGCTTTGGAGAAAAGCTTCCATTCATAAATCCGTTTACTGGCCATTTATTAGGGTCATCTGTATGCTAAAAGCTTGCGGTGAGCTTGGAGTGCCAGCTGCTATGTATGTGCCACAACACATGCGTACTCACGCCTTCATTCCCCATATGCTGTTATGATCCCTTCAACAACGAGGCCTATAATAATTCACGTTTATGGCAGTAGGACATTTTTTCAGCCCCCCGCTTTCCACGTCTCAGCAGGCGCTGAGCTTTACGTCAGTTTGAGCGACGGCCTCTTTCTTATGATAGTCGTAGTGGTTGCTGTAAAGCAGCATTTAAAGCCTTTATTTTACGTCCAAACAGGTGCAAATCCATGAGCAACAGCAACAATAATAAACACGCTTACCACAGCAATGGAAATATATAGTGCATTCAGTTCATTTGGCTTGTGGCTGTGGTGATAAACATTTCGCCGCTGTTGCTCTGCTCTCCGCGTCACTCCAGGATGACTTTTAAGCACTTGATACAACCTGGCTCTTGCTGTTCTTTAGGGCTGTGTGCTTTGGGATCAAAGCAGGTGTTCAGGTTTTATAGCATTGCTGGGGTCTTTAAAAGCTCTGCACAGCTTAGCTATAGAGCCAGCATATGAAAAGAGGGAGTCACAGTGACTAACACTGTTTGCTATGCACATATACACACCTCAGCCCATATATTTATGCCCATATACATGTAGTCCATATATATATATATATATATATATATATATATATATATATATATATATATATATATATATATATATATATATAATTCAGTAATTCAGTAATAAACATAATTCAATATCACCACATCATCACTGACCCACCTCCATGCTTCGGGAAAGTATTCTTCTGTTTCTCTGGTCATAAAGCTGAACTGATCCATCACTCCATACAACTTCTTAGAACTTTTCTGGAATAATCCATTTGATGCTTCCTGTTCTTTTTGGGCTTTCTCCTACACCCATGCAGGTTTGCTGCAGTGCAACAAATGTTGACCTTCCGGAAAATGCTCCCTACGGTATCTGAAGGAATGTCCAAGGTCGTTTTTTTATCCATTGTCCTTTTGGTGCAATCAAATTGTTTTCTTCCTCAGCTATTGTAACAGCTCTTTAGTTCTCACCATGGTTGCAAAAGGCCTTGAGCAAATCTCGGGGTGGTGTTTATATAACCCATCATGGCTAACCTTACTTTAGGTCATATAGACTTTTAGTGCTATATAGGGGTTGAATATTTGTGACAAGACAGTATTAGCCAAATATGCTGCCACTCTAAAATACTACACCATTTATTATATTTGGGAAAATAATAAAATCTAGCTCTGCAGAAAGGCTTAAAGTTATAAATTCCTTGTAAACATTTACACATGCAGCTGTAGGATTAAGTTGAGGACTATATTTACATTAGGTTAGGGGGAGGTGCCAACCTCTGTAATTCCGTTTATGGTATAGTTTAAAGCAGAGTAGGTAACCTTTTGTTTTTGTGCTGTTTAAAGAAGTTTAATCATAGAGCTTAAGGGTAGTTCTTTGGTTTTTTATATGTTTGGATTATTTCTTTTCTTTAGTGCAGTCCTAGTCCAGACTCCCTTTAATACCGCAGATAACATCTTTTTTGTATATTACCATTGTAAATATTGTAAATATTTTGTGGTAAAAAATGTGGTAAATGGTGCTGTTAAATGGTAGATGTTCATTGTGTGGTGCATTAAACACAGTTAAAAGCTGTAAGAAGTGTTTTTCCTACCTTGTTGCACATCAGCCACATTGACATTGAAACCAACGTTACTAACCCCATTTTACTCCTAGACCACTTATTGGGTCGTAACACCATGATACTACCACCACCATGTTTCATCAATGGGATATGATTCTTATGCTGGAATGCAGTATTTCCTTTTTTTGGTCTCATTCGTCCATAAAAACATTTCAAACAGCCTTCTGACTTGTTCACATGATCTTTAGCAAACTGCAGACAGGCAGCAATATTCTATTTGGAAAGCAGCGGTGTTCTCCTTGCAACCCTGCCATGCACACCAGTCATTCTCCTGATGGTGGACTCATGACCAGTCTCATTACTTGTTCAGAAGTCACCCTGGGTTCCTTTGTAACCTTCTAGACCATTACACACTTTGCTCTTGAACCACTTCTAGGGAGCGTAACAGGGGTATGGAATGTCCAAACTCATCAGAGATGTAACCGTTTCCAGTCTGATGAGCATCAATAACTCAACAATTCCCCAGAACTTGTCTATGTAGGTACCTTGATACACTTCCTCAAACATGTGTCATAAAGATTTGACTTTGATTGATCCCTATTCTTTAAATACCACAAGGTGGCCACCTGACTGTCAGCCCATTGATTGAAAACACTTGACTCTAAAACTGGCAATTCTGGAAGGTGGCATACTTTCACTACTCACATACATTTAATATGTTATCAAGTATAATCATTTTGTCTTATTTGATTAATTTGGTTCTCTTTATCTACTTTTAGGATTTCAATGAAAATCTGATTGTGATTTAAGTCTATGTAGAAATATAGAAAACTCTGAAGGGTTTACAAACTTTCAAGCACCATTGTTTTTTGGTGAAGTGCGGACCACTAAGGCAGGGCAAGGAGGGGGAACTCAAAGAAACTTGGGGCTGGAGTTCTGGGTGGCTGCCCACCTTTTTGCCAAGTGAAGAGTGAGTAAGATTTTGGAAGAGATGAAGGAGGTGGGGAGGTGGTGGGGTGTGAATTTCGTCATGAGAAGGTGAGACCAAGGGAGTGGTTTATATAGAGCGTGTAATGATGGAAAGGAGGAGTTTGGGCGTGGTCTGTCTCCCAAACTTAGGTTAATTCATAACTTAATGTATTAATTTATAATTTATTATGCTGTAGATATTAACTATTTTGTTATTTATACTGCTCTATAAAATGTGTTTCGTTGATATAACCTAAAAAAATGACTTCATGTTTCAAATTTATTTGATTTAAAGAATTGTTCATTCACACGATCTTTTTGAGTTGAGTAAATTTATTTACATTTTTTTTTACCATATAAAGATAATTTTTTAAGGTTGTACCGACAAAGCATTTTTACAGTACAGCAATAAAGGAGAAACAAATAGTTTAATATTTAGTATATTGTGTGGTATGTTTAATATTTAAAATATTAGAGTAGAACCTTTAAGCAAGTTTGTAACATTGACCATCGTGTCATACCAGGTTCTTGCTTTTTTGTGTTATATTTCCTTCTATGAAATTTGCAGGAGACTTTGATGAATTTGATTCACTCAACAAATTTGTGGAGCCCAGCTCGAGTGCCCACTGATGTTTTATATACAATAAAATGTATATATAATATAAAAAAAATATTAAATAAATTATTTTTTACAAGTGGGCTCCCCACTTTTGGATTCCACTGAATAGAACACTGACGATGGTAAAATAGTAAGTAGTGAGCTTTCTTTTTTTAGGTCTATATACCTTTACAACACCATGCACTGTATCTTCACAGTATTATGTCAAGAAAGGCTAGAAAAGTGCTTAACCTTTAAAACACACTGAAGACACATAATTGGACTTTAGGACAACTAGTGTCCATTTAAGACTACATTTACACCAATTACACTATAGCGAACCAAAACGTACTGTTAGTTTTCTGCAAGTACACAGAACTACACGGAAAGACCCCACAAAGGCCAGAATACATCTCTCTGTCTGTGTGTGTGTGTGTGTGTGTGTGTGTGTATTTGTCACTAAGTGTGTCTGTGAGCATGAAAAATCATTTTTGTGGTCTTATCAACACTGCAGGCTTCTGAGGACACACAGTCTATTCATAAACCAAGCCCCCCGCCCGCCCCTTATCTTTAGTCTCTAATGTCACTTATTAAAAGCCACTTAAATCAAATACGATTTTTTTTGCTTACGCAGTCTCTGTGGGACCTGGCGGGGAAATTGGATACCTCTCTGTTTAATTCAGTCCGACTGCCTTTCATTGGGTTTAATTTGCTTTGTTATTGTTGTCAATATTTGGCCTATGGCTATGCAGCGGCTTTGGCATTAGCTCTACAGTAAAAAGCTGTTTTTCAAACATAACTGTTGTTGTGGAGGTTCTAAAGCTGTCTGCAGATGCTGCGAGTAGCCTTTGATTTAGGTGGAATTTAGGACACATCTACGATCCTATATACAACATAAGTTTGGGCGCCCGTGAATACACTTCAAGAGATTTTAAGAAATAATTACTGTTTATTTTGCTGCATTTAGCAAATTGTGGCCATTGCTGAAATCCCATTATATACTTATTTATTTTTCCAATATCTCAACTAGCACAAAGATATATATATATTAAATATATTATATATAATCTGTCGCTTTATCCCACTAGTCGGGCTCGCAGAGCCAATCCCAATATCATCTGGCAAAGGTGGGGTACACCATGGACAGTTCGCCAGTCCATCGCATGGCTAACACTCACTCACGCACCTACAGACAATTCAGATTGACCAATCAATCTATCATGCATGTCTTTAGGCATGTGGAGGAAACCATCTCAAGCACAGGGAAAACATACACACTCCACAAGGAATGGCCAGGACAGGGAATCCAACCTAGACAGTGTACACCACCGTGCTGCCATATATATATATATATATATATATATATATATATATAAAACAAACAAGAAAAATATAATACATAATAATAAATAATAAAAAGCATATTCTTAGTAACTGTCATTATTATCTATCATGTTTACCTGTTTAGTTATGACTTCAAAGGGCATTACACACCTAAGACTGCCTAGCTCCAGCACCTGAACTACCTATTGGGTTCAATGCTGGGGCCCTATGGCGAGTCTCTACAACAACAACTTCCTTAGTGACTATTATACAAGCAGGAGCTGCATTCTGATTGGCTACACTAAACACCACACCTTCCATTCCACTACTACAGTATTCTTAATAACAATCACTGATTATTATCTGTCATGCTTTTATGCAGCTGTGTTATTATTCTTATTATAATCAATAAATGTCAATATTTTGCAAACTGTTGCACTGGTGCTTTTTTATACAACACCATAATTAATCTTTAAAATGAATAAAATAAATAAATAATAAAATTCAGTTTGTTCTCAATAACTGTCACTGATTAATATGCAGCCATATTATTCTTATTATTATCAGTCACTGTCAATGTTTTGCAGATTGATGCACTAATGCAATTATGCATTGATGCTTTCTTATGCAACACCCTCAAGTTAAACCCAGAAAACATGCCTTGCAGTGCATGGACGGCCTGTACTCGCAATGGTAGCCAAGCAGCGCAGTAATTAAATTCCTAGCATGTTTTTCAGCTCCTATTTGCGACATCATATGCATTTGTTTTGCGTTAGCCGGGAAGACAAAAAGCCATTATTGGCTAAACAGTAGGAAAATGAAGTGCGCTCTCCGCACATCCTGTGCACCGGTGTGTCAGCTGTGGTCACACATTCTGTTATTTAAAAAAAAATCCCTCTTCACGCCTCATCTGCGTCGTAAATTGGGTGGGCTGATCCGATTTCTGCACCGTCGCTTGCCAGGATATTGGTATTAATTGTCAGCACAGGCCCCTCCCGCCCCCCGTTCATGTTTTCCTCTCCGAGACACTTCACTCACTCACGCAGTCACGGGTTGAACCCTTCATTATTTTTTATTTTTTTTTTACTTTTGGTAATTAGCCATGATTCAGGGAATGCAAGCAAGTTCTCTTTTGACAAATCAACGGTAATGATTTCACTAATCTACAACCGTATGAAGACTCACAAAAGTGAGAGCCTTTAGCTGCAGTTGGAGGTCTGACCAAGAGGGCCTCGTTTTCACCTGACACCAACCAGCTGCCCTGTTCATCCTTGCCATCTGCTACAACCTCAACGACAACACGGTATGATCCAGATGTACCAGCATTGAGATATGATGGGACTGTTTCAGTTCACTCCCACTTCTTACACTGACTCAGTCAGAGACTGCCTCTACCTGTGCAGCTTCTAAAGCTTTTACCATCTAGTCTTCAAACAGATGCTCTCTTAGCTTTTGTTCTGAACTTGCTCTTAATAAACTGTAAATACTGTTTGACCAGAGGAAGACGGGTCTCCCCTTATGAGTCTTGGTTCCTCCCAAGGTTTCCTCCTCCAGTCTTAAAGGAGTTTGTCCTCACCACTGTTGCCTCACAAGGGGTTACGTGCTGTAACTTTAGGTTTCAAACTTCCGTTAAGCTGCTTTGTGACCACACGGTTGTATAAAGCATTATACAAATAAACTTGACTTGAATTTACCTTCATCAGCACTAAAGCGCCAAGCACTCACGATGAAATCACTCGCCTAAGGAGAAGCGGAACGCCAGCGTTAGCTTCCCTTCAAATTAGCAGGCGGCCGTCGTCTCCGGCCCTAAGCATCCTGAGGTG
This sequence comes from Megaleporinus macrocephalus, assembly GCA_021613375.1. NCBI lineage: Eukaryota > Metazoa > Chordata > Actinopteri > Characiformes > Anostomidae > Megaleporinus > Megaleporinus macrocephalus. The sequence continues at coordinate 8,845,671 of CM038714.1, read as the reverse complement.
GAAGACTATCAAACGTTCTCAAACAATTCCAAATTAGTACCCCCCACCCCTTTCAAAGCGCGGGCCTTGCTCCTTTCCAGCCGGCCTCATTTGTGAACCTCAACGCCGGGTTACTGAAAAGTCGCTGCCACTTAGCGCGCTAATGTCAAACTGGCTTGAGGGGAGGTGTATAATCTCAGCTCTGGGGTGAGCCTGCGCGTGTGCTCATGATTGATAAATAGACACCGGCCTATTTTTGACAGTAGCAGTTCGGTGCTCTCTTGGGGGATGCGAATCCTCGTGACTCACTCGCTGCATACGGAATGCTAGCGAGCTAGCGTTGGGGGCCTCGGCTTCCACTTTCGCTTCTCTAACTGGCAATTATTCTTCAAGACTCCTGACACCGCACTGCGTCGCCCGGGCTAGCAATTTACACTCGCGGAGGGCAATTAAAATATATTATATACTCGAAATGAGGGACTCCGGTGGAGCTCCGTTCCACACGCGTTGTGATTTATTGTTTGTTTTGATGAAGGCCATGCTCACTGTTGAGACTGGTCTGAAAAAAAATATCACGGTGAGGCCTGGGAGGAGAAACCCCTGGGAGGTTTAAAACGCATGAGGTGCTACTTTGTTTTCGGCGTGAGGGCCGCTGTTGTGCCATATAGGAGCACCTCAATAGGATCCAGAGGTACTGCAGGCCTTCACCACTCTAGCAACCCTCTAGACAAAGCAAGGCCAAATTTACTAAAGCCTAATATAATCTTATCTAATATAATAAGAGATATTGTGTAGCAGCCAAACGTTTCTATCCCCCTGTCTGTCCTAATGCATTTTCATCTTATTGCTATTCAGAGACGTGACACGGTGTTGGCCAGTGGGAGGGCAGTACCTTGCATAACACAGCAAAAAATGCTACATTTATTTATGTGCACATTGCTTTATAGAGGTTCAGCCTTCAAAGTGACAGAATAAAGAATATAACCAAAGAAAACTAGCTGGACAATCATTACTGTTAACTAGAGTCACAACCAACTATATCACAACCAATCTGTTCACAAACAGCACAGCCTTCAAGAAATAACACTATATATTTAATTTGACCTTTAATTTAACCAGGCAGGTCATTAATAACAAGTTCTTATTAATAATAATAATTATTAATCTTATTAATTGATTATTATTTATTTGCAGTGGGGAACCGTCATGGCCCTCTATGCCCTCTTAGAGCGCCTAAAATATTCTTAACACACACACACATAATTTTATTTTATCTACTTACAGTTTGACAATCAAAATCTAAACAATTACAAAATATAGACAAATTATTCAAACGTGTCTATTCAATCTGTGTTGGAGCGTGAGGGGTTAAGTGGAAGCCTGTAAGCCTATGTCTCCCCCTATAAGGACTGTGATGACTCCGCAGAATGTTGTTGATTGGTGGTCCCGCTGTTCATGTACAGAGGGGGCCAGGCAGTTATAATTCAGCACGATACTAATTTCAAATGACAGTAAAACTGACCAATCATATCTTCCCTCTAAGTGGGCAGGCTTAACTGTATGATCATTTCCGCCTGCTTTGGCTAGCTAGGGCCGAGGCTTAAGGGTCACGGTTCGCTACTGTTCATTTGACCTTTAATTTAACCAGGTCATTAAGAACAAGTTCTTATTAATGAATATTATTTTTTATTTTTAATTATAAAAAAGAAAAAAAATCTACTTTAATTTTTTTACTGCATATATATATATATGGTGAATGGAGGAACAGCAAAGTAAGAATTTCATTGTACAGTGTAACTCTGTTTCTGCTGTGCTTATGACAATAAAACTTGAATCTTGAATCTAGATATGCTGGTCCTATTCCGTTTGGACATGTATAGAGCAGTAACAGGAGCTTGAAGTCTATTCTGTAACATACTGGTATCCAGTTTTAGGATTTAAGCTTTTTTGGAAGTCAAGTTAGGAGAGCATAACAGTAATCGATTCTGCTGGAAACAAAGGCATAGATGAGTTTCAAGGATGAGGTCTGGTTTAGACAGAAAATCTCTAATCCTGTTTATAAGTTTTCAAAAGTGCCGTTGGACTATGTGCTGAGGTCCATTCTTCTGGCTCATGTTTCTCTTCACTGCTTCATTTTGCCATTTTCTATCATTACTTTTCAACCTTTCTACTAGTCCCCAATCATCAATCCCTTATCAAAGACCATGTGTTACTCCTCCCCACCAGAGCCGGCTCCGTGATGCAAAACCTAAGAAAACAGTGGCTATTAGACATGAAGCAAAGAAACAGGGTCTCAACAAGACAACACACAGCTAACACAATACATACAAACAACGCAGTGTCCAAAATCACGCACTACCAGTACGTACTGCTGGATCTGTAAAGTAGTCAAGCTGTTTCAGTACGCAAGCGTTTAGTAACCACACTGCCTTGAATGCATTACATCTACCATCTTACCAACAACATCCTTTAACAGAAGACCAACACTGTGAACGTCCCGCTATTCATTAGAAGCCCCATTTATAGACATTATTTTAGATGCAATAGTTTTGTAACACTGGTCTGCATGTTTGTCTGAAGCCATACTTAGACAGTGTCGAGTTGAAGAACTCATAGAAGTTCATTAATCTTCTACCTCAGAAGAAACGTAAGTAGTGCTAACTTCTGTAGCAGAATGTAACTACAAACACACAGCCAACATACCACTTTCCACCATCTTTTTGTCCTCCACAGCTCCAGGACAGGGCAGGACAGAGGCAGGAGACACAAACCAAAACAAACAGAACAAGCAACACCTGTGTAATAGATAGACAAGGTAGTTTGTTTATGGTCATTGATTGTTTAGACTGTGGTGACTGTTGGGTTAGAGCCCCAGTGAGCATAACCAGTGAAATGCCACTGTTGCATATGCTGGAATGCTTAAAACAGCACTATGTATTTAAAAAAATAATAAGAAGAAAGAAGTTACAGTATTGAGAAAAGGACACACTGTGGTTAGAGTGCATGCTGTAAAGCCCGAAGTGATTAAAAAAAGAGGACTTGGTTTTGGCTGGAGTTTTTTTAATTTTGTCACACGGTTTACATATTAAGGTCACATGGCAGGTGGAAAATGAAGATCCAGCTTGATGTTTAGGCCTCAAATGCCACATTACCAGTAAACTAATGAAGATATGAATGACAGTAATAGATAATTATCTCACAACTTCAGCTGAAACCTCCCTCACCAAGTTTTGGCGGAGTTCTCTTTGAATACTCTTTTACATGTTCTTTCACCAGAGAGGTCTCAAAATCCTTGGAAAAGCATCCAAGGTTGCTTCTTACAATCATTCCATCATTTGATTTTCATCTGGTTGTTCTAAAAAATTCTGTGTCGTTGGTCTCTTTGTTTCTCTGTCTGTCAAAATTTGCACTTGCTTAAGACTAAAGACATTGCATCACAGCTGCTGGACTAACGTTGGGGCATCACATAATTATTCACCGTATCAGCTCCACATCTCAGGTGTGATTGATTGATGGGTTGTTTTTCCAATTTTCAGTTCACTAAAACTTCTATGAGCTTCTATAAGTCAAATCTGAGCTGGGAAAACATTTGGGGTGTGTCTAATAGGATTTTGAATGTGTTGGGGGTCTGGTTTTTGCCTATGGCTCCTCACAAAGCTGCTCATGAGAGTGTGCACTGAAACCTTTCTGGTACTGCCAACGTTTCTTCATTACTAAATAAATCCTTAGAAGTTATTTAATTTTTTTTAAGTCTTCATTTTAAAATAGTAAGTGTGATCAAACTTTAACTAGTACTCAGTGTAATGTATTAACATTTAGTGATATACTGACAGTGACACACTCTATGAAGGGAGCATAGAGTTGGCCAAAGTGGTTAAAAACTCCTTCCAATTTTAAAAATGCTATTAAATGGACTGTATTTATATTGTCATTGTCAGTTAAGAAGAGTTCAGGACACAGAACTGATGTATCCAGCACCTCAAACACTGTTGTTCCTCCTTTACACATAATTCCTGAATTTTACATGGCAGAGATGGCAATGTATAAAAAGGCTAGGGCCTAATACAGATATGACAGATAAGATAATAGGGTCTAAAGACAGATAAGCAAAGAAATTCAATAGGGGCTAGACCAAAAAAAATGGGTAAACCAGATGGGGGGGGTCTAAAATCAAATAACAATAAGAACTGAACTGCTCATTGTGAATGTAGTAACAGAGGCAACACTAAAACAGTCAAGCTCAAATACACAGAGCAGTGATGAACTTCAGGTGTGCCGCTAGAACTGCAGAGAGGAGCTCCTGTGATTGGCCATAGATGGACATGTGATGGAAGCCTTTTGGTTTGGAGGTGTTCTGGGAAGTTGAGTTCAGTGACTAAACTGAAAGCGTGATGTTACAAACTATTAGGTAACAGTCTTGATTAATATTTTGACACACAACGCTCACAATGAAAACGGTGGACTATGTGGAGAAATCTGTTGTTCCAGGCTGTGAATGAGATGTTGGCACTTCTTTCCCAAAAAAACAAACTGTCAGCGATGCATTGTTGATGTTAAATGAGGATGACATTGATTTCCTATTCTCCAGCCTCATGAATGTATTCAGATATCCTACTTTTATACAGAATTGTATCTATTTTTTCACCCGAGCAGGCAAAAAAATATGATTTGACCCTAGATTAGTTCTGTTCCACCTTAACCCTTTGATGCACAACCTGGGTCAAAAATGGCCCGACTGAGATTTTATTGTCTATATCGTTGCAATAAATCATTCAGTCATTCAAATCATTCAAGCTTCCTTGAATTCTATCAATTTATTTATTTTTTTTTACTTTTTAAAATATCATAAAATATTGTATCACTGCCTTTTAACACACAGCATGGACCAGAATTAACCTTTATGTATTCACTATGGAGTTTGATAGGAACTGTTGTCATTTGTAAACATTTGAAGTCAGAACATATTTACAAAACCTATTTGTGTCCATGGAATAAATAAGAATAATGGTTTAAGGTAAAAAACAAGATTTTTACTGAACACTTGGAACATTAAATAATGATATAAACTTCAGTATTGGTAGCAAAGATATACTCAGCAAAAAATAAAAGTACCACAGTAAATGAATACGGGTCAAGTTTGACCCATGCTATATATTAGAAGGGGCTTGTTTAGCTTGTGCATCAAAGATCCTAAACATTTCACTCTTGACACTTTCTCAAATCTTGGATAATATCGAGCAGCTTCAGTTCAGTGTTTAACACTGAAAGGACTGAAGAGAGAAGCAGTTTTACCTTTATTGGCATCACAACACCACCAGTAACCTGTAAGTAGCAGCCATGCTGTGTGAGTTTATCACTGTTTACTGGTTGAAGCAGATCATCTTAAACTGAGGGTTTCACAAAATGTTAGATTGAAAGTGAGTAGCTGGTACAAGTTACTTTATTCACTAGCAAGCTCAGAGTATCTAGCACAGCTAACTAAATAGTATAAAAGTGGAGCTTATTTTTGATCCTATCCTTGTCTATTTCAATATGTTTCTTTTGTGTGACCATCATGGTGGACCGACAAATCAGAGCAGAGTGCATCAAAAAAGGGGAAATGTTTAATTCTGGTACTAAATCAATTTTAAATGGGCATGTAAAACCACATCTGTGCACTTTTCTTGCTAACCAAAGTCACACACCTTCAATGTAGACATCTGAGAGAACAACAGTAAACTAGAAAAGTGCATTTCCTGAAGGAAGCGCAGGACGGTTGCCCATAAATGACAAATAGTGGAGTTTAGGTCAGTATGTCTGTGGATTAAATGGTTGGGGATCTGCCCTGAGTGAGTACAGGCAGTGTGGTTGCTGTAGGTTGAGTGAAACTGTGGGACTCTACGGGAGGAACGAGGGATGAATAAACAACAAATAAATGAGTGCAGGTCAGTACATCTGTGGATTAGTGCCTAGGGACCTGCCTTGTTTGAGTACATGCCATTTGGAGGCTGTAGGTTAAATGAAACAATGAAGTTTGTGCATGAAAATGAATGTGGGTCTGCCCTAAGTCTTTCTTATGAGTAAATGTGTATGCGAAACAATGTCTGACGGTCAATCAAAAAGTTATATACAAGGCGGTCAATCAAAAAGTTATATACAAGGGCGAATCACATAATCAGACCGGACAATTAGAAGTTGGGACAGAGTTGATATTTTGAAAACTGGGATGAGTTACGTGGAGAAGACCTGCAGAAAGCAAAATATATAGCTTTGCAATGCGCAACAATAATAAACACATTAATAGAGAAGAACTGATAGCCTAAAGACATAAGGAAGTTAAGGGTCAGGGGCTTCTTATTGGCTGAAAGCTCAAAAATATATAAAGGCCAATTTAAATTTAATTAGAAAATGTGGAAATGTTTGGTAAAATTGTAATATTTGTAATAATATTCTAATAGATGTCATTTGGCCTTTCCAGAAGTAATGTTAGATATCCTTCTCTATTTACTAGCAAACAATACTTCTCAAAATACTCGTAGTATAAAACGGGTTTCTCTATGTGCAGACTACTGCGAGGGCACATGTCAATGATAGAAAAAGAGGTTTAAGTGCACTGCAGGACAGTGCAGTAACAGCCTGTACACAAGCTGAGGTCATACATGATAAAATATAAACAGATAATTCCAATGGACAGCCGAAACTCTAGGTATGGCCTATAATATCTGTAGGAGTATAATAGGAGAAAGCCCAGCAATGACTTCTGACAGGGCAGAGCCGAGAAGACTTCTCATTGTGGACGACCAAAGAATCCTTTCAATTGTGAAGAAAAACCCTGGAACCAGATCAAAAACACTCTCCAGAGGGAAGGCTGAGATGTGTCAAAGACCGCCATATGCTGAAAACTACACTTGCGCACCCTCGGGGGGGTACACCACATGATGCAAACCACTAGCAAGGCTCCAAACCCTGTTGCAGTTGTTCAGAAGTACCTAAAGGGCATACCACCGTTTGGAACAAAGCCTTATGGACAGACAACATGTAAACTTAACCAGCGTGATGGACAGCAGAGAGAATGGAGGGGGGGACAAATGGAACCACCCAAGAGTTAATTCAGCATTTCTCAGTCCTGGTTCTGGAGTCTGTCTGTCCTGCATGTTAGCATTTTATTTTTTGTTAAAACAGACTTTAATACATTTTCCTACTTTTTCAGCATCAGAAACAAAGTAGAAAACATATTTAACATAAAACCACACTGACAATTCTAGAACTCTATAAATATATTCTATGAAATATAATAACATTTGATCTGTATTCAGTGTTGCTAAAGTTCAGTCTCGGAAGTTGGTTGTCTTTTCATGCCTCTCAGTCTAGTTATCTATTTTGATTATTATGGCGAGGGCGGTCTGGGAGGACTGTTGGGGGAGGCTCTGATCCCACCTTTTCAGGGAGTTGCCCTCCTGAGTATATCATTATAAACAGTACTGTAAGATGTTTGGTAAGACTTCATATGAGTCCAGTGTTTGTGATGCTCTAGAAAGGCATTAATAAGCTGTTATATTGTATCTGCATCACTTTATAATACCATGCATAACTTCATATTATTACTCTTAAATAGTAAGAATTATATGCATAACATATTTTTTAAGTAAACACTGAAAGTCAGGCTCAATAACATATTGTAATATGTATTTGGTTTGTTAAAAATAAATAAATAAATAAAAGAATATGATTGTAAAAAGTTGGTAGTCACTGTTTTGATGGGTCTGGGTGTTATACAGGAAACATACCTGAAACCTGTTGCAATTCACTAATTAGAAGAAGGGTCTAGATACTTATGAAACAACTGCATACCTGTTTAACGCATGATATGCTTTTCCGGGCAGAATGCATCTCTTCATATGGGCACCTTTTGTGCAAAAGGCTTGTTACATCTGACTAGGAGCTGTCCAAATACTTCTGGCACGTGTCATTTCTGCTCAAATCGCGCCATCGTAACAGCGGCAGTGATACAAATCTTGAAAGGCAAAAAGCTCGAGCCATCAATAAGGATGAAGCATGGCTCCGGCATCGACGCGCTACTGCTGTTGTGACTGGCGCTGCCGTGCTCTGCATGGGAGCGTGGCGGGGCCACTCCATCAAAGGCAGACCCCCCGCACCGCAGATGGATGTTTACGCTCCCGAGGTTCGGACGCCCCGCACGCGGGCAGGTGATTGTAGGTGACGGAAACTCTCTGGCCACGCTGAATAGAGCTGTTTAAGATAAACAGGAAGTGGCTGAACGGGGTCTGCTGGAGGTGAAGAAAGATGGTAGGATTAATGATAATAAATTGTGAAATGGTGGGTAAAGGACTTCAACTTGGTGGCGTCTAAAAATATAAATCTTACATTCATCCATAGACATCTGCTAAACTAAGATTTCTTCTGAAATGAATGGGATATGTAGGGAGTTTGGACCCTTTCACTGCAGGAACCTCTTGGGAGACATTGTTGGAAGATTCCTGTGAGGATTTGACTGCTTTCAGCCAATATTCAAAAATCCTAGAGATATTGGATGGAGCACCATCGCTCTAGAGACCACAGTTCCAATGCTGCACAGCCCAGTGCTGGCGGGCTTTGTACCATCCACTTGGCATTTGTCATGCCTCATGTGGCTGCTGTCGAGTGTCCCTTTCTGTTGGTCAGTGCTTTTCTATGGACACTATACAAGTTGCTATCAAACTAAACACTTGTGTCTGAGATGGGAGCCAGTAAATGTAGCTGAATTTACTCATGAAGAGCGTGTCTATAGATACTTTATTTATTATTTAACCCACTACTATGAAGTAGTGATTCAGTAGGTCTTCAATTCAGTTCCTGAAGGTCTAATCAATGGGGGGGGGCTCACTTAGATGCTGGGCTGATCTGACTCATATGAAAGGCTGTCTATAGATTGTGTTCACTAATTCCAACATTGTTCAAAGTCCAGACGGGCCAGTAAATGAAAAACAGAACAGATAAGTTGGAGGCAAATATGTCTTTCACTGGTTTAGATGATATCGTGAGAAAAAGGTGCAAACAGATATCACAACATGTGCTGCATGTGATCCTGATGTTATGAAGAGTGATTTTAACTAAACTGAATGATTAGATGCTATTGAGTTAGCAGGTATAAGAACTACCTTCATTTCCAGACGTAATTCTACTGAAGAACTACCTTCATCTCCAGACGTAATTCTATTCAAGAACTATCTTCTCCTCCAGACGTCCTTCTACTCAAGAACTACCTTCTCCTCCAGACGTCCTTCTACTCAAGAACTACCTTCTCCTCCAGACGTCCTTCTACTTAAGAACTACCTTCTCCTCCAGACGTCCTTCTACTCAAGAACTACCTTCTCCTCCAGACGTCCTTCTACTCAAGAACTACCTTCTCCTCCAGACGTCCTTCTGCTCAAGAACTACTTTCTCCTTCAGACATCATGCTACTCCAGAATTACCTTCTCCTCCAGATGACCTTCTACTTAAGAACTTCTTTCTCTTCCAAATGACCTTCTACTCAAGAATGACCCTCTCCCCCAGATGACCTGCTACTCAAGAGCAAGCTTCTCCTTCAGATGACCTTCTACTCAAGAATTACATTCTCCTATAAATGACCTTCTTTTCAAGAACTACCTTCTACTCCAGATGACATTCTATTCAAGAACTATCTTCTACTCCAGACGTCCTTCTACTCAAGAACTACTTTTTCCTTCAGATGACCTTCTTCTCAAGAACTTCTCTCTCCTTCAGATATCCTTCTACTCAAGAACTACCCTCTTTCCTCTATGTGTCTAATCCACAGTCATACTGACACTCATTTCTCTATGTGTCTAGTTGATTGAGGGTGAGTATGACTGTGGATTAGATACAGAGGACTGAGGGTCAATATGACTGTGGATTAGATATAGAGGACTGAGGGTCAGTATGACTGTGGATTAGATACTGAGGACTAAGGGTCAATATAACTGTGGATTAGATACAGAGGACTGAGGGTCAGTATGACTGTGAATTAGATACAGAGGACTGAGGGTCAGTATCACTGTGAATTAGATACAGAGGACTGAGGGTCAGTATGACTGTGGATTGGACACACAGAAGACTGAGGGTCAGTATGACTGTGGATTAGATACAGAGTACTGAGGGTCAGTATGACCGTGAATTAGACACATAAAAAACTTTGTGGATTAGACACAGAGGACTGAGGGTCAATATGACTGTGGATTACATACAGAGGACTGAGAGTCAGTATGACTGTGGATTAGACACATAGAGGACTGAGGGTCAGTATGACTGTGGATTAGATACAGAGGACTGAGGGTCAGTATGACTGTGGATTAGACACATAGAGGACTGAGGGTCAGTATGACTGTGGATTAGATACAGAGGACTGAGAGTCAGTATGACTGTGGATTAGACACATAGAGGACTGAGGGTCAGTATGACTGTGGATTAGATACAGAGGACTGAGGGTCAGTATGACTGTAAATAAGACACATAAAAAACTTTGTGGATTAGACACAGAGAAGTGCAGGTTATATCTGTGGTAAAACAATGTTGAGGAGTGTGGTTCAGTATGGCTGTAGATTAGACACATGGAGGAATGTGGGTCAGTTTGGCATTCCGACATTCCTGATCAGACCAACTAATCTGGAGTTGGAATGCCGTTGTGTGGAAAAAATCAGGACATGTTAGAGAACAAAAAAATCTGTACCATTAATAATAATAATAATAATAATAATAATAAAAAAAAATAATAATATGGTCGGTGGTGGATCATAACCTAAGAACCGGCCTGTGCTGCGCAGTGGAATGTTTACCCGCATCCAAGAAACTATTTCAACTCTGCAACTCACGAAACATGAAAAAGAACAAACAAAAAAGTTTAATTCAGAAAGAAAGACCTTGACAGTCTTTTTCAAGGGCGGAGCTGTTTCTCACTTTAACATGTTAGACATACAGTATTATTGTAAGTGATATCATTGTTTTGCAACTCTGTCTATGTAGGTATACGCCCATGTATTTATGTTTCGGTGCTACTGATCTGAAACATGAACTTCCTCCTTCACAAAGTTTCTTTCCTGAGACTAGCTGACTACAGTATTTTGAATATTTTAGCGGCTGCTGAAATTGCTAAGCACCTCAGCTGCCCCCAAGCTATCAATATGTAATTATACTTTAGCCATTTCCCTCTCTGCCACACTCACTTAGGGCTATATGTCCCAATTTGTCCTCACTATCAGTAAATGCCTCGTGGATTTCAATGAGAACCTGGTATCGTTCGCTCAAACCCATGTAAACAAAACCCCTATTTGTTTTCCCGAACGTAGCGATACCTCCCGCCTTCCTGACTGCATTCTAAAAAGACATGCTGCCTTTTAACATTCAGCAAAGCGGATATGAGAAGAAAATGCCATTTCATTTACTTTCTTTTTCACATTCCACACCAAGTTTCCAACGCCAGCGGTCTACAGTCTACAGCCGTGCTGTCTGAACTCAGATTACAAGTTCTGTTGGTTTTCTAAGTGAAGATAGGTGAGGACGTCCTGGGTACGACTTATATAATAATTAATTTTCTGCAAATCCCAGACCCCTTCTGTTTTATTAATAGTATAATATTATTAATAATAATAAAACAAGACATTTAAATAGCTTTTCTAGCACCCAAAGATGGATGGATCTTGTCATAACTTGTGCCCGGACCACTTTTATTACATTTGAATACATGTACATGTAACATGTGTTATTAGATGATCCATGATATCAAACCTGTTTGGCAATGGAATTTCCTTTTCAATCCTATCTGTGGTTCCTTCTAATGTTCTTTGAGTTTCTTCTTCTGAGCTTTGGTTAGTGATTCTTCCTCATGTTGTTTGAAAGAGCTTCATTATGAAGGTTTGTTCTTCTCAGTGTTCTTCAGAATGCTCTTAGAGAGTTTCTCATTTTTTAGAGTCAGAATCAGAATCATTTCTTCCGCCAAGTATGTCACAAAGTGTGGTGAGGCACACATGTATGACATGTAAAATTAATGTGCTGGTCTTGATGGTCCTGAGTCTTCTGCCAGAGGAAAGTGTCTTGCAGATGTGATGTCCAGGATGAGAGGGGTCAGCTGTAATTTCATCGAATCATCTAATGATCCGCTCTTCCGTCCAGATTATGCGCTGGAGTTTGTCTTGTTCTTGTGAGGTGGAGGAACCAAACCAGATGGTTATGGATGATGTGAAGATGGACTCGATGATCGCTGTGTAGAACTGGATCATCGGAGTCTATGGCAGGTTAAATTTCTATGGCTGTCTCTGGAAGAACATTCTCTGCTGTGCTTTCTTGGCCATGGAGACTGTGTTTCTCTACCACTTCAGGCCCCTAGATATGGTGGTGACCATATGTAGTCCTGGTTCCTTTTGTGTATCTTCTGAAAGGTCCTAGAAAGGGCTTCATTCTGAAGATTTGTTCCTCTCTGTGTTCTTCATAATTCTCTTAGAGAGTTTCTCCTTTTCAGAATCAGAATAGTTTATTTTGCCAAGTATGTCACACATACAATGAGTTTGTCTTGGTGGGGCACACATGTATGACATGTAATAAGAACAATATTACACTAGGAAAAAGGTACAATAACGGACAATAAATAGCATCAGAATAATAAGAGTAATAAAGGGGCGGGAAAGGTCCTAATGAGATATATAAATATCTGTGCTTATATAGATATTCTACACATAAGTGAGTCTCAGTATATATTATATATTATTAGAGCTATTATTTACAGCATCTGTACAGCTGTGCAAATAAGCATTATGTTATAAAAGAGTTCCTGTAACACAGTTAGATTCAGTTAAAGACTGAGTTTGAAGTGCAGGGTGACCACTGTGGTTAATAAGAATAACAGCTCTGGGGAAAAAGCTGTTAGCATGTCTAGATGTGCTGGTCTTGGTGGTGCTGAGCCTTCTGCTGGAGGGAAGTGTCTAGACAATGTGATGTCATTTTGCCAGCACGTTTCTTCACCCTGCTGGCATAGATATCCTGAAGTGTTAGCAGATTGGATCCAATGATCCAACGATTGTGAGGTGGAAGAACAAAACCAGATGGTAATGGATGATGTGAGGATGGACTCGATGATCGCTGTGTAGAACTAGATCATCGAAGTCTGCGGCAGGTTGAATTTCTTCAGCTGTCTCTGGAAGAACATTCTCTGCTGTGCTTTATTGGCCACGGAGACTCCCACTTCAGCTCCCTAGATATGGTGGTGCCCATATCTATTCCTGGTTTCTCTTATGTATCTTCTTAATGGTCCTAGAAAGGGCTTAATTCTGAAGCTTGGTTCTTTGAATTGATACTTCATAATGATCTAAGAGATCCATGGTTCCTCTCAGTGGTTCTTCTTAATGATCAAAGATTGTTTCTCCTTCTGAGTTTTGGTTTCTCTCATTGGTTCTTCCTTGTGCTTTTAAAAGAGCCTTTATTCTGAAGCTTGGTTTCTCTGAGCAGTTCTTTGTAATGCTCCCAGAGAGTCTGAGATTTCTTTCATCTCAGTGGTTCTTCGAAATTATATTAAAGAGTTTCTCATTTTGAGTTTTGTTATCTCTCATTGGTTCTTGCGTATGCTCTCAGAAAGGTTCTTCGCCCCCCTTTTTTTTTGTCCTCTTAAGAAGTTTTGGTCCCTCTCAGTCTTAATTCTTTAAAAATGCCTTTATTCTGAATCGTGTTGCTCTTCGTGAGTCTTTGGTTTGTCGCAATTGCTCACCCTTTTTGATTCCTCACATAGTCCTTTTTGATGTGGAGCAGGTTCTGTTTCAGTTTTCATTACTGATTTGAAACTGTTTGCCACATTTTAAAACTAGTTCACTTGCTTGTTACCACATGAAGTAATTTTAGAATTATTTACTATTCTGTTTAATTACTAATTGAATTGAATTAATAGAATTTGAAATTCAATCAACTTAAAATTTGAATGCAGCCTAGCTTAAAAATGTTCTTATTTTAAAGTGTAGGAATGAAGAATGCTCATATATGCTGAGCACTTGATGGCAGCTGACAAATACTTCTGAAGAATCTCTTCCTTGTGTCTTGAAAATTGGAGAAGTGTGGATAGAGAGAGAGAGAAAGAGAGAGAGGGAGGGAGATATGGAAAGCAAAAGAGACCGAAAAATAAAGAAAGTAAGAGATAAAGAATGAGATACAGAGAGAAAGAGAAAGACTAAGATCAAAGCAAATAATAAGGGGAGAGAAAAAATACAGAGGTATAGGTAGAGGGAAGGAAAAGCAAAAGAGTTTATGCAAGCAAAAGTGATGCGAGCAGGAGAAAGAAAGAAAAAGGAAGAGATACAGAGTGAGATGGGGGAATGGGGAAAAGGGAGTTGGAAATATTGAGGGAGAGAGAGAGGAAAAGCAAACAAAAACAGTGTGTGAGGGAAGAAAGAAAGAAGGATTAAAAGAACAGAAAAAGAAAAAGACAAAGAAAGAAAGACAGAAAGAAAGAACGAAAGACAGAAAGAAAGAAAGAAAGAAAGAAAGAAAGAAAGAAAGAAAGAAAGAAAAAGAGAGCAGGGGAAAGAGAGAGAAAGAGAGGAAGATAGAGAGATGGAGAGAAGATGCAATGGAGAAAAAAGAGACAGGAAGGACAAAAGAAAGATGAGAAAGGTGTGAAGAGAGACAGAGAGAATGAAAAAAAAGAGCAGGAGAAAGAGATATATATATAGAGAGAGACAAAAAAGAGAAATTATAAATATAGAGAGTGAAAGATAAACAGAGATAGAGACAAAAGATGCAGAGTGAGAAAGAGAATGGGGAAAAGTGGGATAAAGAAATGAAAGGAGAGAGAAAGAAAAAGTAAACAAAAACAGAAATAAATAAAACAAATAAAGAAAGACAATCATTTATTCAAGCTACCTTAAAAATGGCGAATGTTATAGCATTAATTAACTTTAGCATGAGCAATTTACAGATAACCCTTAATATAATTACAACACACGCTCAGCCAGATATTTCCCATCTGTCTGGAAATTACACTGAATTGAACTGTAGGTAAAATAAACCCCGCCCCTCAAACACTACTGGCCTCCAACGTACACAGAAAGCACAAATAGTTGCCAGTGAAGGTGCATTGAAACCACGCTCTCTTGACCTCCTCTGAGACCCCCTCCTCTTTTGTTTCAGCATCGGGTGGACAAATATTTGACCATGCCTGCAGGGTCCCGGAGCTTCTTTATGTTCTTTACGTTTTGTCTCCCAACCTAACACTCCCCCACTCCCCCACCCTGTAAGAGCCCCTTTTGGTGTCAGGGCACGTTTAGCATTCCACTCCTGTCCCTGCTGTTTGGTGGGTCACGGTTGAGGAGAATACACATGTTGGAATTGCTCTGTAGTGAGAGAGAAAGAGAGAAAACAAGATACAAAGGGGGGTGTGAAGGGGTCACCAAAAGTCACCAGAGCACGTGTGCACGTAGTTTACAAGAAGTGAGGAATGTTAACGTTACAGGAATGTTACCATGCACCCTAATTTTCTAGGCTGTTAAAATGTTGTAATTTTAATTACATAATGATGTATAAAACTAACTTCATATACAGAACTGTGCAAAGGTTTTAGACACTTGGGTACATTATTATACGTAAAACTCTGTTTTCTTACAGACAGGAAGCTTTAATTTGCTCAGCAAAACACTTTATTTTATAAATATTTAAATAGTATTAATACAGTAAGTGGTGCTTTTACATACGTCAGTGTGTTTATTTAACCCTTTCCAAGCTTCTCTTTGTGGAAACAACCCAGTATTATTTACAGTTCTCATCTAATACCTGCTTTAACTGCTCAGTACTTCCATCCATCAATTTATCCATCGATTATCTTTAGCTTTATCCTGCTAGTCCCAGCATCTTCAGGTGAAGGCGGGGTACACCATGGACAGGTCAACAGTCCATCGCATGGCCAACACACACACATACTCACACCTACGTGCAATTTAGAGTGAGCGATCAACCTAACATGCATGTGTTTGGACTGTGGGAGGAAACCGGAGTACCCGGAGGAAACCTACTCAAGCACGAAGTGAACATGTGCTCAGTACTTCATTAAGTTAAATTAAGGGGTCTGTCTAAAAACCTAGTGAGTGTGTAAGTAGGCTGTCTAGGTAGCAGCTGTTTAAGTAGCAGTGTTCTCTCCTCATCTCTCCTCATAAACAGATTACTGAGACGCTCTAGTTAGAGAGAGACTGCATCACGGCTTGTTCCCGCCCACTGCAGCATGCCACTGGTGGTTTAGCTGGTTGCTAAGCTACCGGCTGACATCCAAAACAATAGCCTGAGGCTTAAAAATCTGCTAGCATAAATGCTAATGGCTCGAGTATAAAACTGCACAATAGTCAGAGAGTCGTTACAGAGTTGATAATAAAATACTGTTTTGTGTAATTATATGATAAGAAACACATTTAAACACCAGAGAGAATCTAAATAACTTACATTTTAAAATCACTTCACTGCTTGTAGACTTGCCTGTGTTGCGTCATGGGATTGTCTTAGTAGCGTTGCATGCTTCCTTAAAAATTAGGTAAAAATAAGGTTCCTCAGTGGACAGCATGTTTAAGTATGTAAGAACTGGGACAGTCTACATGTCGGGAGCGTGTACTATGACAGAAAAAAATCTGTCTATGTAGACCCTCACTAGGTTTTGAGACACACCCAAGATTGCTGCTGAAGGAACTGAATACATTCATACAATGTCTGGGGCGTCCAGGAGAAATCTGGAACTACACTTTGTTCTTCAAACTGGAGCTCAAGATATGATCTACTTCTTTCACAATAAGATATTTATGTTACTGTGTACTGTCTTTATGATTGTTAAATGTCTGGTGTCTTACTGGTAAAAATACCCTTATTGATCAGATAAAGGCTTTTATACTACCAGCTTAGATGCCTTCTTTTTTGCACGGTAGTGTGCATTCAATTTGTGTTTCTGTACTTCTGTTGTTTTCTGTTTCAATGTCAAAAATCGCAAATTTAAATGTCTGTAAAACAAGGCTATTAGAATCTACAGTGTCTCTTTAATTCCTTCTGTTGATTTAATTTGAGTTGAGATAAAACCACATTTACTTTCAATACAAGTCAATGGAAACAATTTTTTTTCAAGCTATTTCGGAGCATTTCTATTGATCCATTCATCATTAAAAAATCATAAAATGTAAACGGCAGCTGTTGTGTTCAAATGATGCACAAAAATAAAAGAGAGATGCATGCTTTCCATTGGACAGCGAGCAAAGAGGTTTTCACTGATGAGTTTTGAGGTCAGAAGCCGACCGAGCCGAGCTGCAGACCAGCGTTATGGAAAACCAGAAGGAAAGCAATAAAGTTGTTTCCTACTCGTCTCTGCTGTTATTTCTCTATTTCTGTGTACAGTGGAGGACAAGAACGAGGCAAAATTACATTTAGTTAATAATCAGCAGACATGCTAATGCACTATTTTGATATTCAGATGACTTTTTTTACTTGTTTATTTACCTCACAGTATATCCCCAGGGCACCTCATGCTAATTTCCCTTCGTTCTGTGTCTTGAAAATTGGAAAAGGAAGGATAGAGAGAGAGATAGAGTGAGAGAGAAAGTGAGAGAGAGATATATGAAAAGCAAAAGAGACAGAAAAAAGGCGGGAGAAAGAAAGAAAGAGATAAAGGATGAGATAAAGAGAGAAAGACTAAAATCAATGCAAAGAATAAGGGGAGAGAGAAAATAGATGGTAGATGGAAGGAAAAGCAAAAGAGTGTATGCAAGTAAAAGGGAAAGAACATGAAAGAAAGATAAAAGAAGACATACAGAGTGAGAAGGAGAACGGGGGAAACCAGGGGAAGAAGAGATAGAGAGAAGGAGGAAAGGGAGAGAGAGAGACAGAGAGAGAGAGAGGAAATGGAGAGATAGAGAGACACAGACAGAATGAGATTAAAGGGAGGGAGAGGGAGAGATGGAAAAAGTGAGAGATTAAGAAAGAGAAGTAGACAGTAAGAGAGACAGGACAAGAGAAATGGAGAAAGTGAAAGACAGAGAGACAGTAAAAGATTGAGAGAGAGAGAGAGAGAGAGAGAGAGAGAGAGAGAGAGAGAGAGAGAGAGAGAGAGAGACTGAGAAGAAAAAGAGAGATAGAGAAAGTAAGAAAAAAACAGTGAGAGACTGGGAGAGAGAGACAGTGAGAGAGAGAGGGAGAAAGGGAGAGACAGAGAGAGAGTATAAGAGGGAGATAAAGTAAAGGAAGAGATAGTGGGATAGAGACTATAAGAGGGAGACAGGGAAAGGGAGAGATAGAGAGAGACAGGGAAAAGGAGAGATAGAGAGACAGAAAGAGAGAGAGAGGGAGTAAAAGAGAGAGAGAGAAGGAGAGAGGGAGAGAGTAAAAAAGAGAGACAGGGAAAGGAGAGATAGAGAGAGTAAAAGAGAGAGACAGGGAAAGGAGAGAAAGAGAGAGTAAAAGAGAGAGACAGGGTAAGGGAGAAATAGAGAGAGAGAAAGAGAGAGAGTAAAAGAAAGAGATAGGGAAAGGGAGAGATAGAAAGAGAGAGTAAAACCAAGAGAGGAAAAGGGAGATATAGAGATAGAGAGTAAAAGAGAGAGGTAGGGAAAGGAAGAAATAAAGAGCGAGATTAAAAGAGAAATAGGAAAAGGGAGAGAGAGATAAAGAGAGAGAGAGAGAAGAGAGAGAGAGAGAGAGAGAGAGAAAGAGAAAAGAGAGATAGGGAAAATGAGAGATAGGGAAAGGGAGAGGGAAAGAGAGTAAAAGAGAGAGATAGGGAGAGAGAGATATAGTAAAAGAGAGAGGGAGAGAGAGAGAGTAAAAGAGAGATAGGGAGAGAGAGAGAGTAAAAGAGAGAGATAGGGAAAGGGAGAGATAGAGAGGGAGAGAGTAAAAGAGAGAGAGAGTAAGAGAGTGAGGGGACGTTATCGGAGCAGTGAGTTCTGCTGTACGTGTTTAAACAGAGCAGTAGTGGTGGTGGTGGCGCGTGTGCAGAGCGAGCCGAGCTGCTGGATGTAGCTGGATGTGCGCTCGGTGTGGAAGCAGATAGCAGGGTTGTCACATCAATTGGACACGGCGGAGTTCAGTGCATACAGATCCTGTTATTGTGCCAGCTCTCGGCCCGCTGGGGCTCGCGCCGAGGAGCACTGCCCCGCTCATGTGAGGCACGAGGCCCTGCCTCCATGCTCGCTGGCCCGTACAGCAGCCCCCCTCGCGCGTGTGCGCGTGTTGGTCTGTCTCGGGATGATAAATCGAAGTAGATGGCTCGAAGACGACGAGACTCGTGAGCAGTCCGCCGGAAAACAAGTTATGAGATTAGCATGTGTGTGCTGGGACGGGCTTGTTGTCAAACAGTCCTGATTACGTAGAGAAACTAAAGATAAACAAGAGTTAAACTATTGTTTCCTTTCATTTCTCTTCATATTGTATACTTATATAACGTATTAATTTACCAAAAGTCTCCACATCAGATAAACAGCACTTACTTCTTTTAGAGAGAGAAGAAAATCAAGCTCCACGCCTGCATCAGACCTGAAAACATCTGCAGGTGTTACTGTCCATCCTTCTACTATGAGAACGCCTTAGCCCTACGGATCTATAGCTGTTTAAGAAGCTCCTCACTGAGAAAAGAGCTGCTGGTGTTCCCAGAACAATGGACTGACCACGCCAGAGTCCAACTTGGATTGGACTTTAGAGGTGTGGAAGAATATCCCTGCAGTGTTCGCTGAAGAATCTGAAAGCTTGAATGATGAGAAGATAAGAGAAAACCATACTGAAAATACTGAAAACCAAATTCTGAATTTACAGAAATTCTGGATTTCTGAATGATTCAGTGCTCGGGGTAGAAACAGTCATTCAGAGTAGTTTGGTCAGTCAAGTCATGTTTATTTGTATAGCGCTTTTTATATCCCCTAGTAAGCAAGCCAGAGGCAACAGTGGCAAGGGAAAACTCCCTCAGACTGGAGGAAGAAACCTTGGGAGGAACCAAGAAACAGTCCCATCCAGCGTTCAACAGACGGGAGGACAGTCATTACCTCAGGAAGAGTAAAGAGAGAGAGTTAGTTGGCCTCGGGAGTATGACTGTAGAGAATATGAATATTCAGAATTTTAGAGTGTGGTTGGTGACTCCGGCAGATCTAACTATAACAGCCTAAACTAAAAGGAGAGAACCAGAAGGTAACATGGACATGAGACCACCCTGAGACACTGGGATCCCCCCACTCCACCATCAACAAACCTGTGTGATCGCGTGAAGTGGTGGAACAACAGCACCAACATCTCAGTTTACCATAAACCTCTGTGTCCATGAACCCCCAGATCTCCTGCCTTTATCTAAAGGAGAAGATTATTTCCAAAAGCTAAACTAAACAAGCATTAGTTTAACTGGGACATTAACTGGGAGATTATTCCACAATTTAGGGGCTTTGTAGGAAAAAGCTCTTCCCCCCATTGAAGTCTTCTGAATTTTTGGATCTATTAGAAAACCAGCATCCTGTGATCTGAATGAACGTGGCGGTTCATAATAGGAAATTAGATTTTGCAGGTACTCCGGTGCGAGACCGTGCAGGGTTTTATACGTCAGTAATAGAATTTTATAGTTGATACGGAATTTAACAGGAAGCCAGTGTAGTGCTGATAAAACTGGACTGATGTGATGGAATTTCCTGGTTTTAGTTAGTACTATAGCTGCACTAACTGAACTAACTGAAGTTTATTCCGGTTCCTGCTGGAACCGGAATAAACTATAGCTGCACTAACTGAACTAACTGAAGTTTATTCCGGTTCCTGCTGGAACCTGAAGTAGTGTGAAGTGGTTCACCATGGTAGAGACTTCTTTACAGGGGTGGTGATAGTAACCAGGGGTCACCACGTCTACAACACAGATATAGGCATTATATGTAGACATTATACTTTTTATACTTACTATTCAGACCACCAGTGAACCTACCCATGTCCCTTAAGTTTGATATGTACATGAACTTATTTTAATGATGTGATTTTAAGTGAAAGAGGTGGTAGTGTAATGGTTAGCACTGTTGCCTCATGGCAAGACAATCCAGCTTCCATTTCCGGTCCGTGCTGTTCTGTGTGGAGTGTGTATGTTCTCCCTGTGCTTAAGTGGGTTTCCTCTGGGTACTCCGGTTTCCTCCCACAGTCCAAACACATGCATTTTAGGGTGATCAGTCACTCTAAATTACTTGTGAGGGTGTTAGCCATATGATGGACTGGTGACCTGGTGTACTGGTATTCCCTACCTTTGCAGATGATGCTGGCATTGGCTCCAGCCCCCATGACTCCGACTAGCAGGATAAAGCAGAAGTTAATGGATGGATGCATGGATTGATGGATGTACTTCATGTTTTTAGAGGTTTTAAAGGTATTATACACTTTAAATCTGTAGCCTCACAGCAAGACCCCGGTCTGGGTTTCCTCCGGGTAGTCCGGTTTCCTCCCACAGTCCAAACACATGCATATTAGGTTGATTGCTCACTCTAGATTGAGTGTGTGTTGGCCATGCCATGGACTGGCGACCTGTCCGTGGTGTCGCCCGATGATGCTGGGATTGGCTCCAGTCACGCATGACCCTGACTAGCGGGATAAAATGGAACATAATGGATGCATGGATACTCTTTAGATGTCTGGTTCCCATCATCACCCATCATTTAGCCACAAATCTTTCTAAAGGAAAACATTTCCCACTCTGCATAAGCTTGTTTAATGATGTAAATTCTTTGAAAAATTACTAGTTGTTATAATAAATGATCGTGGTTGTCACTGCTGGGACTACTGGACAGAACATCTGGGTTCATTGTCCAAATGTCCATATTATGCAGAAAAACTAAAGATAAACAAGAGTTTACTTATATCTCCATATGAGTGTATGTTAATGGGACCAGATTTCTAAGTAACTTTGCATCATTTCTGTTTCACTATTTGAACATAAAGGGCATATATATCTAAACATATTATTTAATATTTTATATAATATAATTATTATGTAGGACGTGTACATACCGATCAGCCTGAAGATTAAAACCACCTCCTACACTCATTGGTTATTTTATCAGTGACACTGAAGCACTTGTAGTTCTACACTTTTATACTATAGTCCATCTGTATCTCTGTATTCTCAAACATAGCAGTGCTGCTGGATTTGTAAACACTGTGTCCACTCACTGTCCACTCTATTAGACACTCCTACCTAGTTGGTCCACTGTGTAGATGTAAAGTCAGAGACAGTAGCTCATCTGCTGCTGCACAGTCTGTATTCATCTAGTCCTTCATCAGTGGACACAGGACGCTGCCCACAGGACACTGTTGTCTGGATAGTTTTGGTTGATGGTTGACTATGGTGTTTAAACCCTAGCAGCACTGCTGTGTCTGATCCACTCACACCAGCAAAACACAGACTAACCCACCACCACCACGTCAGTGTCACTGCAGTCCTGAGAATGATCCACCTCCCTAAAAGCACCGGCTCTGTGGTGGTCCTGTGGGGGTCCTGACCATTAAAGAGCAGGCTAACAAAGTATACATAGAATCAGATGCTCTTATATGGACAGTGGAGTTGATAAAATGAACAGTGAGTGTAGATGAAGCACTTGTTGAGGGTATATTGTAAATTGTAAGTTTGTCCTGCAGAGATGTTTATGCTCTATGCATACACTTGATTAGCATAGAGTTAGCGTAGGTTTGCCCCGAGGGTACACAGCTAGTGAGATAAAGAAACATCTGTAACCTTAGGCCTGAGAAATGTACCAGCCTCCATCAGAAGGGCAGGGAGTCTCTCGGCTGAATGTCAGTGAATTTCAACAATAAGCAAAACAAGGACTATTTTGAAGGTCTTAGCAGGCCTCATAGGTCACACAGGTCTAGACTGAAGCATTTTGTGTTGTGATCCAGCAGAGCAGCTGCAGGTAGCCTAATGCACATGAATTACAGCGACAATCTAAACAAATGCCATCAAGTCGTGCGAGTTTGAGTTAGAAATTTCCATTTTGGCTCCTGCTATAGACCAATGTATGACTAAATGGCACTGCAGTAGTATGCGCTGTTTAGTTATGGGCTCAACAAAGCCCGAATGAACAGTTTCCAAACAGATTGCTTACTCTGCATTCAGCTTTATTTATTGTGACCTGTGTTGGAACATAATTAGAAAGTTGTAGCTGTAATAATGCACACATAGTAAAAAGTGCCTGGTTGGGACAACAAGCACAAACAAGCAATTCAACAAGTTTTATTCAACCTAAAAAGTGCTTTGAATGAAAAAAACTCCTAATTAAAGTATTTTTTAGTCAAATCAAGCTATTTCAATTACTTGTTGCCACATGAAGTATTTTTTTAGATTTTCTCAACAAAGTGTACCAAGGAAGCACTTTTATTACAGTGCAATAAACACATTCTTATTATATTATTACATTGTAATGCACACATAGTATCATGTATTATGAAAATAATATATGTATGTATATTGTACACTGTAAAATAGTAATGTTGCTTCAAAGCTGCTGTATTTGATTTCCAGTAGTAAGTCAACAGAACAAGAATCTATGTTTTATTCCCAGAAACATATTATTAATAGTTTTTTTAACAGTACAGGAACCCACTACAGGCTGGTGCTGGCACCAAGGAGGTGTGGCTATACAGACGGCTCCAGGCAAAAGTCATGGTAGGCGCATGTAATCCAACATAGGTCCTATTTAAGTCACTACTCATTTCATATATAGGTAGTTATCTTTGAGGGTTGGTCGCCATCAGGAGGAAGCCAATGGTGCCAATAGGGCCAACTTTATAGCTTTTTTTATTTTTAATTATTTACTACATATAAAAGTTTAATACTCACTGATACTTGATCATGTCCTGCACATTCTAAAGTTCAGCTTTAGTCACAAAATCTTTGTACACTGTTGAAAAAAAGTGGGGGCCTTAACCTACTCTCTGAACTGTCTTAATGTTTTCAGTCATTTTAACTTAATATAAGTTTATTAAAAAGTTTATGCATATAAAACACAAGCTCTTGTTCTGTTAACTTGGAACACATATTGACACAGTAGTGAAAGATAGCCCAAATAGTAAAAGTAGGTTTGTGTGAATTTGTGACTAATCTTGTAAATTGACATTCAGTGATGAGTAAAAGAACACGTTAGACTATGGAACGTATCTTGAAGTATTAGTACACTGTAAAAATAAAAGTGGGGGTTTAAACCTGAATAAATGACTATGTTGCCTAAATTTTTTTTGGTATTTGAATTTGACATAATATGTCATAAAACAGAACATTTTTGTTCTGTTAACTTACTATAAGATATTCAATGAACTTCAATAAAAAAGTTTAATACAACAAAGTATTTAATGCAGCAAGGACAATAACTTTTTTACGTTAAATCAACTTTCTATTTTAACAGAGTGACTTTTTTTATTGTTAACTCTAATGTTATCAGTTCCAAGACTCAGTTGATTACCTGCACTGTATAAAGTGCTTTGTTGGTACAGCCTAAAGAAATTATGTGGTAAGTTTAATTCAATAAAAAAAATTGAAGCACTTTTTACAGTGTACAAGAACCAAATACTGCACATTAAAATTTTATATAATTAAGTATTGTAACAATTAATAACATGATTCTTGCACAATAACCAGTGTTTAGTTTGTGCAACCTAAAAACTAATACCTCATGTGGTAATTAGCAACTCAACAACTCAAAAGAACTTTGATTGACCGAGTCATTCATTCAACCAATCAACCTTCATCCAACTAGTTTAATTGTTTGTTACCAAGTGTTTTGTTAGGTTGTACCAATAGATCGCTTCCTACAGTGTAGTGATTTTCACATTACAGACCAACAATTGAAACGGTTTATAATAAAAAAACTTTAATTTGTATAAATGCTAGCAATTCATCTAGAATTTAAGAAAATTACCCTAATGTTTTCCCCCCAAAACCATCATTATTTTCTAAATTAGTAGTGTATGGGGGTCATAGTTACATCTCTGTTTCTCCAAAAAAACAGCAGAACCAATCATTTCACTATTCATAAAAAGGCTTTGAAGTATAAATAACATTCTCCACATCACTAAGCCTCATCCCTCTATCCTGAATGGTAATACCTCTCTTCACTCATCCATAATTAACCAAATAAGGCTTGTCTAAGAATTCTGAGGGTAATGACCCGTGTGCACCAGGTTGCTTCCAAAAAAAGAACTGTCCCCCAAAAGTTAGCTCTTTAAGGTTGACTCAGCAAACATATTTAAGATAGACTAATAAAGAAAGAGTGCAAATATGAATTAGTGGTGTAATTGGTCTTTAAAACAAACTCCAGCTCATTTCGCTGTTGGCTCAGCTTTGATGGATCTAGTGTTTCTATTGACTCTGGTTCTTCGTGAATGGAATTTCCCTTTGGTGGTCAGCGAACCATGAACCCTAAGAATTCAGAGTGAATGACCGAGGTGATTAGCTTAACGAAGGTAACCCAGGGTTCATTTGCTTTAAGCCAGGCGGTCTCGTCTCCCGGGCTGATATTAGCCACGTTTGACGACCTTTGATCCTTGTCTATAAATGATTCGGAGATCAAAAAGAGGCTTACCTCCCAAAGGCCGCTGGGCTGTGAAAGGCGGGGCGTCGGCTGCAGAGGCCTGTAAGAGCAGTTCATTAACGAGATGTTTGTTTTCTGAACCCCCCAGACGTTTTTGGTCATTTACAATGCTGTCCATTTTTTTTTTCTTGGCCTATTAGACCCCCAAGTGACACCCCGGCACATTAATATCTGCTGTTATGTCCACCAGAAGTAAAGAATTTTGCAGGGCCTACGTGCTCCTCGCTTCACTTCCCTTGAACCCAAAGGCAAAGTGAGACGGGAAGGAACAAATGGCTGCGACAGTGAAGCCAAAACACTTTCTTTTTGAGGGTTTTGTGACGAACAACAGTCTTAGTTATTAAAGCGTCAGCATTCCTTTAAGGCCAGACGCGATAAAAGTCAAGGCTGCTTTCTGAATGCGACACAAACGTTCTCTTGAAAGGCGGCAGTAATTATGCTACTTGAGAGAAAACAGTTGGATGTGAGGACGACAGATTCCAACAGAAGGCCTGCTTTGTGTTCAAACTAAGCCTTGCCAGCTCGGCTTTGATTAATTTGCGTCTTCTCTTTTTTTTGGGGGGTGGAGTTGTGTCTTTTGCCGTTTATTAAAAGGCCTCTTTTATTTTCATCCCAGGTAGTTAGCAGTTATCTTGCGCAACCCCTATAAATTAAAGTCTGTTTAACGGCAAAAATTGGCAGTAAACTTTGAGAAATTCCCACTCAAGCTAATTTAACGTTAATTGTCTGTTTGTTGAAAAATTTAAAAAGGCTGTGACCTACAGCATGTGGTTACTCATAGCATCGTAAGTCAAAATGGTCACCAATGAAAGTATTTCTTGTTTATGGCAGTGTTTGAGCTCGAGAGTAGTTTGAACTTAAACCTGTTTGTACTAGATTCATACTCTGACTGAACACATAGACAAGTCTCTCTGGATAAGAGCATCTGCTAAATGCTGTAAATGTAAAAGTAAATGTCTATTTTACATATTGACGCTGTCTTTACTTTCAATATAAGTCAATGGAACCATTTTTTTTGTATCATTTCTATTGCTCTACTCAACATGAACTGTTAACACAATGTAAACAGCAGCTGCTGCGTTCAAATGATGTAGAAAAGTAAAGATGGACAAAATTGAGGTACATGTTTTTATTCAGACAGCGACAATACAGTATAAAGGCTCAGAAGACTTGTGTAAGTTCACCAGTGGTTTTGAACAAAGGTGAAAAAAGTATTTAAATTCCTTGCTCAAGAAAAAGGATGGATACTAGGGTTTTTAAAAAAAACTTCTGTAGAAGTTGAAGTATCAACTCAGGCTTTTTACTCCAGTAAAAGTGTAAAAGTACTGCTTTTAAGACTACTTAAAGTATAAAAGTAAAAGTAATGTAAGAAAATAATGCCACCACAGGGGTCTATAGTGCACTAGCCCTTCTCCTCAAAAACCCTATTCTTCCAAAAGCCATAATGACAATAATGTTATATTAAAATGTTAATGTTGATAAATATGGGATGCGCTAGGCTTCCTGTTTCAGCCGCATGTACGCCCATTAATAATCAATGTAGTTTAATACAATGTAAATAAATTAAAGAAGGATATCTGTTTACTACTGAGCATTAACATGTGTTTCAAAAAGTCAAACTTCAAAGGCGTGTTATCAATAATCTTTACTGGAATGTAAAAGTACATGAATGAAAAAAATCTGAAATAAAAGAGGAGTAACAAGACTAGTTTTAAAGTTGTAAAGAGTAAAAAGTACAGATAATGGAGTGTAAATGTAAGGAGTAGAAAGTAGAGATAATGGAGTGCAAATGTAAAGAGTAAAAAGTACAAATAATGGAGTTTAAATGTAAGGAGTAGAAAGTATAGATAATGGAGTGTAAATATAAGGAGTAGAAAGTACTGATAATGGAGTGTAAATATAAGGAGTAGAAAATTAAGATAATGGTGTGTAAATGTAAAGAGTAAAAAGTACAGATAATGGAGTGTAAATGTAAGGAGTAGAAAATACAGATAATGGCGTGTAAATGTAAAGTACAGATAATGGAGTGTAAATATAAGAAGTAGAAAGTACAGGTAATGTAGTGTAAATGTAAGGAGAAGAAAGTACAGATAATGGAGTGTAATTATAAGGAGTAGAAAGTACTGATAATGAATGGAATGTAAATGTAAGGAGTAGAAAGTACTGATAATGAATGGAGTGTAAATGTAAGGAGTAGAAAGTACAGATAATGGAGTGGAAATGAAAGGAGTGGAAAGTATTGATAATGAATGGAGTGTAAATGTAAGGAGTAGAAAGTACAGATAATGGAGTGTAAATGTAAGAAGTAGAAAGTACAGATAATGGAGTGTAAACGTAAGGAGTAGAAGGTACAGACAATGGAGTTTAAATGTAAGGAGTAGAAAGTACTGATAATGAATGGAATGTAAATGTAAGGAGTAGGAAGTACTGATAATGGTGTGTGAATGTAAGGAGTAGAAAGTACTGATTATGGAGTGTAAATGTAAGGAGTAGAAAGTTCAGATAATGGCTTGTAAATGTAAACAGTAAAAAGTACAGATAATGGCTTGTAAATGTAAACAGTAAAAAGTACAGATAATGGAGTGTAAATGCAAGTAGTAGAAAGTACTTATAATAGAGTGTAAATTAAAAGAGTAAAAAGTATAGATAATGGAGTGTAAATGTAAGGAGTAGAAAGTACTGATAATGGAGTGTAAATGTAAGGAGTAGAAAGTACAGATAATGGAGTGTAAATGTAAGGAGCAGAAACTACAGATAATGAACGGAGTAGAAATGTAAGGAGTAGAAAGTACGTATAATTGAGTGTAAATGTAAGCAGTAGAAAGTACAGATAATGGAGTGTAAATTTAAGGAGTAGAAAGTACAGATAATGGAGTGTAAATAAAAGGAGTAGAAAGTACAAATAGTGGAGTGTAAATGTAAGGAGTAGAAAGTACAGATAATGGAGTATAAATATAAGGAGTAGAAAGTACTGATAACAAATGGAGTGTAAATGTAAGGAGTAGAAAGTACTGATAATGGAGTGTAAATGTAAGGAGTAGAAAGTACAGATAATGGAGTGTAAATGTAAGGAGTAGAAAGTACAGATAATGGAGTGTAAATGTAAGGATTAGAAAGTACTGAAAATGGAGTGTAAATGTAAGGGGTAGAAAGTACAGATAATGGAGTGTAAATGTAAGGAGTAGAAAGTACTGATAATGAATGGAATGTAAATGTAAGGAGTAGAAAGTACTGATAATGAATGGAGTGTAAATGTAAGGAGTAGAAAGTTGAGATAATGGCGTGTAAATGTGAAGAGTAAAAAGTACAGATAATGGAGTGTAAATGCAAGTAGTATAAAGTACTGATAAAAGGGTGTAAATGTAAAGAGTAAAAAGTACAGATAATGGAGTGTAAATGTAAGGAGTTGAAAATACAGATAATGGCGTGTAAATGTAAAGTACAGATTATGGAGTGTAAATATAAGAAGTAGAATGTACAGGAAATATAGTGTAAATGTAAGGAGTAGAAAGTACAGATAATGGAGTGTAATTATAAGGAGTAGAAAGTACTGATAATGAATGGAATGTAAATGTAAGGAGTAGAAAGTACAGATAATGAATGGAGTGTAAATGTAAGGAGTAGAAAGTACAGATAATGGAGTGTAAATGAAAGGAGTGGAAAGTACTGATAATGAATGGAGTGTAAATGTAAGGAGTAGAAAGTACAGATAATGGAGTGAAAATGTAAGGAGTAGAAAGTACTGATAATGGAGTGTAAATGTAAGGAGTAGAAAGTACAGATAATGGAGTGTAAATGTAAGAAGTAGAAAGTACAGATAATGGAGTGTAAATGTAAGGAGTAGAAAGTATAGATAATGGCTTGTAAATGTAAACAGTAAAAAGTACAGATAATGGCTTGTAAATGTAAACAGTAAAATGTACAGATAATGGCTTGTAAATGTAAACAGTAAAAAGTACAGATAATGGAGTGTAAATGCAAGTAGTAGAAAGTACTTATAATAGAGTGTAAATTTAAAGAGTAAAAAGTATAGATAATGGAGTGTAAATGTAAGGAGTGGAAAGTACTGATAATGGAGTGTAAATGTAAGGAGCAGAAACTACAGATAATGAACGGAGTGTAAATGTAAGGAGTAGAAAGTACGGATAATTGAGTCTAAATGTAAGGAGTAGAAAGTACAGATAATGGAGTGTAAACGTAAGGAGTAGAAAGTACAGATAATGGAGTGTAAATGTAAGGAGTAGAAAGTACTGACAATGGAGTGTAAATATAAGGAGTAGAAAGTACAGACAATGGAGTTTAAATGTAAGAAGTAGAAAGTACTGATAATGAATGGAATGTAAATGTAAGGAGTAGGAAGTACAGATAATGGTGTGTAAATGTAAGGAGTAGAACGTACTGATAATGGAGTGTAAATGTAAGGAGTAGAAAGTAAAGATAATGGCTTGTAAATGTAAACAGTAAAAAGTACAGATAATGGCTTGTAAATGCAAACAGTAAAATATACAGATAATGGAGTGTAAATGCAAGTAGTAGAAAGTACTGATAATGGAGTGTAAATGTAAGGAGTAGAAAGTACAGATAATGGAGTGTAAATGTAAGGAGCAGAAACTACAGATAGTGGAGTGTAAATGTAAGGAGTAGAAAGTACAGATAATGGAGTATAATTGTAAGTAGTAGAAAGTACTGATAACGAATGAAGTGTAAATGTAAGGAGTATAAAGTACTGATAAAAGAGTGTAAATGTAAAGAGTAAAAAGTACAGATAATGGAGTGTAAATGTAAGGAGTAGAAAATACAGATAATGGCGTGTAAATGTAAAGTACAGATAATGGAGTGTAAATATAAGAAGTAGAAATTACAGGTAATGTAGTGTAAATTTAAGGAGTAGAAAGTATAGATAATGGAGTGTAATTATAAGGAGTAGGAAGTAATGATAATGAATGAAATGTAAATGTAAGGAGTAGAAATTACAGATAATGAATGTAATGTAAATGTAAGGAATAGAAAGTATAGATAATGGAGTGTAATTATAAGGAGTAGAAAGTAATGATAATGAATGGAATGTAAATGTAAGGAGTAGAAAGTACTGATATTGAATGGAGTGTAAATGTAAGGATTAGAAAGTAGTGATAATGGAGTGAAAATGTAAGGAGTAGAAAATACTGGTAATGGAGTGTAAATGTAAGGGGTAGAAAGTACAGATAACGGAGTGTAAATGTAAGAAGTAGAAAGTACTGATATTAAATGGAATGTAAATGTAAGGAGTAGAAAGTATAGGTAATGGAGTGTAAATGTAAGGAGTAGAAAGTACAGGTAATGAAGTGTAAATGTAAGGAGTAGAAAGTACTGATATTGAATGGAATGTAAATGTAAGGAGTAGAAAATACAGATAATGGAGTGTAAATGTAAGGAATAGAAACTACAGATAATGGAGTGTCAATGTAAGGAGTAGAAACTACAGATAATGAATGGATTGTAAATGTAAGGAGTAGAAAGTACTGATATTGAATGGAATGTAAATGTAAGGGGTAGAAAGTACAGCTAATGGAGTGTAAATGTAAGGAGTAGAAAGTACAGATAATGGAGTGTAAAAGAAAGGAGTAGAAAGTACAGATAATGGAGTGTAAATGTAACGAGTAGAAAGTACTGATAATGGAGTGTAAATATAAGGAGTAGAAAGTACAGATAATGGAGTTTAAATGTAAGGAGTAGAAAGTACTGATATTAAATGGAATGTAAATGTAATGAGTAGAAAGTACAGATAATGGAGTGTAAATGTAAGGAGTAGAAAATACAGATAATGGCGTGTAAATGTAAAGTACAGATAATGGAGTGTAAATATAAGAAGTAGAAATTACAGGTAATGTAGTGTAAATTTAAGGAGTAGAAAGTATAGATAATGGAGTGTAATTATAAGGAGTAGGAAGTAATGATAATGAATGAAATGTAAATGTAAGGAGTAGAAATTACAGATAATGAATGTAATGTAAATGTAAGGAATAGAAAGTATAGATAATGGAGTGTAATTATAAGGAGTAGAAAGTAATGATAATGAATGGAATGTAAATGTAAGGAGTAGAAAGTACTGATATTGAATGGAGTGTAAATGTAAGGATTAGAAAGTAGTGATAATGGAGTGAAAATGTAAGGAGTAGAAAATACTGGTAATGGAGTGTAAATGTAAGGGGTAGAAAGTACAGATAACGGAGTGTAAATGTAAGAAGTAGAAAGTACTGATATTAAATGGAATGTAAATGTAAGGAGTAGAAAGTATAGGTAATGGAGTGTAAATGTAAGGAGTAGAAAGTACAGGTAATGAAGTGTAAATGTAAGGAGTAGAAAGTACTGATATTGAATGGAATGTAAATGTAAGGAGTAGAAAATACAGATAATGGAGTGTAAATGTAAGGAATAGAAACTACAGATAATGGAGTGTCAATGTAAGGAGTAGAAACTACAGATAATGAATGGATTGTAAATGTAAGGAGTAGAAAGTACTGATATTGAATGGAATGTAAATGTAAGGGGTAGAAAGTACAGCTAATGGAGTGTAAATGTAAGGAGTAGAAAGTACAGATAATGGAGTGTAAAAGAAAGGAGTAGAAAGTACAGATAATGGAGTGTAAATGTAACGAGTAGAAAGTACTGATAATGGAGTGTAAATATAAGGAGTAGAAAGTACAGATAATGGAGTTTAAATGTAAGGAGTAGAAAGTACTGATATTAAATGGAATGTAAATGTAAGGAGTAGAAAGTATAGGTAATGGAGTGTAAATGTAAGGAGTAGAAAGTACAGATAATGAAGTGTAAATGTAAGGAGTAGAAAGTACTGATATTGAATGGAATGTAAATGTAAGGAGTAGAAAATACAGATAATGGAGTGTAAATGTAAGGAGTAGAAACTACACATAATGGAGTGTCAATGTAAGGAGTAGAAACTACAGATAATGAATGGGGTGTAAATGTAAGGAGTAGAAAGTACTGATATTGAATGGAATGTAAATGTAAGGGGTAGAAAGTATAGCTAATGGAGTGTAAATGTAAGGAGTAGAAAGAACTGATAATGAATGGTGTGTAAATGTAAGGAGCAGAAAGTACTGATAATGGTGTGTAAATGAAAGGAGTAGAAAGTACTGATAATGGAGTGTAAATGTAAGGAGTAGAAAGTACTGATAATGGAGTGTAAATGTAAGGAGTAGAAAGTACTGATAATGAATGGATTGTAGATGTAAGGAGTAGAAAATACAGATAATGGAGTGTAAATGTAAGGATTAGAAAGTACTGACAATGGAGTGTAAATGTAAGGGGTAGAAAGTACAGATAATGGAGTGTAAATGTAAGGAGTAGAAAGTACTGATGATGAATGGAATGTAAATGTAAGGAGTAGAAAGTACTGATAATGAATGGAGTGTAATTGTAAGGAGTAGAAAGTACAGATAATGGAGTGGAAATGAAAGGAGTGGAAAGTACTGATAATTAATGGAGTGTAAATGTAAGGAGTAGAAAGTACAGATAATGGAGTGGAAATGTAAGAAGTAGAAAATACAGATAATGGAGTGTAAACGTAAGGAGTAGAAAGTACTGACAATGGAGTGTAAATATAAGGAGTAGAAAGTACAGACAATGGAGTTTAAATGTAAGGAGTAGAAAGTACTGATAATGAATGGAATGTAAATGTAAGGAGTAGGAAGTACTGATAATGGTGTGTAAATGTAAGGAGTAGAAAGTACTGATAATGGAGTGTAAATGTAAACAGTAAAAGGTAGAGATAATGGCTTGTAAATGTAAACAGCAAAAAGTACAGATAATGGAGTGTAAATGCTAGTAGCAGAAAGTATTTATAATAGAGTGTAAATTTAAAGAGTAAAAAGTATAGATAATGGAGTGTAAATGTATGGAGTAGAAAGTACTGATAATGGAGTGTAAATGTAAGGAGTAGAAAGTACTGATATTGAGTGGAATGTAAATGTAAGGAGTAGAAAGTACAGATAATGGAGTGTAAATGTAAGGAGTAGAAAGTACAGATAATGGAGTGTAAATGTAAGGAGTAGAAAGTACAGATAATGGATTGTAAATGTAAGGAGCAGAAACTATAGATAATGAACGGAGTGTAAATGTAAGGAGTAGAAAGTACAGATAATTGAGTGTAAATGTAAGCGGTAGAAAGTAAAGATAATGGAGTGTAAATTTAAGGAGTAGAAAGTACAGATAATGTCGTGTAAATGTAAGGAGTAGAAAGTACAAATAATGGAGTGTAAATGTAAGGAGCAGAAAGTACGGATAATGGAGTGTAAACGTAAGGAGTAGAAAGTACAGATAATGGAGTGTAAATGTAAGGAGTAGAAAGTAAAGGTAATGTAGTGTAAATGTAAGGAGTAGAAAGTACTGATAATGGCATATAAATGTAAAGTACAGATACTGGAGTGTAAATATGAGGACTAGAAAGTAAAGGTAATGTAGTGTAAATATAAGGAGTAGAAAGTACAGATAATGGAGTGTAAATGTACGGAGTAGAAAGTATAGATAACGGAGTGTAAATTTAAGTAGTAGAAAGGACTGATAATGGAGTGTAAATTGAAGGAGTAGAAAGTACTGATATTAAATGGAATGTAAATGTAAGGAGTAGAAAGTACAGGTAATGGAGTGTAAATGTAAGGAGTAGAAAGTACAGATAATGAAGTGTAAATGTAAGGAGTAGAAAGTACTGATATTGAATGGAATGTAAATGTAAGGAGTAGAAAACACAGATAATGGAGTGTAAATGTAAGGAATAGAAACTACAGATAATGGAGTGTCAATGTAAGGAGTAGAAAGTACAGATAATGAATGGAGTGTAAATGTAAGGAGTAGAAAGTACTGATATTGAATGGAATGTAAATGTAAGGGGTAGAAAGTACAGCTAATGGAGTGTAAATGTAAGGAGTAGAAAGAACTGATAATGAATGGTGTGTAAATGTAAGGAGCAGAAAGTACTGATAATGTTGTGTAAATGAAAAGAGCAGAAAGTACTGATAATGGAGTGTAAATGTAAGGAGTAGAAAGTACTGATAATGGAGTGTAAATGTAAGGAGTAGAAAGTACTGATAATGAATGGATTGTAGATGTAAGGAGTAGAAAGTCCAGATAATGGAGTGTAAATGTAAGGATTAGAAAGTACTGATAATGGAGTGTAAATGTAAGGGGTAGAAAGTACAGATAATGGAGTGTATATGTAAGGAGTAGAAAGTACTGATGATGAATGGAATGTAAATGTAAGGAGTAGAAAGTACTGATAATGAATGGAGTGTAAATATAAGGAGTAGAAAGTACAGATAATGGCGTGTAAATGTAAGGAGTAGAAAGTACTGATAATGGAGTGTAAATGTAAGGAGTAGAAAGTACTGATAATG
Organism: Megaleporinus macrocephalus; assembly: GCA_021613375.1. Classification (NCBI taxonomy): domain Eukaryota; kingdom Metazoa; phylum Chordata; class Actinopteri; order Characiformes; family Anostomidae; genus Megaleporinus; species Megaleporinus macrocephalus. The sequence continues at coordinate 8,810,735 of CM038714.1, read as the reverse complement.
GAGTGTAAATGTAAAGAGTAAAAAGTACAGACAATGGAGTGTCAATGCAAGTAGTAGAAAGTACTTATAATAGAGTGTAAATGTAAAGAGTATAAAGTACAGATAATAGAGTGTAAATGTAAGGAGTAGAAAGTACAGATAATGGTGTGTAAATGTAAAGTACAGATAATGGAGTGTAAATATAAGAAGTAGAAATTACAGGTAATGTAGTGTAAATTTAAGGAGTAGAAAGTACAGATAATGGAGTGTAATTATAAGGAGTAGGAAGTAATGGTAATGAATGGAATGTAAATGTAAGGAGTAGAAATTACAGATAATGAATGTAGTGTAAATGTAAGGAGTAGAAAGTATAGATACTGGAGTGTAATTATAAGGAGTAGAAAGTAATGATAATGAATGGAATGTAAATGTAAGGAGTAGAAAGTACTGATAATGAATGGAGTGTAAATGTAAGGAGTAGAAAGTACAGATAATGAACTGTAAATGTAAGGAGTAGAAAGTACTGATAATGGAGTGTAAATGTAAGGAGTAGAAAGTACTGATAATGAATGGATTGTAGATGTAAGGAGTAGAAAGTACAGATAACGGAGTGTAAATGTAAGGATTAGAAAGTACTGATAATGGAGTGTAAATGTAAAGAGTATAAATTACAGATAATGGAGTGTAAATGTAAGGAGTAGAAAGTACAGATAATGGCGTGTAAATGTAAAGTACAGATAATGGAGTGTAAATATAAGAAGTAGAAATTACAGGTAATGTAGTGTAAATTTAAGGAGTAGAAAGTACAGATAATGGAGTGTAATTATAAGGAGTAGGAAGTAATGATAATGAATGGAATGTAAATGTAAGGAGTAGAAATTACAGATAATGAATGTAGTGTAAATGTAAGGAGTAGAAAGTATAGTTAATGGAGTGTAATTATAAGGAGTACAAAGTAATGATAATGAATGGAATGTAAATGTAAGGAGTAGAAAGTACTGATAATGAATGGAGTGTAAATGTAAGGAGTAGAAAGTACAGATAATGAACTGTAAATGTAAGGAGTAGAAAGTACTGATAATGGAGTGTAAATGTAAGGAGTAGAAAGTACAGATAATGGAGTGTAAATATAAGAAGTAGAAAGTACAGGTAATGTAGTGTAAATGGAAGGAGAAGAAAGTACAGAGAATGGAGTTTAATTATAAGGAGTAGAAAGTACTGATAATGAATGGAATGTAAATGTAAGGAGTAGAAAGTACAGATAATGGAGTGGAAATGAAAGGAGTGGAAAGTACTGATAATGAATGGAGTGTAAATGTAAGGAGTAGAAAGTACAGATAATGGAGTGTAAATGTAAGAAGTAGAAAGTACAGATAATGGAGTGTAAACGTGAGGAGTAGAAAGTACAGATAATGGAGTGTAAATATAAGAAGTAGAAAGTACAGGTAATGTAGTGTAAATTGAAGGAGAAGAAAGTACAGATAATGGAGTGTAATTATAAGGAGTAGAAAGTACTGATAATGAATGGAATGTAAATGTAAGGAGTAGGAAGTACTGATAATGGAGTGTAAATGTAAGGAGTAGAAAGTACTGATAATGGAGTGTAAATGTAAGGAGTAGAAAGTACTGATAATGAATGGATTGTAGATGTAAGGAGTAGAAAGTACAGATAACGGAGTGTAAATGTAAGGATTAGAAAGTACTGATAATGGAGTGTAAATGTAAAGAGTATAAATTACAGATAATGGAGTGTAAATGTAAGGAGTAGAAAGTACAGATAATGGCGTGTAAATGTAAAGTACAGATAATGGAGTGTAAATATAAGAAGTAGAAATTACAGGTAATGTAGTGTAAATTTAAGGAGTAGAAAGTACAGATAATGGAGTGTAATTATAAGGAGTAGGAAGTAACGATAATGAATGGAATGTAAATGTAAGGAGTAGAAATTACAGATAATGAATGTAGTGTAAATGTAAGGAGTAGAAAGTATAGTTAATGGAGTGTAATTATAAGGAGTAGAAAGTAATGATAATGAATGGAATGTAAATGTAAGGAGTAGAAAGTACTGATAATGAATGGAGTGTAAATGTAAGGAGTAGAAAGTACAGATAATGAACTGTAAATGTAAGGAGTAGAAAGTACTGATAATGGAGTGTAAATGTAAGGAGTAGAAAGTACAGATAATGGAGTGTAAATATAAGAAGTAGAAAGTACAGGTAATGTAGTGTAAATGGAAGGAGAAGAAAGTACAGAGAATGGAGTTTAATTATAAGGAGTAGAAAGTACTGATAATGAATGGAATGTAAATGTAAGGAGTAGAAAGTACAGATAATGGAGTGGAAATGAAAGGAGTGGAAAGTACTGATAATGAATGGAGTGTAAATGTAAGGAGTAGAAAGTACAGATAATGGAGTGTAAATGTAAGAAGTAGAAAGTACAGATAATGGAGTGTAAACGTGAGGAGTAGAAAGTACAGATAATGGAGTGTAAATATAAGAAGTAGAAAGTACAGGTAATGTAGTGTAAATTGAAGGAGAAGAAAGTACAGATAATGGAGTGTAATTATAAGGAGTAGAAAGTACTGATAATGAATGGAATGTAAATGTAAGGAGTAGGAAGTACTGATAATGGAGTGTAAATGTAAGGAGTAGAAAGTACTGATAATGGAGTGTAAATGTAAGGAGTAGAAAGTACTGATAATGAATGGAGTGTAAATGTAAGGAGTAGAAAGTACAGATAATGGAGTGTAAATGAAAGGAGTGGAAAGTACTGATAATGAATGGAGTGTAAATTTAAGGAGTAGAAAGTACAGATAATGGAGTGAAAATGTAAGGAGTAGATAGTACTGATAATGGAGTGTAAATGTAAAGAGTAGAAAGTACAGAAAATGGAGTGTAAATGTAAGAAGTAGAAAGTACAGATAATGGAGTGTAAATGTAAGGAGTAGAAAGTACAGATAATGGAGTGTAAATGTAAGTAGTAGAAAGTACTGACAATGGTGTGTAAATGTAAGGAGTAGAAAGTACAGACAATGGAGTGTAAATATAAGAAGTAGAAAGTACAGGTAATGTAGTGTAAATGGAAGGAGAAGAAAGTACAGATAATGGAGTGTTATTATAAGGAGTAGAAAGTACTGATAATGAATGGAATGTAAATGTAAGGAGTAGGAAGTACTGATAATGGTGTGTAAATGTAAGGAGTAGAAAGTACTGATAATGGAGTGTAAATGTAAGGAGTAGAAAGTACTGATAATGGAGTGTAAATGTAAAGAGTAAAAAGTACAGACAATGGAGTGTCAATGCAAGTAGTAGAAAGTATTGATAATAGAGTGTAAATGTAAAGAGTAAAAAGTACAGATAATGGAGTGTAAATGTAAGGAGTAGAAAGTACAGATAATGGCGTGTAAATTTAAAGTACAGATAATGGAGTGTAAATATAAGAAGTAGAAATTACAGGTAATGTAGTGTAAATTTAAGGAGTAGAAAGTACAGATAATGGAGTGTAATTATAAGGAGTAGGAAGTAATGATAATGAATGGAATGTAAATGTAAGGAGTAGAAATTACAGATAATGAATGTAGTGTAAATGTAAGGAGTAGAAAGTATAGATAATGGAGTGTAATTATAAGGAGTAGAAAGTAATGATAATGAATGGAATGTAAATGTAAGGAGTAGAAAGTACTGATATTGAATGGAGTGTAAATGTAAGGAGTAGAAAGTACAGATAATGAAGTGTAAATGTAAGGAGTAGAAAGTACTGATAATGGAGTGTAAATGTAAGGAGTAGAAAGTACAGATAATGGAGTGTAAATATAAGAAGTAGAAAGTACAGGTAATGTAGTGTAAATGGAAGGAGAAGAAAGTACAGAGAATGGAGTTTAATTATAAGGAGTAGAAAGTACTGATAATGAATGGAATGTAAATGTAAGGAGTAGAAAGTACAGATAATGGAGTGGAAATGAAAGGAGTGGAAAGTACTGATAATGAATGGAGTGTAAATGTAAGGAGTAGAAAGTACAGATAATGGAGTGTAAATGTAAGAAGTAGAAAGTACAGATAATGGAGTGTAAACGTGAGGAGTAGAAAGTACAGATAATGGAGTGTAAATATAAGAAGTAGAAAGTACAGGTAATGTAGTGTAAATTGAAGGAGAAGAAAGTACAGATAATGGAGTGTAATTATAAGGAGAAAGT
>CM038714.1:8520555-8805564 GCA_021613375.1 Megaleporinus macrocephalus | reverse complement strand
GTAGTAGTAGAAAGTACTGATAATGGAGTGTAAATGTAAGGAGTAGAAAGTACAGATAATGCAGTGTAAATGTAAGGAGTAGAAAGTACTGATAATGGAGTGTAAATGTAAGGAGTAGAAAGTACTGAAATTGAATGGAATGTAAATGTAAGGAGTAGAAATTACTGATAATGGAGTGTAAATATAAGGAGTAGAAAGTACAGATAATGGAGTCTAAATGTAAGGAGTAGAAAGTACTGATATTGAATGGAATGTAAATGTAAGAAATAGAAAGTACAGATAATGGAGTGTAAATGTAAGGAGTGGAAAGTACTGATAATGAATGGAGTGTAAATGTAAGGAGTTGAAAGTACAGATAATGGAGTGTAAATGAAAGGAGTGGAAAGTACTGATAATGAATGGAGTGTAAATGTAAGGAGTAGAAAGTACAGATAATGGAGTTTAAATGTAAGGAGTAGAAAGTACTGATAATGAATGGAATGTAAATGTAAGGAGTAGGAAGTACTGATCATGGTGTGTAAATGTAAGGAGTAGAAAGTACTGATAATGGAGTGTAAATATAAAAAGTAGAAAGTACTGATAATGGAGTGTAAATTTAAGGAGTAGAAAGTTCTGATAATGGGGTGTAAATGTAAGGAGTAGAAAGTACTGATAATGGAGTGTAAATGAAAGGAGCAGAAATTACAGATAATGAATGGAGTGTAAATGTAAGGAGTAGAAAATATGGATAATTGAGTGTAAATGTAAGGAGTAGAAAGTACTGATAATGGAGTGTAAATGTAAGGAGTAGAAAGTACTGATAATGGAGTGTCAATTTATTAGTAGAAAGGACTGATAATGGAGTGTAATTGTAAGGAGTAGAAAGTACTGATAATGGAGTGTACATGTAAGGAGTAGAAAGTACTGATAATGGAGTGTAAATGTAAGGAGTAGAAAGTACTGATAATGGAGTGTAAATGTAAGGAGTAGAAAGTAAAGATAATGGCATGTAAATGCAAAGAGTAAAAAGTACAGATAATGGAGTGTCAATGCAAGTAGTAGAAAGTACTTATAATAGAGTGTAAATGTAAAGTGTAAAAAGTACAGATAATGGAGTGTCAATGTAAGGAGTAAAAAGTACAGATAATGGCGTGTAAATTTAAAGTACAGATAATGGAGTGTAAATATAAGAAGTAGAAATTACAGGTAATGTAGTGTAAATTTAAGGAGTAGAAAGTACAGATAATGGAGTGTAATTATAAGGAGTAGAAAGTAATGATAATGAATGGAATGTAAATGTAAGGAGTAGAAAGTACAGATAATGAATGTAGTGTAAATGTAAGGAGTAGTAAGTACTGATAATGGAGTGAAAATGTAAGGAGTAGAAAATACTGATAATAGAGTGTAAATGTAAGAGGTAGAAATTACAGATAATGGAGTGTAAAAGAAAGGAGTAGAAAGTACAGATAATGGAGTGTAAATGTAAGGAGTAGAAAGTACTGATAATGGAGTGTAAATATAAGGAGTAGAAAGTACAGATAATGGAGTTTAAATGTAAGGAGTAGAAAGTACTGATAATGAATGGAATGTAAATGTAAGGAGTAGGAAGTACTGATAATGGTGTGTAAATGTAAGGAGTAGAAAGTACTGATAATGGAGTGTAAATTTAAGGAGTAGAAAGTACTGATAATGGAGTGTAAATGTAAGGAGTAGAAAGTACTGCTAATTGAGTGTAAATGTAAGGAGCAGAAACTACAGATAATAAATGGAGTGTAAATGTAAGGAGTAGAAAGTACGGATAATTGAGTGTAAATGTAAGGAGTAGAAAGTACAGATAATGGAGTGAAAATTTAAGTAGTACAAAGTACTGATATTGAATGGAATGTAAAAGTAAGAAGTAGAAAGTACAGATAATGGAGTGTAAATATAAGGAGTAGAAAGTACTGATATTGAATGGAATGTAAAAGTAAGAAGTAGAAAGTACAGATAATGGAGTGTAAATATAAGGAGTAGAAAGTACAGTTAATGGATTGTAAATGTAAGGAATAGAAAGTACTGATATTGATTGGAATGTATATGTAAGGAGTAGAAAGTACAGATAATGAATGGAGTGTAAATGTAAGGAGTAGAAAGTACTGATAATGGAGTGTAAATGTAAGGAGTAGAAAGTACAGATAATGAATGGAGTGTAAATGTAAGGAGTAGAAAATACTGATAATGGAGTGTAAGTGTAAGGAGTAGAAAGTACAGATAATGGAGAATAAATGTAACGAGTAGAAAGTACTGATAATGGAGTGTAAATGTAAGGAGTAGAATGTACAGATAGTGGGGTGTAAATATAAGGAGTTGAAAGTACTTGTAATGGAGTGTAAATGTAACGAGTAAAAAGTACAGATAATGGAGTGTAAATGTAAGGAGTAGAAAGTACAGATAATAGCGTGTAAATGTAAAGAGTAAAAAGTACAGATAATGGAGTCTAAATGTAAGGAGTAGAAAGTACAGATAATGGAGTGTAAATGTAAGGAGTAGAAAGTACATATAATGGAGTGTAATTATGCGGAGTAGAAAGTACTGATAATGAATGGAATGTAACTGTAAGGAGTAGAAAAAACAGATAATGAATGGAATGTAAATTTAAGAAGTAGAAAGTACAGATAATGGAGAGGAAATGTAAGGAGTAGAAAGCACTGATAATGAATGGAGTGTTTATGTAAGGAGTAGAAAGTACTGATAATGGAGTGTAAATGTAAGGAGTAGAAAGTACAGATAATGGAGTGTAAATGTAAGGAGTAGAAAGTACTGATAATAGAGTGTAAATGTAAGTATTAGAAAGTACTGATAATGGAGTGTAAATGTAAGGAGTAGAAAGTACAGAAAATGCAGTGTAAATGTAAGGAGTAGAAAGTACTGATAATGGAGTGTAAATGTAAGGAGTAGAAAGTACTGAAATTGAATGGAATGTAAATGTAAGGAGTAGAAATTACTGATAATGGAGTGTAAATATAAGGAGTAGAAAGTACAGATAATGGAGTCTAAATGTACGGAGTAGAAAGTACTGATAATGAATGGAATGTAAACGTAAGAAGTAGAAAGTACAGATAATGGAGTGTAAATGTAAGGAGTGGAAAGTACTGATAATGAATGGAGTGTAATTGTAAGGAGTAGAAAGTACAGATAATGGAGTGTAAATGTAAGGAGTGGAAAGTACTGATAATGAATGGAGTGTAAATGTAAGGAGTAGAAAGTACAGATCATTGAGTGTAAATGTAAGGAGTAGAAAGTATTGATAATGGAGTGTAAATGTAAGGAGTAGAAAGTACAGATAATGGAGTGTAAATGTAAGTAGAAGAAAGTACTGATAATGGAGTGTAAATGTAAGGAGTAGGAAGTACAGATAATGCAGTGTAAATGTAAGGAGTAGAAAATACTGATAATGGAGTGTAAATGTAAGGAGTAGAAAGTACTGATATTGAATGGAATGTAAATGTAATATGTAGAAAGTACAGATAATGGAGTGTAAATATAAGCAGTAGAAAGTACAGATAATGGAGTCTAAATGGAAGGAGTAGAAAGTACTGATATTGAATGGAATGTAAATGTAAGGAGTAGAAAGTACTGATAATGGTGTGTAAATGTAAGGAGTAGAAAGGACTGATAATGGAAAGTAAATGTAAAGAGTAAAAAGTACAGATAATGGAGTGTCAATGCAAGTAGTAGAAAGTACGTATAATAGAGTGTAAATGTAAAGAGTATAAAGTGCAGATAATGGAGTGTAAATATAAGGAGTAGAAAGTACAGATAATGGAGTGTAAATATAAGAAGTAGAAATTACAGGTAATGTAGTGTAAATTTAAGGAGTAGAAAGTACAGACAATAGAGTGTAATTATATGGAGTTGGAAGTAACGATAATGAATGGAATGTAAATGTAAGGAGTAGAAATTACAGATAATGAATGTAGTGTAAATGTAAGGAGTAGAAAGTACTGATAATGGAGTGTAAATGCAAGGAGTAGAAAGTACTGATAATGGAGTGTAAATTTAAGTAGTAGAAAGTACTGATAATGGAGTGTAAATGTAAGGAGTAGAAAGTGCTAAATATGGAGTGTAAATGTAAGGAGTAGAAAGTAATGATAATGGAGTGTAAAAGTAAGGAGTAGAAAGTACTGATAATGGAGTGTAAATGTAAGGAGTAGAAAATAAAGATAATGGCGTGTAAATGCAAAGAGTAAAAAGTACAGATAATGGAGTGTCAATGCAAGTAGTAGAAAATACTAATAATAGAGTGTAAATGTAAAGAGTAAAAAGTACAGATAATGGAGTGTCAATGTAAGGAGTAAAAAGTACAGATAATGGCGTGTAAATTTAAAGTACAGATAATGGAGTGTAAATATAAGAAGTAGAAATTACAGGTAATGTAGTGTAAATTTAAGGAGTAGAAAGTACAGATAATGTAGTGTATTTATAAGGAGTAGAAAGTAATGATAATGAATGGAATGTAAATGTAAGGAGTAGAAAGTACAGATAATGAATGTAGTGTAAATGTAAGGAGTAGAAGGTACTGATAATGGAGTGAAAATATAAGGAGTAGAAAATACTGATAATAGAGTGTAAATTCAAGGAGTAGGAAGTACAGATAATGAAGTGTAAATTTAAGTAGTAGAAAGGACTTATAATGGAGTGTACATGTAAGGAGTAGAAAGTACTGATAATGGAGTGTAAATGTAAGGAGTCGAAAGTACTGATATTGAATGGAATGTAAATGTAAGGAGTAGAAAGTACTAATAATGGAGTGTAAATGTTAGGAGTAGAAAGTACAGATAATGGCGTGTACATATAAGGAGTAGAAAGTACAGATAATGGAGTGTAAATATAAGGAGCAGAAACTACAGATAATGAATGGAGTGTAAATGTAAGGAGTAGAAAGTACGGATAATTGAGTGTAAATGTAAGGAGCAGAAACTACAGATAATGAATGGAGTGTAAATGTAAGGAGTAAAAAGTACAGATAATGGAGTGTAAATTTAAGTAGTAGAAAGGACTGATAATGGAGTGTAAATGTAAGGAGTATAAAGCACTGATAATGGAGTTTAAATGTAAGGAGTAGAAAGGACTGATATTGAATGGAATGTAAATGTAAGGAGTAGAAAGTACAGATAATGGAGTGTAAATGTAAGGAGTAGAAAGTACGGATATTGAATGGAATGTAAATGTAAGGAGTAGAAAGTACAGGTAATGGAAGGTAAATATAAGGAGTAGAAAGTACAGATAATGGAGTGTAAATGTAAGGAGTAGAAAGTACTGATATTGAATGGAATATATATGTAAGGAGTAGAAAGTACAGATAATGGAGTGTAAATGTAAGGATTAGAAAGTACTGATAATGGAGTGTAAATGTAAGGAGTAGAAAGTACATATAATGGAGTGTAAATGTAAGTAGTAGAAAGAACAGATAATGAATGGAGTGTAAATGTAAGGAGTAGAAAGTACAGATAATGTAGTGTAAATGTCAGGAGTAGAAAATACTGATAATGGAGTGTAAATGTAAGGAGTAGAAAGTACTGATAATGAATGGAGTGTAAATGTAAGGAGTAGAAAGTACAGATAGTGGAGTGTAAATATAAGGAGTTGAAAGTACTTGTAATGGAGTGTAAATGTAACGAGTAAAAAGTACAGATAATGGAGTGTAAATGTAAGGAGTAGAAAGTACAGATAATAGTGTGTAAATGTAAAGAGTAAAAAGTACATATAGTGGAGTCTAAATGTAAGGAGTAGAAAGTACAGATAATGACGTGTAAATGTAAAGTACAGATAATGGAGTGTAAATATAAAGAGTAGAAAGTACAGATAATAGAGTGTAAATGTAAGGAGTAGAAAGTACATATAATGGAGTGTAATTATGAGGAGTAGAAAGGACTGATAATGAATGGAATGTAAATGTAAGGAGTAGAAAAAACAGATAATGAATGGAATGTAAATTTAAGAAGTAGAAAGTACAGATAATGGAGTGAAAATGTAAGGAGTTGATAGTACTGATAATGGAGTGTAAATGTAAAGAGTAGAAAGTAAAGTTAATGGAGTGTAAATGTAGGGAGTAGAAAGTACTGACACTGGAGTGTAAAGGTAAGGAATAGAAAGTACAGATAATGGAGTGTATATATAAGGAGCAGAAAGAAATGATAATGGAGTGTAAAATTAAGTAGTAGAAAGTACTGATAATGGAGTGTAAATGTAAGTAGTAGAAAGTACTGATAATGGAGTGTAAATGTAAGGAGTAGAAAGTACTGATATTGAATGGAATGTAAATGTAAGGAGTAGAAAGTACTGATAATGGAGTGTAAATGTAAGGAGTAGGAAGTACAGATAATGGAGTGTAAATGTAAGGAGTAGAAAGTACTGATATTGAATGGAATGTAAATGTAAGGAGTAGAAAGAACAGATAATTGACTGTAAATGTAAGGAGTAGAAAGTATTGATAATGGAGTGTAAATGTAAGGAGTAGAAAGTACAGATAATGGAGTGTAAATGTAAGGAGTAGAAAGTACTGATATTGAATGGAATGTAAATGTAAGGAGTAGAAAGTACAGATAATGGAGTGTAAATATAAGGAGTAGAAAGTACAGATAATGGAGTCTAAATGGAAGGAGTAGAAAGTACTGATATTGAATGGAATGTAAATGTAAGGAGTAGAAAGTACAGATAATGGAGTGTAAATGTAAGTAGTAGAAAGAACAGATAATGAATGGAGTGTAAATGTAAGGTGTAGAAAGTACAGATAATGTAGTGTAAATGTCAGGAGTAGAAAATACTGATAATGGAGTGTAAATGTAAGGAGTAGAAAGTACTGATAATGAATGGAGTGTAAATGTAAGGAGTAGAAAGTACAGATAGTGGAGTGTAAATATAAGGAGTTGAAAGTACTTGTAATGGAGTGTAAATGTAACGAGTAAAAAGTACAGATAATGGAGTGTAAATGTAAGGAGTAGAAAGTACAGATAATAGCATGTAAATGTAAAGAGTAAAAAGTACATATAGTGGAGTCTAAATGTAAGGAGTAGAAAGTACAGATAATGACGTGTAAATGTAAAGTACAGATAATGGAGTGTAAATATAAAGATTAGAAAGTACAGATAATAGAGTGTAAATGTAAGGAGTAGAAAGTACATATAATGGAGTGTAATTATGAGGAGTAGAAAGTACTGATAATGAATGGAATGTAAATGTAAGGAGTAGAAAAAACAGATAATGAATGGAATGTAAATTTAAGAAGTAGAAAGTACAGATAATGGAGTGAAAATGTAAGGAGTAGATAGTACTGATAATGGAGTGTAAATGTAAAGAGTAGAAAGTAAAGTTAATGGAGTGTAAATGTAGGGAGTAGAAAGTACTGACACTGGAGTGTAAAAGTAAGGAATAGAAAGTACAGATAATGGAGTGTATATATAAGGAGCAGAAAGAAATGATAATGGTTTGTAAAATTAAGTAGTAAAAAGTACTGATAATGGAGTGTAAATGTAAGGAGTAGAAAGTACTGATAATGGAGTGTAAATGTAAGGAGTAGGAAGTACAGATAATGGAGTGTAAATGTAAGGAGTAGAAAGTACTGATATTGAATGGAATGTAAATGTAAGGAGTAGAAAGAACAGGTAATTGACTGTAAATGTAAGGAGTAGAAAGTATTGATAATGGAGTGTAAATGTAAGGAGTAGAAAGTACAGATAATGGAGTGTAAATGTAAGGAGTAGAAAGTACTGATATTGAATGGAATGTAAATGTAAGGAGTAGAAAGTACAGATAATGGAGTGTAAATATAAGGAGTAGAAAGTACAGATAATGGAGTCTAAATGGAAGGAGTAGAAAGTACTGATATTGAATGGAATGTAAACGTAAGGAGTAGAAAGTACAGATAATGGAGTGTAAATGTAAGGACTAGAAACTACTGTTAATGGAGTGTAAATGTAAGGAGTAGAAACTACAGATAATGAATGGAGTGTAAATGTAAGGAGCAGAAAGTACTGATAATGGAGTGTAAATGTAAGGAGTAGAAAGTACTGATATTGAATGGAATGTAAATGTAAGGAGTTGAAAGTACAGATAATGGAGTGTAAATGTAAGGACTAGAAACTACTGTTAATGGAGTGTAAATGTAAGGAGTAGAAACTACAGATAATGAATATAGTGTAAATGTAAGGAGCAGAAAGTACTGATAATGGAGTGTAAATGTAAGGAGTAGAAAGTACTGATATTGAATGGAATGTAAATGTAAGGAGTAGAAAGTACAAATAATGGAGTGTAAATGTAAGGACTAGAAACTACTGTTAATGGAGTGTAAATGTAAGGAGTAGAAACTACAGATAATGAATGGAGTGTAAATGTAAGGAGTAGAAAGTACAGATAATGGAGTGTAAATGTAAGGAGTAGAAAGTACTGATAATGAATGGAATGTAAATGTAAGGAGTAGAAAGTACTGATAATGAATGGAGTGTAAATGTAAGGAGTAGAAAGTACAGATAATGGAGTGTAAATGTAAGCAGTAGAAAGTACTGATAATGGAGTGTAAATGTAAGGAGTAGAAAGTACAGATAGTGGAGTGTAAATGTAAGGAGTTTAAAGTACTGACAATGGAGTGTATATGTAAAGAGTAAAAAGTACAGATAATGGAGTGTAAATGTAAAGAGTATAAAGTACAGATAATGGAGTGTAAATGTAAGGAGTAGAAAGTACAGATAATGGCGTGTAAATTTAAAGTACAGATAATGGAGTGTAAATATAAGAAGTAGAAATTACAGGTAATGTAGTGTAAATTTAAGGAGTAGAAAGTACAGATAATGGAGTGTAATTATAAGGAGTAGGAAGTAATGATAATGAATGGAATGTAAATGTAAGGAGTAGAAATTATAAAATAATTTCTCCAGTAAAGTATAAATAACCAAAATTTCTACATAGGTAAGGTAACCAGGTATTTCTACTTTTTTACATTTCACATTTTACATTTTTACATTTCTGGTTTTGAATAGCTTAGTCATATGTATGTTATAGATGTGATGGCACTTGTTTCTGTTTAACACTGTAGAGAATTATTATGTTTGTCTACAAGGCACAATTTCAACTCAAAGTACTATGACTTTGTTTAAGCTTCAGCTTTAAAATTTGCCAGAAGAAACAATAAAGTGTCCCTAAAGGAGTGCTTCCTAGTTTGACGCTTTTTTGCTTTTTTTCATTTAGGTTGCCCATGTAGTTTAAACTATGCAGATGTCTATTGAATTAATTGTGCTTTCCTTCTAGCGCAATGTCTTCTAGTGTGGATTTTACAGCAGAGGACTACGGCTGAGGACCCTTGTGAGTTCAGGGTGCACATCTCAGCTTCCCTGAAGGCTTGCCATGCGATTGTATTGGAATGGGCACATCCCACTCAACTGACCTGTGGAGTTCTATCACTCCTCTGCTGATTTTCAGCGCTTCAAAGGCCAGTTATTGAACATCGGTGTATCCGGTTTCCTGGAGACGGCAATTAAAAGTTACATGTTATTGAAAAAGGGGTATAATCTTGTTAGTCTGAATAGTTTGAAGTCAACTGCTCTTATTTTGCTGAGTTATGCTGCTCTAAATGTCTCCAGCTCTCCAGACTTCTGCCGAGGGTGAGCATCTCTGCAAGGTCAGGCCTTAAATATAAACTTGCAAGATTCTGCACTCTAAAAAATGAAGCATTGGGCCAACAGTAAAAAAAAAAAAATAGCGTGAGTCTTTTTGAGTTCTGCCAATTGCTGATTGAATTATGCTGATATAAAGCCATTTATTAAGTATGGTGAATTAGCTTTTTAGCCTTGGCCAGAAGTGATTTTAGATTACATAAATTTATTAACACGACCATATATTTTTAAGTTGACTACATATTAAAAAAAAAAAAAAATAATTACGTTGATCCAATTAGCAACAAGTTAATTAGCTTGTGCCTACGGACCTCTGCCACAGCTGCACACTGAGCAGAGTTATTAGTATCACAACAGCAAAATAGCGAGGTCATGAAAATGTAAGAAAATGTAAGAAAATGAAAGAAAGGGGTATTAGCAGATTAAGCCATCTAATTATCCAACTAGCTCCTTGCTTGCTAATCATTTGTGTTTATAAATCTTCAACGCAGCCACAAAATGAACTGAGTTAATCATATAGAACAGCAAAATAGCTGTGTGGGTCAATGTTTGTAACTGGATTAACAAAGGGCTACAGCAGACATACGCTGGCTGGCCAGTTAACTAGTACAGTTAGCCAACCAAGTTAATCATATCACATCTGCAAAATATCTTAAAAATATTTGTAAGGAATATAACACTTGCCTTGCTTATGAAAAATTAGCTTTAGTGTTTAGTGTTTTGTCTACACAGTAAGGTTTGCAGTGTCCAGCATGTACAGGAGAGTTCCAACTTGTCCAAGTAGAAAAATTCAAACAAGTAGTAAAATTAAGTCCAAACTATTTCATTAAGTCATGAGAAAGTGAATTTTAATCTTATTTATTTAATCAAACATATTAAGTTCCAGGCTTTATGCTGATGTCGGTCAGGCCTCCATCGCACGGCTACAGTTAGTTCAAAATACTGCTGCTTGTCTTTTAACAAGAACACGTAAATGGGAACACATCTCACCTATACTGGCTTCCCTTCATTGGCACCCTGTCCATTTTCCAATTAAGAAAATCGAGCAAACTCATATGACTTGAATTCTAATTTTACAATTTTGCATATTGTCGTGATCCAATGAGAAAATCTCCAAAACTTTACAGGAGAGACCAAAAACATACTTTACTTTCAATGTAAGTCAATGGAACCAGATTTTTTCCAAGCTATTATGGAGCACTTCTATTGGTCCATTCATCCTGAAATTTTTACACAATGTAAACAAACACTGGCGTGTTCAAATTATGTAGAAAACTCAAAATCAACAAAAATAGAGATACATGTTTTTCACTGGACAGCGACAATATATTTAAGTACTGCCTAAAGGCCAACTAAAGTTCTTTTTAGAGTGATGGTGTTTGGATCTCCAGCTCCCTGAAGTTTGTTTTCTTCCAAGACACTTACTGCAAAGCATTTCCTTCTTTTATGGCTTCATGTATGACGCCATCAGTGATTAATCTACGTCGACTTGTCTTCTGTCACATAACTGGCAACATCAGAGATAAGTGCTATATCTATATGGGGACTTATAAATAACATATGAAAAAGCATTGAATAACACACTAATAACTGTATAAACAATTATCACATTTCTAGTTATGTCTTTCAAAGTATATGATATTTATATACTGGCATAAGTACTGACCTAAGGTAAATAAACATTGTAAGCATCTTTACAATGTAAATAAACACAAGAACTTTACACTGATCAACCATACACTCTTAGTTTCTACTCTTGGCTTTAATTTATCAACTCCACTTACCATACAGGAGCATTTTATATTTCTACAGTTACAGACTGTAGTACATCTGATTTTCTGTATACTCTGTTTACCTCAGCACAACACACACTAACACACCACCACCTTATCAGTGACACTTTAGTGCTAAGAATGAATCACCATCCGTATTATACCTGCTCTGTGGTGGTCCTGTGGGGGTCCTGACCACCGAAGAACAGGGTAACAGAGTATACAGAGAAACAGATGATCTACAGTCTGTAAGTGTAGTGCTCCTATGTAGTAAATGGATAACAGCTGATGGGTGTACATATCACTTTTATGAAAATGTTAATATAATGTAACTTATTTTAGTTTAAGCCTTCTTTGAATAGATCATCATTAATAGATCAACAGTAGTAACTACGGCAACTTCTTTAACAGCAACTCAAGATGGCTTTAACTTTAATTTGTATTCATTTTTTATTTTTAATTATAAAAAAGAAAAAAATACTTTCATCCTATTTACTTCAACTTATATGATTATACTTTCTATATTTTATATATATATATATATATTTTTATAATTTTTTTGTTATCTTTATCTATTGGTGAATGGAGGAACAGCAAAGTAAGAATTTCATTGTACAGTGTAACTGTCTGTTTCCGCTGTGCATATGACAATAAAACTCTTGAATCTTGAATCTCAGCTAAAGACCCCCACTGATTCTGCCACAGTCCAAACACAGACCCCGTAATCTCTTACTGGTCCACTCTTAACCGCGTTCCTGGCCGAGTCACATTCCTCACCTGACCTTACATGGCCAATCACGTGCCCCAGCTTAGTAGACGGTAACCACGGCAACCTCAAAGTTGCTCCCCCGCTCGAGGAGCAATAAGTGCCTGCGTTATTCCAACGCGGGCGAGAAGCATCGGATCCAAGAGTGAAGAAACCTTGACTTAATCCTCCTTAGCGACGCTTAAAAAGTAATTATTGCAAAACACGGCATGCTGTAAAGAGAGTTATTTGTAACGTGCCGAGGAATGCGGTTGTTTTCCAGCTAAGCAGAGAGGCGCTGTGCATCAGGCTAATAGGAATAATGGAAAAATAAAACAATTTGGCTGTTAAATTGGAGAAGTCGGTGCAATTTTCACTAGGTGGAACACTTTCGCAACCTCTCTGAATAAAACTCTAATCTTTCCTGACAGTAAGTCCTCGCTCAGTCCTGCAATGCAGTGCTACAAGTCTCTCTTCTCCTTCTCTCTCTCTCTCGCTCTGTCTGAAATCAACTCAGAGCCAGTGTTTGCGATCATATCGAGCCAGTAACATGCTTAAAGTGATTATACTGTGACTAACAGCAGCCGTTATATATAGTGTTAGAAATTCAAGACAAAGTAAAGGAATAACCACAGTTTCAAACATGCCCATATACCAGGGGTATTTAATTAGAGTTCAGTAAGGTCCAGTTGGTGGAAATTTCTTCAGGCCAAGGTCCGGACCATCATAGCTTTTAACTTGTGTTATGATTCAGTGTCGTATACTGAAGTAGCCTAGAATCAGCATCTTATGTCAGCAACTGAAACATCAACACATCACACATACCGTTCAGTATATTTCAGTACATTTACTGTTCAAACGCTGAACTGAATTAATTATTTATAAAACTTCTAATAAATGTTTTTTTCCCTCACTTGAAGTAAAAAAACAGAATGCTTTTTCAAAAAAGTGAGAAAAAGTAACTAAAATATGTGTCTTCTTGTTAACTAGATTTAACATCTTAACAGTTTATCTCTCTCTTGTATTCTTCTCTCAGACTTTCTCTTGTTCAGTGAGAGAAGTGAGCTCTTGGTTGTCCAGCCAGGACTTTAAACCTGGGCTGAAATGGTGTCAGGGCCATTCTCACACACATAAGAGATATACATGTCTATTTTTAATTCTTCATGCTCTCAGAACGTATGAGACGTGTTGGTTTGGAGCTGCATGTGGGAAGAATAAACATGTCTCGGTGCATTCCTGATAGAAACGTCATTTTTCACTGGCGAGTTTCCTTTTTATAGCACGCCGTTTGAATGAGCCTTTCTCTGACTGCTGCTTCCCACTTCATACCTCGTCTGGGAGCGCAGATCTGATTGGCTGAGGAGCGTCTTCGGTGATATAACACACGCAATCAGTCAGTGAGTTTACTGCACCCGTGTAATGTATAAAGACTTGAAACATTCCGCCGCTTAAAATAAACACTGTTGATACACTGTATTGGACAACATCTGGGTCCGGACCCAGACCACGGCCCACCTCTTAGTGACCGCTGCCGAATACAAACAATAAAAACAAATAAGAAAGTATAAAATAAAATTATTGTGGCGAAAAACTGTGAGTCAAATTTGAAAGGTAGTAATCAAATCTTCGAGTGGAAAGAATCCATGTTGGTAGACCTCTCGTACAAATACTATTAAATGTTTTTAAGTGTTAGTACTTTTGGTGGACTGCGATGTAAAATGGTCATCGGTGCAACCTAAAAAAATTACTTAATGAATTAACATACAATTGAACCCCCCAACCTGGTTCATATCTCTAACCCCTCCTGTGTCCAGGTGTTTCATGTTTTCTGTTATATACCCTGGTTTTGCAGTCTGTCGGGGTCCGATGATTTCTGTGAATCTCTGTGAGTTGTTTCTGTGAGTTGTTGTGTTTGGCTACGCATCGGCTCTATTTAATTTTTTTGTTCGGCCTGCTGCCTGTTGATCGTCACAGTGGACTTTATTTAAAGCCTAAATCCTCATCTGCGTGTGTATCCGCCTCCTCAGTCTCCTCAAACGTTACATGAACTACTAAATTCAAACACACCGGGCAAACAAGAGATATAAGAGCACACAGGAAACAGAGAAAAAGCAAATCTTACACTCACTACTACTGCTGCTGTCAGAATACTGTTTACATTCGCTACCTGTACAAAAACACCATTGTTTACATTTGTTACCTGCAACTTGCACCTTATTTGCAACTTATTTAACTTTAATTTATTTATTTCAACTTACAATATATTATTATACTTATATATTTTGTGTATTTTTTATTTTATTTTGTTATCTTATCTATTGGTAAATAGAGGAACAGCAAAGTAAGAATTTCATTGTACAGTGTAACTGTCTGTTTCTGCTGTGCATATGTCAATAAAACTCTTGAATCTTGAATTAGGTAACACCTGGGACAGGAAGGAGACACATACTAGGAGCAGGTGAGGGGTGTAACAAGAGGGCAGAGACAAGGAGGAGCACACGACCAAAATAAACAGTAGCACATGGATCAATGACAGGAGAATGACAAGAAAAGCAGAACCAGAAAGAAGCGTCACAGTTGGTTTGACTTGCAGGTACATGCATTTCCTGAGACTCTTTGGTTGAAACATTCAGCTCTCACTGGATGTTGGAGATTAAAATGTATAACTGTGAAATTGGACTCTGCGTTCACACAAGAAAGTTATAACGACGTAATGATAAGGTCTTTGTTATCTACTCGTATCACTAAGACAAACAGCCCTGATTGTATAACGGAAGGATCTTCCTATTTAGCCAAATTTTTGCAAATGAGAACTGCACATCCATCCATCCATTTTCTTTCACTTTATGCCGCCAATCAGGGTCACAGTGAAGCTGGAGCCAATCCCAGCGTCATTGGGTGAAGGACAGGTGGGCAGTCCATCACATGGCCAATAAACACAAACACACACACATACAAGCAATCTAGAGTGAGCGATAAACCTAACATGCATGTGTTTGGACTGTGGGAGGAAACCGGAGTACCCGGAGGAAACCCACTCAAGCACAGGGAGAACATGCACACTCCACACAGAACCACCCGGACCAGGAATCCAACCCAGATCATACTAACCATTACACCACCATACTAACCACTACACCACCGTACTAACCACTACACCACCGTACTAACCACTACACCACCGTACTAACCACTACACCAACGTACTAAGCACTAAACCACCATACTAACCACTACACCATTGTACTAACCACTACACAACCGTACTAAGCACTACACCACCATACTAACCACTACACCACCGTACTAACCACTACACCACCGTACTAAGCACTACACCACCGTACTAAGCACTACACCACCGTACTAACCACTACACCACCGTACTAACCACTACACCACTATACTAACCACTACACCACCGTACTAACCACTACACCACCGTACTAACCACTACACCACCGTACTAAGCACTACACCACCGTACTAACCACTACAGCACCATACTAACCACTACACCACCGTACTAACCACTACACCACCATACTAACTACTACACCACCGTACTAACCACTACACCACCATACTAACCACTACACCACCATACTAACCACTACACCACCATACTAACCACCACACCACCATACTAACCACTACACCACCGTGCCGCCATAAGAACTACACAAACATAATAAACAAATGTGACATACCTTATTATTTTTATTGCTCTACAGCATTTCAGTATATTACACTACTGAACATTCTTTCATTGACTTCATTTCCAGCCCAACATATTCAATCATTTCAACTCAGAAAACAGGAAAAAATTGAAATGATTTTTTATTGATAAAATTACAAAGAGCATCAACAGCTTACAACAGAAACACAACATCAGTTTCAAATGGTTTACTTTACTTTTATTACAGCTTCCTTCGTTTCAGGAGACTCAGGGTGTGTCTCAAAACCTAGTGAGGGTCTACATAGATAGCATTTTACTTCATAGTATACGCTCCTGACATGTAGGCTGTCCCAATTCTTAGATACCTTAAACATGCTGTCTACTGAGGAGCCTTATTTTCACCTGATTTTAAGGAAGCATTGAACACTTCCTCAGCCGCTAAGACAATCCCATGATGCAACGCAGGCAAATCTATGAGCAGTGAAGTGGTTTTAAAAGTTATTTTGATTCTCGCTTGTGTTTTAATGTGTTTCTTGTCATATAATCACACAAAACAGTATTTTTTTTATCAACTCTGTAACGAGTCACTGACCATTTTGCAGTTTTATACTCGAGCCATTCGCATTTATGCTAGCAGACTTTTTAGCTTTGGGCTATTGTAGCAACCAGTTAAGCAGTCTCTCTCTAACTAGAGCGTCTCGTAATCTATTTTATGAGGAGAGATGATGACAGAGCGCTGCTACTTAAACACTCGCCTACCTAGACAACCTACTTAGACACTCACTAGATTTTGAGACAGACCCTCACTGTCAATTTTCTAAAGAGCCGCACCACAAGTTTAGCATTGTCTGCCTTTCACGATCCTGATGTCTGGACTCTGGAGTCTATTGCTCTGAGAGCACCAGCTGTTTTTCTCCTTTTATCACTGAGGAGCTTCCTAAACAGCCACACATCCTTTCAGACACTGAGGTGTCTTTTCACAGTGGAAGGATGGACAGAAACACATGTGGATGTTTTCAGATCAAGAGTGGAGCTTAATGTTCTCCTCTCCTTACCAGCTCTGGTCGAGTTGCTGGAAGTCTCACGTTTTCGTTTTAATCTGTCTAATTTGCTTCGACATTCTAAATGTATGTGGATATTATTTTCTCACTAATCTCCAAAATAAAAGGTTCCAACAGTGTTTTCTTACACAGACACACATATATACATACTCAAGGCCTGTCCATCGCACACAAACACACACTTCCACTCAACCTCAGAGTGTTCACGGATGTCAAAGCTGCAGGTCTCTGGGGGGTTCTGGAGTGGCTTTGGTGAAGTGGCTCCTCAGGGACGTTTTCCAGGTCTGCTAGGTTAGAAGCTTCTTCTCCACTGCCCCGTGGCAGCTGCTCCCTCATAAAGACAGTCAGGAGGTGGCCCTTTGCCGGCCACTCTGCTGCATACACTTTGCCAGTTCCCTAGTGAACTTGCTGATGCTACTGGAAGCTTGGAGTGTTTTCGGGCAGCACAGGTCCAGATCATTAAATTCCTGGCTGCAGATCAGTGAGCATGTACTGTAGTACTGCAGAACTGCTTTAAAGTGGCTTGGGCTTTGGATGCATGGGTATGTATGCAAGTGCTATAGCGGCTAATAGAGCAATCTATCGATTGAACACCTTAAAACAATGGTCAACCCCCAAATGTAGCTGTTACCAAGACATGGGTGGTGGCTGATGTTTGCAGCCTGTGGGGCTCTGACATTGTAAGGTATGCTTTTATCTGCAAACATGGACCAAAACTCTATGGAGCTCTTATATGCACTAACTAGCTTATAGCTTATGATATAAGTTTTGACTGGCTCTGTATATCACCAGAATTCAGTGGCTTGGATCATTAATGTGATACCAGCAGGTCCCACAAGTCTAACGGTAGGCCAGACTGTAAAGATCCACAACATATTGCACAGAGGCGTAATGTCACATTACCTGAGCTATTACAATCTTCCTTTGCTCATTCCAGCAACACTTTACTGAGCCCGGATCTAATAACTGACAGCGTTTACTCCTTCTTTCCCACCCCCAGGAGTCTCCCTTTGGACAGATCCCTCTCTCCCTGAGCAGGTAGATGAATCCTGGTCTTATCTCCCCCGGCATGTGGCCAGATACAGCCGATTATAGAGGATCCCCAGCTCTGGCTCCATTCCTATCTAACAAACCCCACCCCCAAACAACAATGGCCTGACTTGAGGCCCCATGTTGGGAAAAGGCAGGAATGGCAATTGGGCACTGCATCACATGGACACAGTGAATTGGATCAGGCCAGGGGGAAAAACTCTATGCTCAGAGTGGGGAAAAAAAGAGATTCCGCTTTCAGAGTTAGGCCCAGAATACAGGTCCTAATTTTCTTTACACCAAATTTTTCAAAGTACAGATAATGGCGTGTAAATGTAAGGAGTAGAACGTACAGGTAAAGGAGTGTAAATGTAAGGAGTAGAAAGTACAGGTAATGGAGTGTAAAAGTAAGGAGTAGAAAGTACAGATAATGGAGTGTAAATGTAAAGAGTAGAAAGTACTGATAATGGAGTGTAAATGTAAGGAGTAGAAAGTACTGATAATGGGGTGTAAATGTAAGGAGTAGAAAGTAAAGATAATGGAGTGTAAATGTAAGGAGTAGAAAGTAAAGACAATGGAGTGTAAATGTAAGTAGTAGAAAGTACTGATAATGGAGTGTAAATGTAAGGAGTAGAAAGTACTGATAATGGAGTGTAAATGTAAGGAGTAGAAAGTACTGATAATGGGGTGTAAATGTAAGGAGTAGAAAGTAAAGATAATGGAGTGTAAATGTAAGGAGTAGAAAGTAAAGACAATGGAGTGTAAATGTAAGTAGTAGAAAGTACTGATAATGGAGTGTAAATGTAAGGAGTAGAAAGTACAGATAATGGAGTGTAAATGTAAGGAGTAGAAAGTACTGATAATGGAGTGTACATGTAAGGAGTAGTGAGTACAAATAAGCACAGATAATGGAGTGTTAATGTAAGGAGTAGAAAGTACATATAATGGAGTGTAAATGTAAGGAGTAGAATGTACTGATAATGGAGTAGTAAGGAGTAGTAGTAAAAAGTCAGCTGTAAAATAGTTACTCCAGTTAAGTATAAATAACCAACATTTCTACTTAAGTACGGTAATAAAGTATTTGTACTTTGTTACTTGACACCTCTGATTGTAACCTTATCTGTGTCATTTCTGTCTCAGTGTTTTGTATTTGTTTCAGATGCTAAAAGTTTAAGTGTAACCTCAGTCCTGTTTCAGGCCACATGCAAATCATAATGCTCAAATGTTTGGTCAGTGTTTTTCCATCTTATGCCAAATAAACCACCACCTGTAATAAAACCCTGTAATATTACTCTACTTTGTAAGTTCACTCATTTCTTTTCTTCTGAAAATTCGTGTGCCTGCGCACTATGCAGGAACATGACAACTACAGATTATGCTAGCGACGTTTAAGGTGCTGTTCCTGGTTAGATCATTTAAGAGCAGGTAGCCAATAAAAGGTAATGTAAACTCAATAATGACTGAACTACTTGATAAAAGACCATTATGACAAACCAAAAAAGCAAAATAAGAGTTAAACTTTGGAACTTTCAACAGTTGGAGATGCTCTTGGTGAGTCAAGGGATAAAGTTTGATGCTAAAATTGCAACGATTCTTCTGGACGTGTAAGTAAACATCTAACTTGCTAACACTGAGGAGGAGGGATTGTGACTTACTAAATCTGGTTTTATATGAAACTAATGTCACAGGTGACAGGAATTTGACTGAGGCAGAGATCATTTTGCAACATGTATGCTCTGTAAACATGTAAATTCATCACTAATTTATTTTTAATTAATTACTCATTTAATTTATTCTTAATTTATTAGAAAAATAGAACATTAAAATGAAATGGACTATAAGAGAAGTTGGGTAAGTGTGGAAATTGTGAAACTTTGGCTCAAGGTGTGGAGTGATTAACACAGGTTTAGCTAGTGTGTCTAAAAACTGTTTTAACCTGGATTTTTTTTTTAATCAAAGTAACGCTAACCTTTGGAATAGGTTATTATTTGTTCCTGTTTATGTTTATATACAGTGCAATTTAAATATTTATTATACTGACAAAAGTGGAAATGGTATAAAAAAGGTAAACATGTTTGTTTACTTGTTTTTCATTTACATTATTTTCTAGGATTAAGTTGGTGTTGATGTTGTAGAAGGATTTTTGGTCTGATGCAGAACAAAAAACAAGAAATATATCATAAACAATGCCCTGATGTCCACTATAAAGGAAATTCCATCAAAAATAATTTAAAATGTTTTTTTTTTAAAAAAAACATGATTTTTTCATCTAATAGACTTATTGTATGTTGAAATTACTGAAATTCTCAAACGTCAATTTTTCTGGGTCTCAGGAGGCTTTGGTATGCTGTGGTATGCTACGGCACTGATCTGTCTAACCTGTACACGTCCATTTTTGTTGGGAGGTACGAACTGCTGACTTGTTTTCCTTTTTCATCCAAAGTTTAAAAACAAACACTCCACAACATTCCAACAGTCAACCCGATGACAGAGTTACAAGGAAAACTTTCATTAACATAATTGCGTTCCTTAAAAATGTTCCCAGTCAGTTTCCATTCTGACTACAGCTTGGCCACTAGGGGGCCTGCGCTCAAGCCTTGTCCAAACTAGGGCACATAAAGACTAGCTTGAAAAATGCAGATGCAGTGTTCAGCTCAACAAGCATCTATTGAGTGGTTCTTTAGGGAATAACAGGTGGCATGGCTCCAAAGACCCCCCTCTCTTTTTTCACCGTGTAGAAAGGAACGAAACAATGGGGAGGCTAAACGCTTTGCGCCCCGGGGACTTACTTTTAAATCTGCATATCGAAGGCGGCCCTCCTTCAACCAGAGCAGGTACAGGCATTAAAAAAGAAAAAGAGAGAGGCCGAAATAGCCGGTGAACACTTGCTGCTGTCTTCTTTACAGAATGCAGATCAATTCGCTGGCGCTTTATGCTTTTTCACCACTCAATATTGACCCACTGCTGAATTGAAGGAAAAGGCCATCTGGAAATTCAATTTCTCTCTCTTTCTTTCTCCCTCCCGCTCTCTCTTACTCGCTCACTCTCTGTCATCCACCCTCTCAGGGCAAGCAGAAAGGGCAGCAGCAGCGAAGGCCGGCCGGTTGGTCGACCAGTCAGCCAGTGAGCAAGCCTCCTTGGGGTGCTGGCTCCGAGGGCTTCAATGGGCTTCGATATTATTCAATACTTGCATGCAGGAAATAAATAAATATATTAATAAAAGGAAGCCCTCCTTAGTCCTTAAACCTAGACGTACACAAAAGTGTAGGCAGGCAGCAGAGCTGAACCGCACAATTTCACCCTTTTTAAAAATTCATGCGTGGAGATGGGGAAGGATTCTTCTGCCGCGCAAGAGCAGTCGAATATGAATACATCGCATTAGGCCGCTCTAATGCAGCTGTCGAGACAGACGTCCTCCTCTCTCTTTTTATTTTTTTATTTTTCCTCCGTCTGCGAAGCTCGCATTAAAGCTTATGGAATTGCTTGTGCGAGACTGTAGCCCTGGATATGACTGCGTAATTACACTCATTCTTATCGGGAAAAGGCTAATTTGGCTTGCAGTGGGCTCTTCAATATTTGAAACAGTTATTTCATATCTGTGCCGTCGCAAACATCGATACGTCTGAATGCTGCGAGGAGCGACCGTTTCTGCCTGGGTCCTCCAATCACGCTCAAGAACGCGGAGGAGAAGAAATGGAGAGGCGTCTTGGTGCGCAGTTTCGGCTCCATCAGGCTGATAGCGGCTTCATGAGATGGTGACTGTCTCTCTCCGGAGATCTGGTCGCTTGCTGGCGTGTTCATTTATCACGTCAACAGCGCGGTGTCACCGACACCGGGAGAACAGGGCTGTGGCATTGAGACACATCAGCCATGTTTCCTGGGAGGAAATGAGGGGTCTTTAATCTGCCTAGCTGTTTTCTGGTGGGTGGCTAACATATGCCGTGGAAGTATAACAGGAAAATACTAGATGTGACCGAAGGGGGCATTGATCATGAATGACTGATGTGAAAAAAACTATACATGATCAATGTAGGATCAATCATGAGGTGGCTGTACATGACCTGTAGAGCATTGACATGAAAATTCTTTACTGGTGAAGCCAGGTTTTCATTCCCTACGTCTATTAGTTAATAATAACTGAATAGTAAAGTCACTGTGCATTCATAATAGCTCAGTTCATTCATAATAAGAATATGATAGAATTTGAACCCAAGCTTATTATATCCATACTTATTATTCACTAAGAACCTGGACTACAGTGCAACCTGGCTCAATCATGAGACTACAATGCAACCTCAGTTAAGTCAATTACATGTTATTTAACATGTATTTACTAAATAATAAGCTATAAAACTGAATTTTAACCCAAGCTTATTATATCCATACACTTATTATTCACTAAAAACCTGGACTACAATGCAACCTGGCTCAATCATGAGACTACAATGCAACCTCAGTTAAGTCAATTATATGTTATTTAACATGTATTTACTAAATAATAAGCTATACAACTGAATTTTAACCCAAGCTTATTATATCCATACACTTATTATTCACTAAAAACCTGGACTACAATGCAACCTGGCTCAATCATGAGACTACAATGCAACCATCTCAATCACAAGAAAGCTGTACATGACCTGTAGAGTATTGACACAGTAGTAGTTTGCTGTTGGAGCCAAGTTTTGATTCTTTACTCCTGTTACTTAATAAGAACTGAATAGTAATGTCACTGTGCATTCCTAATAGATCAGTTACGTCAACTACATGTTATTTAACATGTACTTACTAAATAATAAGCCTTACAATGGAATTTTAACCCGAGCTTATTATATCCATACACTCAATATTCAATAACTACCTGGACTACAAAGCAACTTGGCTAATGGCAAATATGTACAAACACAATTTACAGAAAGCAGAACAATTGGGATATTTGTAAATATATATTGATATTTTAAGCTGACCAACTTGGTTGTATTTTGGTAATTTTATGCCTCCAACACATTCAAAAAAGTTGTGACAGAAGCAAAAAAAATTCAAATAGAATATTCAAGTTACACCATTTCTAAACCTTCTATGTTAAGCATGTGAATGGTAAACAGGTGAGGGAATCGTGACTGCATATAAAAGAAGCTCCACCAAAGGCTCAGTCTTTGCAAGGATGGATCGTGGCTCCCAACTTTGAGCCAAACTTCATGAGAGAATAGTCGACCAGTTGAAAAAGTACATTTCCCAATGCAAAACTGCTAAAAAGTATTTCAACATCTGCTGTAATATTGTGAAAAGGAATCTGGAAAAATCTAAGTCCTTGAAGGAAACAACTGTTTAATGTGAATGACCTTCGAGCCCTCACATGGCACTGCATAGGAAACTGTCATGTTAAATATGGTCTCTGGAGTACTTAACTGTTGTCATTGAACACTGTTGCAATAAGAAATGCAACTTAACACTCTATTATGCAAAGAGAAAGCCATACATCCATTATATCCAGAAGCGACGCCGAGTTCTCTGGGCCTGAGCTCACCTGAGATGGCCTGAAGGCAGATGAGTCCACATTTTAGAGACAAAATGGACATTGAGTTCTCCGTAGCAAAGACTTATATCATTGAAAGGCACCAATATCTGCCATGGTTTGGTGGGCATCAGCGCCTATGGCACAGGTGACTTACATAAAAGTGAAGGTGGCACAGACTGGAATTTCAGAGAGACGTATGGTGTCATCATGTCTTTTCTGGGGAAGTCCACAGTTACTTCGGTCGGACATCATGCCTTATTCTCCACATGCTACAACAGTGTGGCTTCATAGTCTGCATGTGGTTGACTGGCCTGCCTGCAGTCCAGAACTGACCCTTATTGAAAATGTATGACACATCATGTAGAGAATCAAACAATGACCAGCACAAACTGGTAAACAGCTGAAGTCTTGTATAAAGCAAGTATGGCCTACAAGTCCATTACAACGCTCAGCATGCTCAGTTCCAGAATTAAATTGTTAATTCAAACTACATTTCATTTTGAATAAAACTAAAAGTTGTCCAGGGGATGAGGTAACTAGCACTCAATTCACATTTACTGAAAAGGAGGAAACCCACCCATATTTGCAAGTAAATGGACTGTAACCAGATTTTATTGTCTTGTTTTGTCTTGGCTAACAGGGTCCTGCAAGTGTATTAGCTAAAATAAAACGATTCAATAGATACAATTCATATATTCAATTCATATATTCAATATATTCATTAAATGGTACCTGGTTCACACAGTGCCTGGTCAGCTAAGATCAATTGTCCAAGCAGCTGTAATCTATTAGAAAGAAATAAACTAAAGGTAATGTAAAAGTACTCTGATGTGTTTCTATAGTGTTACAATGTGTTTTAATGTGCAAATAAATAATTTCTTACTTTCCATCTTTTGAGAATGCTGCACATGGAATGAAGGTGCTGCAGTGCTTCCATATAGAAGTGATGTAAAAATACTGAGATTTTCAGGAATTCTTTTGATACATGGATTCAAAAGAGCCTGGTGACATCTGGATTAGATAACATCAAAAATGATCCATGTCAAGTGACAAGACTTTGAAGCGAGTATGTAAGGCAAGCTGTAATGCAAGCTTATTATACTGTAGTCATTTCGTCAGACAGACAGCGATGCCACAGACTGGTTAGAAGCCTAACCTGAAGCCCTTTTACACACACCCACCAAACTAAAGACACATGAGTTTATATCACATCTGCATCTCTCAGTTAATGCAGAAGGTGAACCAGGTAATACATTTTACATTCTTTTTTTCAAGCTGCTTGTTCTCCTGGGTCGCGAGTAGTTGCTAGAGCCTATCACAGCGATCTTTGGCCAGAAGGAGAAAAACACCCTGGACAGGTCACCAGTCTATCGCAATGTGAACACACAGACATACACACTCACACCTAGGGGGTAGTTTAGCATCTCAAATTCACCTGACTGCATGTCTTTGGACTGTGGGAGGAAAACAAAGCACTCAGAGAAAACCTACAGACATGCATACTTCACACAGAAAGGACCCCGGATAGGAATCACAGCCAGGCTTCCTTATGCTATGAGGCAACCCACTGTGCCACCTTGCCATCCTTCAACCCATATAATGAAGTCTTATTGAAAACACACTATAGCAACCCACTGCTGGCTGTGTACATGTGGGAGGTGTGACCACAGGCGAAAGCACCAGGCTCTGGAAGCACCAGGCTCACAGTAAGAGATCTCTAAGAATGTTAACAGTTGATTTGTCATGTTGCCAGAGTTAGCGCCTATTGTGCAATATGTGACCTGCATGCTACCCCAGCTATTCAGTACTGCTGGTTGTTCTTTGAACATTGGCAATATGTAACTATTATATAAGTATTAACAGTCTATAACATAATGTTATTATAAAGTACTACATTAAAGTTTTAATTTACTCTTAACACTGACAATATGTAACTATTAGATAATTATTAACAGTCTATAAAAACCTGCTATTATAAAGTGTTACATTGAAGTTTTTGTTTACTCTTAACATTGGCAAATGTATCTAATTATTAACAGTCTAAAACAAACTGTTATTATAAAGTGCTACATTAAAGTTTTTGTTTACTACTAAAATTGGCAATATGTAACTATAATATAATTATTAACAGTTTATAACAAACTGTTATTCTAGATTAAAGTTTTTGTTTACTCTTGACATTGGCAATATGTAACTTTTATATAATTATAACAGTCTATATCAAACTGTTATTATGAAGTGTTACAATAAAGTTTTTGTTTACTATGAACATTGACAATATGTAACTATTATATAATTATAAACATTTTATAACAAACTGTTATTATAACTTGTTACAGTAACATTTTTTACTTTTAAAATTGACAATTTGTAACTATTATATAATTATCAACAGTCTATAAAAACTGTTATTATAAAGTGCTACATTAAGATCTTTGTTTACTCTTAACATTGGCAATATATAACTATTATTTAATTATAACAGTCTATAACAAACTGTTATTATGAAGTGTTACAATAAAGTTTTTGTTCACCATGAACATTGACAATATGTAACTATTATATAATTATAACAGTCTATAACAAACTGTTATCATAGTGTTACAATAAAGTTTTTGTTTACTATTAACATTGACAATATGTAACTATTATAAAATTATTAACAGTTTATAACAAACTGTTATTATAAATTGTTACAATAAAGTTTTTGTTTACTCTTAACATTAACAATTAGTAACTATTATATAATTATTAACAGTCTATAACAAACTGTTATTATAAAGTGCTACATTAAAGTTTTTGTTTATGCTTAACATTGGCAATTTTAACTATTTATATAATTATTAAGAGTCTATAACAAACTGTTAATATAAAGTGTTACAATAAAGGTTTTGTTTACTATGAACATTGACAATATGTAACTATTATATAATTATTAACATTTTATAACAAACTGTTATTATAACTTGTTACAGTAACATTTTTTACTTTTAAAATTGACAATTTGTAACTATTATATAATTATCAACAGTCTATAAAAACTGTTATTATAAAGTGCTACATTAAGATCTTTGTTTACTCTTAACATTGGCAATATATAACTATTATTTAATTATAACAGTCTATAACAAACTGTTATTATGAAGTGTTACAATAAAGTTTTTGTTCACCATGAACATTGACAATATGTAACTATTATATAATTATAACAGTCTATAACAAACTGTTATCATAGTGTTACAATAAAGTTTTTGTTTACTATTAACATTGACAATATGTAACTATTATAAAATTATTAACAGTTTATAACAAACTGTTATTATAAATTGTTACAATAAAGTTTTTGTTTACTCTTAACATTAACAATTAGTAACTATTATATAATTATTAACAGTCTATAACAAACTGTTATTATAAAGTGCTACATTAAAGTTTTTGTTTATGCTTAACATTGGCAATTTTAACTATTTATATAATTATTAAGAGTCTATAACAAACTATTAATATAAAGTGTTACAATAAAGTTTTTGTGTACTCCTAACATTGACAATATGTAACTATTATATAATTATTAACAGTTTATAACAAACCGTTATTATAAAGTGATACATTTGTTTTTGTTTACTATTAACATTGACAATATGTAACTACTATATAATTATTAACAGCCTATAACAAACTGTTATTATAAAGTGTTACATTAAAGTTTTTGTTTACTTTTAACATTGACAACATGTAACTATTATATAATTATTAACACTCTATAACAAACTGTTATCATGAAGTACTTAATGAAGTAATTAATGTTTTTGTTTACTCTTAACATTGACACTATGTAACTGTTATATGATTATTACCAGTTTATAACAAACTGTTATTATAAAATACTAAATTAAAAATTTTGTTTACTCTTAACATTGACAATAAGTAACTACTATATAATTATTAACATTTTATAACAAACTGTTATTATAAAGTGTTAAATTAAAGTTTTTGTTTACTCTTAACATTGACAATATGTAACAATTATATATGTATTATCAGTCTATAACAAACTGTTATTATTAAGTGTTACATTAAAGTTTTTGTTTACTTTTAACATTGACAATATGTAACTATTATATGAATATTACCCGTTAATAACAAACTGTTATTATAAAGTGTTACATTAAAGTTTTTGTTTACTCTTAACATTGACAATATGTAACTATTACATGATTATTACCAGTCAATAACAAACTTTTTATAAAGTGTTAAATTAAAGTTTTTGTTTACTCTTAACATTGACAATATGTAACTATTATATAATTATAACAGTTTATAACAAACTTTTTATAAAGTGTTACATTCAAGTTTTTGTTTACTCTTAACATTGACAATATGTAACTATTATATAATTATAACAGTTTATAACAAACTTTTTATAAAGTGTTACATTCAAGTTTTTGTTTACTCTTAACATTGAAAACATGTAACTTTATTAAATTATTAACTTTTTATAAAATGTTATTATAGTGTTACATTAAAGTTCTTGTTTACTCTTAGCATCGGCAATATATAACTATTATATAATTACTTACAGTTTATAACAAACTGTTATAAAGTGTTACATTGAAGTTTTTTTGTTTACTCTTAACGTTGACAATATATAACTATTATATAATTATTTACAGTTTATAACAAACTGTTATCATAAAGTGTTAAATTAAAGTTTTTGTTTACTCTCAATAATGGCAATATGTAATTACTATATAACTATTATATAGAGCCATCATATTATTCATAATATAGCATGAATACAGCAAACACTGTACTAATGAGAACTAATGGTTATTAATAGCATGGTCTCAGTTAGTATTAAGGGTCTGCAATGACCTGCAATAAGCAACATTATATTTTCTGATTGAATTCCCCATTGAATTTTAGTAACAATGGCATTTATAAACCTTAGCTGCTTTATTTAACCCTTGTTGCGCTTTGTTTGCTTGAGAAAGCCACCAAATTAAGCCATTCCGCTTGTGACACTATGAGCTGAATATAGTACAGTCCTATAGAAAAGCCAGAGACCACGTTCACATCAATCTGAACGGTGGACTTTGACTTTTGCGCAGTACTTTTTTAAAATATAAAATACACAACGCTGCAGAGTGGAGGAAGGAAAAAGTCTTAAAACCCAATACCACAGCAATGCATTTTAGCGTGCTAGCTGTCTTTAAACCCTAAAACGTGCTGCAGCACCTGCGCCACTGCTTCTCTGTTCCCTGATAGGGGCTTTAAGACTTAAGTCTTGCCTAATGAACATCTGCATATGAGCAGGAGCGGCTCCTCTTGGCCCAGCGGGGGTCTTCCATTCACATGCGCTGAGACAAAAAACCATCAGCGAGGCTTCAAAAGAGCCCATGCCGGCTAGCTCAAAGACAACCGAATACAAATGGATTTGTTAAGGATTAGACGGCAGAACCCATTGGTATGGGGAAGAAAAGAAGTTCCTTCCTTCTCTTATCTTGGCTTTTCGGATTAGTGTAACATGGTCGAGGCACGGCGCCCAACATCAGTTGAGGAAGGTCAATGAGCAGCTGCGAGAACATGGAAAATTACGAATTCTGGCGTCTTTGTTTTTGGCCATGTGTTTCAAATCAATTTCCTTGATAGGATTCTCTGGAATGAAGACAGTCAGATTGTTAGGCTTGCACAGACGAGCTATGCAGAAACAGGTGTGGGAAGAGTATCAAAAGTTCCCAGTTGGACTACATTCGCAGTAGGTCGATGAAAAAGCACTTACTTAATGCGCAATCCAAAGAGAAGAAGCTGCAAGAACGTATGGAGTTTCAAAATAAAATGCAATGAAACGGTTTTGACCAAAATGATCTCAGTACTAATTCTGTTTGATGAAGTACTCAGTAAAGTCTACTCTGAACACAGACTGGCTGTCAGCGACTGGCTAATTATGTCTATTGAGCAGTGAATACTACTAGGGGTGTGACGAGGTCTCGTGACACGAGATCTCGCAAGATTAATATATGATGATATTTCTTGTCAAGCTTGAACCAGTTTCACGGGGAAGAAATCAGTTAAGTAGTCTGAACTCTTTAGGACGGATCTGGAAACAGCAGCAACCGTGTCGAGTGTGACAGCTCAGCAGTCAGAGCAGCTCTCAAAAGAAGAGGTATAGCTTGTAATACATTATCTTGCCGGTTACAGAGGATCTTTGCTAGTAGCAGCCAGTGTAATATCATTGGAGGACCTTAGCATAGAAGATACTTCTGCTGCTTTTAAGCTGTATGTCTGGCTGCATTTTGGGTTCTCGGTGGAAACAATAATCGATATTAGAGCGACAGACCAGACCACCACGGCTCTCTACTGAAGCCCTTTACGTGCCTGTAAAGAAAATGACGAAAGGACAGACAACACTTACAAACACCTTGGGACCTCAACTTCCACAGTCAAGTGCTAGAGCCACGGCACTAACGAGAGACACAGACGTTTTTATTGCAGCTGATATGAGACGTTTGGCCGACTCCTCCACACTTCAGAACCAAAATACACTAACACGTTCGCATTTTGCTCGCACGGTGGTCTCGAATCTTTACAAAGAGCCCAAGGCTATGATTAAACAGACTCTAAAAGAGACAGAAAGCATTGCCATAACAAGCAATGTTTGGATGTCTAGAGGTACGCTGCACTATAATCACATTTACGAAACAATTATAAAGGAGAGAAAGCAGTCTGCTGAGTTTGTGTTTTTTGACTTTGTCAATAGAGATATTTTTCATCTTTGAAGTTTTCTTAAAAACATTTTAAAATCTTGTCTCGTCTCCTGAACCCAATATCGTGTCTCGTCTCATGAAAAGAGTGTCTTGTCACACCCACGTTCATTCACTAACAGGACACATTTTTTTATTGACTCTCTACGTTTGGTCCTATATGCTTACATCACTGCTATACATCTTTTTAATAGGTGTCCAATTAATGAATATTAATAGTTAAAAAGTGCAATAATAACAATAATTAATAATAATTAATATTTAAAATATAATTATAATTAATTAATTAATTGGAATGAAGACAGTCAGATTGTTAGGCTTGCACAGACGAGCTATGCAGAAACAGGTGTGGGAAGAGTATCAAAAGTTCCCAGTTGGACTACATTCGCAGTAGGTCGATGAAAAAGCACTTACTTAATGCGCAATCCAAAGAGAAGAAGCTGCTGCTAGCGACTGGCTAATTATGTCTACTGAGCAGTGAAAACTACAAAAAATGCCACGTTCATTCCCTAACAGGACACATTTTCCCATTGACTGTCTACGTTTGGTCTTATATGCTTACATCACTGCTATACATCTTTATAATTGGTGTCCAATTAATGAACATTAATGGTGAAAAAGCTCAAATCTACGGTGGCTGAGAAGACTCATCGCATTGCAGATTCACAAACGTGCTGCAAAACCGTCCACAACACAACGGAAGTGTTTCCGGAGGACACTTAAAGGATGTGGGACCATATACGGCGACGCAATGTAAATAGAACCACTTGGAGCCGCGGTAGCATCTAATAGTAATAGGCAAATGATACAGATGCTTCGGAGCTTGTGTGGAGAAATCCAGAAAGTGGTTTATGAAGCGTGTATCGAGTCTTTCTTCGTTAAGGTCCAGTGACGTCACTGATGACGTGTGCACATGAAGCTTCGAGTAATGAACCTTGTTTTGAACCAGCTGGAGGAAAAGCTAAGCTAATATTCATGACGAGCATGAGGGACTATATATTACACAGCATTCCTGCTGGAATTTTTAAACACCAAGTCCACTCATTGTCCACTCTATTAGACAGTCCTACTTTGGTTTTCAGAGACAGTAGCTTATCTGTTGTTGCACAGTTTGTGTTCCTCTAGTCCAGGTGTGTTTAATTAGAGTCATTAAGGTCCAGTTGGTGGAAATGTCCTCAGGCCAAGGTCCGGACCATCATCATTTCTAACTTGTGTTATGATTCAGTGGTGTATCCTATTTACTGAAGTAGCCTAGTATCAGCATCTTATACCATCAACTACTGAAACACCAACACATCACACATACCATTCAGTATATTTCAGTATATTTACTGTTTAAATGCTGAACTGAATTAATTTTTTATAAAACTTCTAATAAATGTTTTTTTCTGTCACTTGAAGTAAACACAAGGGCAGTATTAAAAAAAAACAGAATGCTTTTTTTTTAAACTGAGAAAAAGTAAATAAGATATTCTCTCTTGTATTCTTCTCTTAGACTTTCTCTTGTTTAGTGAGCGAAGTGAGCTCTTGGTGGTCCAGCCAGGACTTTAAACCTGGGCTGAAATGGTGTCAGGGCCGTTCTCACACACATAAGAGATATACATGTCTATTTTTAATTCTCCACGGTCTCAGAACATATGAGCCATGTTGGTTTGGAGCTGCATGTGGGAAGAATGAACATGTCTCAGTCCATTCCTGATAGAAAAGTTGTTTTTTGCTGCAGAGTTTCCTTTTTATAGCACGCCGTTTGAATGAGTCTTTCTCCGACTGCTGCTTCCCACTTCATACCTCACCTGCGTGCATGCCGCGCCCCAATCTGCACAGATCTGATTGGCTGAGGAGCGCGTTTGGTGATTTTACAACGCACGCGATTGGTCAGTGAGTTTACTGCGCCACACAGCCCGTACACCGTAAAGATAAGAAACATTCCTCCGCTTAAAATAAACATTGTCGAAACACTGTTTGGGTTCGCATTTGACAACGTCTGTGTCCGGACCGCGGTCTGCCTATTAGTGACCGCTGCTCTAGTCCTTCATCAGTGGTCACAGGATGCTGCCCACAGGACGCTGTTGGCTGGATGTGGCTGGTTGGTGGACTATTCTCAGTTCAGCAGTGACACTGAGGTGTTTAAATCTCTAGCAGCAGAGAATGATCCACCACGCACATACTAAAACGTATTCAATCTTTTCAAATCCTCGCTAGTTAAAGCGTCAGAACAGCTGGTCAACTGACACCGTGACCAGTGATGGGAACCTGAGTCTTACCCCTGCTTATCCCCCTAATTTTCGAACCAACACTGTACACAATTGGCCTTCAAGTGAATCAATTTCCCCCCCATTAAAAACAATTAAGATACCTTTTTTCCATTGTTTTTTTTCTTTCCTTATTATTGTCTTTCTCACGGAATATGATAGCGAGCTGCCAAGAGTCTAATTGTGCTCGGTGCGAGGCCTTGCGAGAATGTTGAATTAGCAAAATTATAGAAATCATACCGCAGCGCCAGCCCGGTTTCTCCTTATGCTAATGCAATTAACTACTTAGGCGAGGGATGGAGGAGGAGCGCTGATGAGCACAAAGGGACAAAAGGGAGCGCACCCCGGCTAGACGAGAGAGGAAATGAAAATGTTGAGGGGGGGAGGGAAAAAAAACAGAGAGGACAAGATTCCATTATCTCTTGATCAATACGGCAATTTGTGCCACCCATTCATCCCTCCAACCTGCTAGTGGTGAAAGAATGCCACAGAAATGCACACAGACAGTTATACTCAGGCTAGCGTGCCTCCTGAAGCCAAACCATAATACGATTTGGTTTTGCCATATAAATAATACTATGATGGTTGGGATGGGGGTGGGGGGTGAGGGGGGCATACATCACTTCAGCCTTGATGGCTCTCTTGAGGCGGAGTGGAGGAGACTGATTAATATGCACCCGTGATTTAAACCACTGGCATCCATTCACCGAGCTGATAATTGACTAAAGTATACAGTTTGGAGGGAGCAGAGTGGGTTGTAGTTCAGCGTAATATATCTGGAATTGGAAATGACAGCAGTTGTTAGGGAGAAATATGGTAATACACTAAAGCGTGAATCGGTATTTCATGGCTTTTTTATGGCAGGCTCCAGTTTATTAGATACACCTACAGTTGTATGCAAAAGTTCGAAGACTCCCAGTCAGATGACACATTTGGTGACGTTTCTAATATAAATATAAGTTCTCTAGCAGAAAAATTGAACATTTTGTAGCATTTTGGGATCACACAGATGCGTGCAGAAATGTAAGAAGGATTTATCAAATAAAGGTGTGTACCAGACAGAATACCAATATAAGGCTATACACATAAGCGTATAAGGGCTTAGACAGAGGCATGAGGTCAAACAGGCGAAGGTCGAAATCCAGGGATTCAAAAACCAGAAAGTACTAGGCAAAAGAGGTAATCAATAAGGCAGGCAAATTGGTACATTAATGGGAAGACCCAGCAAACGTGAACAAAAGGGCAACGCAAAAGACAGGTCCAAAGAACGAGAAAAACAGGTCATACACACGAAAGGCAAACACTAAAATAACGTTCGGTAAAGATCAGACGAACTGGCTCAATACTTCACAACATGAGAGTCCACACAGAGAGTTTAAATAGTCAGTTGATTACTAGAACTCAGGTGAGCTTAATCTATGAAGGTCAGCTGACCTAGAGTCTGGAGTCATGTGACCCACTGGTGTCTGCTGGAATTTGGAGTCCTTGAGAACCGATATAGACTCCGGGGCAGCAGCGTTGGTGCGTGGCATGACACATTTCTGAATGATTTTAGAGCAAATTCTCATTCTCAGTCAATCACACTGGCCATATGTGTTATGGGGAGTTAGGACTCGAGTTGAGAACGTGATTGTCACGTCCTGCCCTGTTTCCCTCGTCCTTGCCTGTTTGTTTACGTTCCTGTTTGTAGTCATGTGCTTGTGTTTACGTTTTTCACCATGTGGTTCTGTCTGTTAGTCATGTGATCCTTGTCTCCGCCCTCCACCTGGTTCCCATCCTTGTCACCTCCCATTGTCACCAGCTGTCTCCTGTTTTCTCTCGTTGTCCAGTGTATATAGTCTGCCTGTTTTGCCCTCTCCTTTGTGGTTCATTTTTCATGGTTTGTGTTATGTGTGGACCCTGTCAGTTTGTCAGTGTTTCTGTTTTGATTAATATTCT
The DNA here is from genome assembly GCA_021613375.1 of Megaleporinus macrocephalus. NCBI lineage: Eukaryota > Metazoa > Chordata > Actinopteri > Characiformes > Anostomidae > Megaleporinus > Megaleporinus macrocephalus. The sequence continues at coordinate 8,771,180 of CM038714.1, read as the reverse complement.
TGTTTGTTTTCATTCTTAGTGTTTGTTTTGATTGTATTAAAAATATTAGTTAAATCTTGCGCCTGCGTCCGCTCCCTTCGTTGTGCCAATTTCCCCCGGCACCTCTCCTGGTCCAGCGTGACAGTCATTGAACCCTTTCTGCAACTCTAGGTTAATGAGACGTTGACAGATCAGGGTTTTTTTGGAGGGGATAAAATTATTGGTGGGGACAATTCAATAAATTGCTGGATATTGGTGGGGACACATCACTTCCGTCAATATTAGTTCTACACCCTTGGTCAAGGGAAGAAGGTAAAATCCACAGAACATCCTTTTCTAAAATAACGAGCCTCTTTGAATCCCCTCGCTTCGTCTAAGAAGGCTGACCACCAGGTTTTGGAGCATCCTTGCAGCTACAAGGTGTTGAGGTCAGGGCTTCTTTCTTTGTGCCCAGGACTTTATTGTGCTGCAACCAGACAAAAGTTGTCCCCAGGGTGCCACAATGTTGGGCTTCATTCAGTGCAACCAAGGGACCCAGACTAAAGATGTCACCCTTTCTTTATGAGATCTTCAGGACCACCAACTCAAATTCTATTGGCAGACTGCAAAAGGCCAAAGCTTTTTTTATGCACAGATGACTGAAATACTCAAACCAGTTCAACAGAGGGGGTGTCTACATACTTTTGGCCATGTGATGTTGATTTACTACTGAACAAGCCCCTTGCCAAATATCAATCAAGGTAGCTGAATGGTGCCTCAGTGCATTGTTGGGGAATAATTAGCATATTATGAAAAATAAAATAAAAATAAATTAATAACAAAAAATAAACCACACCCCTGTTCTAGATAAATATGAAATAACCCCCCCCCATTTACAATGAATCACTTAATTAAGTGACTTAACTACTAATCTTTTCTGCTCAATACGCTTATCACACAGCTGATCAAAATGAGATTCCTTTGATTGAGGCGCCTGATATGCGGCAAATTGCTCCTTTCATGCAAAATACTCTTATTAAAATGTTACCCTGGGGCTCTGCTCGTATCTCTTGGAGATCCATTTATCATGTTAATTCAGCAGTAGTCGGGATCCGCAATCGCATTTCTACCGACGGTAACATACGGTACAACGTGGACTTAAAAAGCCTTTTGAAAAGATTCTTATGACACAGGACGCCCCCGAGCTGAAAGCTACGTGAGGTAATTAGCTGTATAGAGTTTCCAATTGAGTATGTGTTCAACTTAATGGCCTCGTGTGCTCCCTGAACTGCAGGGAAATGAACAGGACAGTCTAGTTTCCGTCTTCTTTGCTCTGCTGGTTCATTTTGTGCCTCTATCTCAGACATCCACACTGTTTTTCTTCCAAATGAGCCTCACATTCGGGAGAGAATCCACAGGAGAGGCACATTTGCAGAAAATCAACAAAGGCTTGTTTAGCGAGTCTGTCGTCCCACAACGTTCTGTATGTCCTTGTAATACAAGCAGTACAGGATGAAATAAAACGCATATCTATCTGTCAGTCGGCGCACATATGTGGGGATTCGAGTGCCGTGGACTCAACTTATGCTGACCATACACTAGAAGACTTTTAAGAGACTCTGAAAAGACGTTTAACAGACTAAAGTCTGACACAATCTCACATCTAAAGACTAGTCACAGACTTTTAGTCACCGACTAGTCACAGGCTATGTTTTTACAAAGACTGGAGATCTTTCAGAGTCACTGTACGGTTCATTGGTCAGCTAATTGTAAACACTGTAGCCCCCTTCGGCTGGGATTTCGAGGCCTTCAGCGATTTCTGTCCACCTTTTTCCATTTTCCACTCAGTCGTAGTATACATTGGAAAGACACGTCAAAGAGACACTCTTGGTCACTCCACAGCTCCACCAGTTCCTCCTCCTTTTGTACCGCCCAGGAGAACCCCAGTTTCCAAATCCTTGCCGGACTCCCCTCCATGTCTAACTTTTTACCCACCAGACATTCCTGTACTTGCTTCGTGGCTTCCCGTTAAGGGTGTTCTCCTATTGGTTGTCAACAACATTCACATTTTTATATTTGCGTGAGCCAAGACTTCAGACTTATGATAATATTTAAAACGGTTGATTTTTTTCGGAACGCCAGGATGACAAAACGACTGACTTAAACCTGCAGTCTCGACCACCTGACACTAAACGATCAAGGTGACGTGAGCGCGACTCAACTCTAGCAAGAATCTCAAGATTTTCTTACAACATTGGAAATTGTTTGAAAATCACTTGGTGTAAGGCCAGCATTAGTCTCGAGTCATAAACTGGATGATTTCAGACAAATTGGCAACCTTATAGGAGAGGACAAAAACTGGTTTTACTTTCAATGTGAATTAATGGGACCAGAATATTTTCCAAACTATTTTAAAGTATTTATATTGGTCTGTTCATCTTGAAATTTGCAAACAATGTAAACGACAGCTGTCGTGTTTAAATGATGCAGAAAAATAAAAGTTGACAGAAAATTGAGATATATGTTTTTCTATCTACAGCAATGTTTTAGCAGGCTTAAGTCTTGACTTTGACCTGAATACCAATGATTCCGACTTGGATTTGACTTTTCTCACTTTAGGACAAACAAAGGTGTCAAAGGTATTAACATTCATTACTCAGGTAGAAGTATAGCTACTAGGGTTTAAAAATACTTTAGTTGAAGTTAAAGTGTTAACTCAAGCTTTGTAATACAGTAAAAGTGTAAAAGTACTGCTTTCAGAACTACTTAAAGTATAAAAGTAAAAGTAATATAAGGGAAAAAATGGCATTAAGGACAAAAGCTTAGGTCACACCACAGGGGTCTATAGTGCACTAGCCCACCTCCCAAAAATGTTAATGTTGATAAATATGGGATGCGCTAGGCTTCCTGATTCAGCCGCATATACGCCCATTGAAAATGAATGTAGTTTAGTACAATGTAAATATATTAAAGAAGCATATCTGTGTACTACTGAACATTAACATGTGTTTCATGGAGCAGAAGATATGATGACTAGTTGCCTATATGTTTTGTAATGGTGCAAATAGTCAAACTTCGTAAGCATGTTATTAATAAACTTTACTGCTCCTCCTGGAGTGTACAGATAACAGAGTGTAAATGTAAGAAGTAGAAAGTACTGATAATGGAGTGTGAATGTAAGGAGTAGAGAGTACTGATAATGGAGTGTAAATGTAAGGAGTAGAAAGTACTGATAATGGAGTGTAAATGTAAGGAGTAGAAAGTACAAATAATAGAGCGTAAATGTAAGGAGTAGAAAGTATAGATAATGGAGCGTAAATGTAAGGGGTAGAAAGTACAGATAATGGAGTGTAAATGTAAGGTGTAGAAAGTACTAATAATGGAGTGTAAATGTAAGGAGTAGAAAGTACTGATAATGGAGAGTAAATGTAAGGAGTAGAAAGTACTGATAATGGAGTGTAAATGTAAGGAGTAGAAAGTACAGATAATGGAGTGTAAATGTAAGGAGTAGAAAGTACAGATAATGCAGTGTAAATGTAAGGAGTAGAAAGTTCTGATAATGGAGTGTAAATGTAAGGAGTAGAAAGTACAGATAATGGAGTGTAAATGTAAGGAGTAGAAAGTACTGATAATGGAGTGTAAACGTAAGGAGTAGAAAGTACTGATAATGGAGTGTAAACGTAAGGAGTAGAAAGTACAGATAATGGAGTGTAAATGTAAGGAGTAGAAAGTACAGATAATGGAGTGTAAATGTAAGGAGTAGAAAGTACAGATAATGCAGTGTAAATGTAAGGAGTAGAAAGTTCTGATAATGGAGTGTAAATGTAAGCAGTAGAAAGTACAGATAATGGAGTGTAAATGTAAGGAGTAGAAAGTACTGATAATGGAGTGTAAACGTAAGGAGTAGAAAGTACTGATAATGGAGTGTAAACGTAAGGAGTAGAAAGTACTGATAATGGAGTGTAAATGTAAGGAGTAGAAAGTACAGATAATGGAGTGTAAATGTAAGGAGTAGAAAGTACAGATAATGCAGTGTAAATGTAAGGAGTAGAAAGTTCTGATAATGGAGTGTAAATGTAAGGAGTAGAAAGTACAGATAATGGAGTGTAAATGTAAGGAGTAGAAAGTACTGATAATGGAGTGTAAACGTAAGGAGTAGAAAGTACTGATAATGGAGTGTAAACGTAAGGAGTAGAAAGTACAGATAATGGAGTGTAAATGTAAGGAGTAGAAAGTTCTGATAATGGAGTGTAAACGTAAGGAGTAGAAAGTACTGATAATGGAGTGTAAATGTAAGGAGTAGAAAGTACTGATAATGGAGTGTAAACGTAAGGAGTAGAAAGTACTGATAATGGAGTGTAAATGTAAGGAGTAGAAAGTACAGATAATGGTGTGTAAATGTAAGGAGTAGAAAGTACAGATAATGGAGTGTAAATGTAAGGAGTAGAAAGTACTGATAATGGAGTGTAAATGTTAGGAGTAGAAAGTACATATAATGGAGTGTAAATGTAAGAAGTAGAATGTACTGATAATGGGGTGTAAATGTAAGGAGTAGAAAGTATAGATAACAGAGTGTAAATGTAAGGAGTAGAAAGTATTGATAATGGAGAGTAAATGTAAAGAGTAGAAAGTACTGATAATGGAGTGTAAATGTAAGGAGTAGAAAGTACTGATAATGGAGTGTAAATGTAAGGAGTAAAAAGTACAGATAATGGAGTGTAAACGTAAGGAGTAGAAAGTACTGATAATGGAGTGTAAATGTAAGGAGTAGAAAGTACTGATAATGGAGTGTAAACGTAAGGAGTAGAAAGTACTGATAATGGAGTGTAAATGTAAGGAGTAGAAAGTACAGATAATGGAGTGTAAATGTAAGGAGTAGAAAGTACAGACAATGGAGTGTAAATTTAAAGAGTAGAAAGTACAGATAATGGTGTGTAAATGTAAGGAGTAGAAAGTACAGATAATGGAGTGTAAATGAAAGGAGTAGAAAGTACTGATAATGGAGTGTAAATGTTAGGAGTAGAAAGTACATATAATGGAGTGTAAATGTAAGAAGTAGAATGTACTGATAATGGGGTGTAAATGTAAGGAGTAGAAAGTATAGATAACAGAGTGTAAATGTAAGGAGTAGAAAGTATTGATAATGGAGAGTAAATGTAAAGAGTAGAAAGTACTGATAATGGAGTGTAAATGTAAGGAGTAGAAAGTACTGATAATGGAGTGTAAATGTAAGGAGTAGAAAGTACAGATAATGGAGTGTAAACGTAAGGAGTAGAAAGTACTGATAATGGAGTGTAAATGTAAGGGGTAGAAAGTACTGATATTGGAGTGTAAACGTAAGGAGTAGAAAGTACTGATAATGGAGTGTAAATGTAAGGAGTAGAAAGTACTGATAATGGAGTGTAAATGAAAGGAGTAGAAAGTACAGATAATGGAGTGTAAATTTAAGGAGTAGAAGCAAACAGTCAGCTGTAAAATAATTACTCCAGTAAAGTATAAATAACCAAAATTTCTATGTAAGTAAGGTAACCAAGTATTTGTACTTCTTACTTGGACAAGTAGGTTCTCTCTTATTTCCCCCTATAGCCAATTAACCCGCAGTCTTTGCTCTCACAGGTTGTTTCAGAGGTTCTCATTTGGTACCAAAGCAAGACCTGTTTGCCATATGCTGGCACCTTATGGAACGGATGAAATAAAGCTAATGCTGTTTACCAGATTAATTATGAGTAAGTCTACCTGAAGGCAGATTTATGGTTACAGGTGGGATTATTCGATTGAGAAGGTGCTCTTTATCTGGCATACAGGGCTGTAATCACGCATTAAATACTGCTTTAAATGTTTAGACGTGCTGCTTGCATTGGCTGCATTAAGCTGCTGGCTAGACTGTTATCCAGTAATTATTAACTGCCACGGGAGCCGGCAAGTCAAGACCCACGAGCCACGCGATGAGTTACTCCACTCTATTTCCTGAAGCTGTCACATTTCGTTTAACGTGTAGTTCCCACTCTAGCCATTTTGAAAGGATTCCAGCACGGTTTCCGATCCAGCACGGTTTCACTGTGGAAATATTTGACTGCCAGCACTATTTTCCGGCTTGGTCTGTTCCGGCAGTTAATCCCTTACAGGGGAATTCCACTGAAAAAAAAAGGTCTGCATAATTCAGTGGTTCAGATGTAAACAAAGTCATTCAGAGCTGACATAAAATGGCTCACTGTGGAGAAACATACCGACGGTGGTGACAGGAATCAGGGCTTATGCAACACAAATACAGCGTTTTATTTACTTTCCAACGCGATCTGAGAATTTACATGTGTTTTTAACACTAACGTTGATGCTGATTAAAGTGGTAAATCTGGGAAAAAGCTTTTTTTGGGCATTATTTTTGCCTTACAATGTCTTGCATAATGACTATGTTTGATTATTTAATTATGCAGAAAATGATGAAAAAATGATGAAAACATGGAAAACTCCCCAGTAACAGAGAACAGGAGCAGGACTGGGAAGCATTAAGAATTTTAATAGGTTGACATATGCAATAACTCAACCTGGCTATTGTGAAATCTCCTTTGTGGTCTGTAGGCACATTGTAGCTAAAGCAACTATAAATACCATTACGAGTGTAGAAAGGCCAAATATGTTTCTCATTTTCTTCCACAGAAAAATGCTGTTCTATTACTGCAGACAGAGGCGTATGTACTATTGGACCTGGTGGGCCTTCACCCACCTACTTTTACCAGTAGCTCACTGGTAGCACTGGAGATGCTTTGTAGATGCTCAGTCTTTAAGTAACGTTCAACTAAATATCTATTAAATACAACTGACCCTCCTTCTAAACTTAAACCAAACTTTAATATTTCAATAGTTAATAGTTGTAAGGGTTTCAGGACAGGTCAGGTGTTTGTGGCTGAGGTTTAACCTTGACAGTTTCATTTTAGTTAGACTGTCCAAAACCATGGTCTCAAACAGATGAAAGATCAAAATCTGAGCAAAAAAAAACCAAAACAAAACAAACAAAAAAAACAGGCAAGGAGTCAAAAATCAGTAGATCAAAATCATGCCCAAAGGAAAAGAAGCAACAAATAAAAAAACAAACAAAAAAAATAAAATAAAAACAAGAGAGGAAAATACAGAAACCAGGTACAGAATGCAAACAGACTCTTTAACACTCAGGTACTTCACAGAGATCTGACTAAAACAAACAGGTATATATGGTTACAAACAGGTGCACAAAATCAACAATCAGGAGAAGCAGATTAGTGATAGGCTGGTGAGTGAGAGTGCATGATCGTGTGATGTTTCAGGGGATTCTGGGAGTTGGAGTTCATGGCTGTCTGATGGGTTGCATGATATATGAAACAATCGAAATCCGAGTTTAGATCTTATCAAGCCTGATTTTCAGACAGCAGATAATTCATGACGAATGAACCAATAGGGGTGCCCCAAAATAGCTTGGAAAACATTCTGGTTCCATTGACTTACATTAAAAGTAAATTATGTTTTCGGTCTCTCCTGTAAAGTTGCAATTTTGGAGATACTTGTTTGACATTGGACAATGACGAGATGGCTGTGTGCTTTGGGTCATTGTCATGTTGAAAGACCCAACCACAACCCATCTTCAGTGCTCTAAATGAGGGAAGGAGGTTGTTCCCTAAAATCTCGCAATACATGGCCCTGGTCATCCTCTCCTTAATACAGTGCAGTTGTCCTGTCCCATGTGCACAAAAACACCCCCAAAGCATGATGCTTCCAGCCCCAGGGCTTCCATCCTCCAAACACGGCGAGTGGAATTAAGACCAAAAAGTTCTATTTTGGTCTCATCTGAGCACAGAACTTTCTCCTATGGCTCCTCTGGATCATCCAAATGGTCATGGGCAAACTTAAGACAGGCCCGGTTGGTGCTGATTTAAGCAGGGGAACCTTCTGTGCCATGCATGACTTTAAACTATGACGTCTTAGGATTATTGATACGCCATGAGGTGAGATCTTGCATGGAGCTCCAGTCTGAGGGAGATTGACAGTCAAGTTTAGCTTCTTCCATTTTCTAATAATTGCTCCAGCAGTTGATCTTCTTTCACCAAGCTGCTTGGCAATTGCCCTGTAGCCCTTTCCAGCTGTGAGGTCTACAATTTTGTCTCTGGTGTCTTTGGAGAGCTCTTTGGTCTTAGCTATGTTAGTAGTTGGAGTCTTACTGATTGTGTGGGGTTCAGTCACAGGTGTCTGAAGCTATGTTGACTGCACTGCATCCCCACAACTGCTGGAGGGCACATGCGGTAGACAATTGAGGTGGTTAAAAAAGAGTATAACATCCAAAGAAACCCAGTAATACCGTATGGTTATCTAATGTGGTCCAATCATCAACCAACTCCTCATAACCCCAAGTATGCAAATGATAGAAATCAAACAACTTTCGAGGCTCTCTTAGGCATGATTGCTAACCCTGAGTGACATTTAGCAAACAGCAAGAAAAAAAGAGCTGTAATTTTCTACATATATATATAGAAAATATATAGTTCACTATGAGCATAGAAGGGGAACTTGGGAAACCTGGGCCATTTGCCGAGCAAAGACTAAGCATGAGTTGGAAGAGAAGAAGGTGCCTGGCTGGGGGTGGGGTGGAAGTTTTTACCACGACTTACCACGAATGTCTTACTGAAAGTAGTTTGGTTTTGGTGCTTCTTTCATAACTCCATAATATGATGCAAAATGTACATAGAAATTCTGGGAAGAATGAATTTATAGGACACTTTCACACCTACCTTGTTTGGTTCCGACCTGCTTTTTCTTTGTTTGGTTTGTTTCAGCCATATTCAGGTGCACACTAAACAAACAAACTGTTGTCCGGCCAAATCCGTGGGTCTCGGTTTGCGTCCAAATAGCTCGGTTCGCTGCGGCTGGGAATGCATTTATGTGATGGTCTGCAGCAAAAAAGGGAATTCACAGAGCATGTTTTTCTGCTTCTTCTGGCAGAACATCAGAGCCGTACCGTAAGCATAATATGCCTGTTTTTAATGTCCGACTCTTCTCAGATGCTCATATGGTTCTAGCAGCACAAGCTGCTGCTCATAACAACAGACGTGCGATAAAATAATAGCAAAGCAATGCATTTGATTTCTTCACAGATGGATTATCAAACACATTGTATCAACAACCTGATTGAGTCCATTCAAATTGAGGAAAATCAAATAAAAAAAATAATAAAAAACTTATTATGGTTGCATTGACTTGCTTATAGACATTTTCTGAGTATTTCTAAACATAAATAAACACTCGTGTATTGTATAAAGCAGTCAAGACAAATAAAAAAATCTAACTCAAAATCAAACTCAGTCTCAGGCTCTAGCAAACAAACCCAGCGCAAAAACAGTCTTAGCATGCAGAAAAGGTTAAAGAACTGTGCCAAAGACACTGAATCTGTAAGCGAGAGAAGTTGAAAATTTGTTCTGCCCATCCAAAACAGCAGTTCACATAAGGAACACCAAGGTCTGATACAAATTTGTGAGATTTTGGCCAGCTATCTCTAGCTAGAGTTTGCTCTGAATTGGTTAGAAAACCGACAAGCCTGACTACTAAAACATGAACATGTGGCTTTATAGAAAGAAGCACCCTATAAAACCCCATAGTCTGGAGTCATAGTATCGAGGGTATATACAAATGGACAGTTCAGTTTGTGCCAGTGGGTGCTAACACTAGCTAGCTAGCATTAGAGCATCTTATCAAGTGCAGCCATTTCATCTTCTCTTTCTTATCAGAAGTGTTTTCTGGACTGAAACAAAGCCTCAGTCAGTGCAGTAGAGGCAAGGACCCAGAAATGAAGGTTGATACGTCACAACTTAACAAACAGATAATGTTATATTGTGCTGTTCGTTGTGATGCAGAGTTTGTGGTAGAATGAAACAATCATGCATATGTGATTGAAGCGGTTCACGTAGATGTCAGCGTGATCGTATCTGTGCCTGGTTTTTCGTTATATAGCAGAGTGAGTGAAAGATGTGTGGAGCCCTGTGTGGGGATGTGTGCGTTCTATAAGGCATTAGTTTCCGGGAGCCGCTGAGGTGGCTCGTCTCTGATGCTTTTGCAATGCCCATCATTAGCTCATCAGGAGGCCTCCCGGGGGTTGAATGCCATCAATCTGGAGGACAGGAGCGGCTGGGCGTGGGCAGCGTCACACACCTTAGAGTTCCAGCAGGAAATGGGGACTGACATAAATAGCCAAGGCTTTGGATGCGCTGCCCAACTTTAACCTTTACTGACATTTTGCTCAAAAGTAATTATACGTTTTGTTTTAATAAATGAATGTTTGTGCTTCTACATTTCCGAGAGTCAAGTCAGAACAAAGGGATGTTGGAAATCTGAAAATGGACTAGAATTAAATACAGTGTTGCACTTTACAAGAGCAGCTTTTGACATTCCTTCAGTCCATCTCATCCCAAGATCTGTATTGTTCACAGTGTGACACAGTGACACTTAAAGGAAACTTTAGCTGCATCTTTCAAACTAAACTGCACTTAAATTGCTTAATGTATTGCTTAATGCATTGTCAATTGTATCAGCTCCACTTCCCATATAGGTGCACTTTGTAGTTCTACACTTACAGACTGTAGTCCATCTGATTCCATTTGATTATCAATGAGCAGGAACCCCACAGGATCACCACAGAGCAGATATTATTTACGTGGTGGGTCGATCTCAGCACTGCAGTGACACTGATATGGTGGTGGTGTGTTAGTGTGTGTTGCAGTGCTATGAGTGGTCCTGAGACCACTGATGAAGGACTAGAGGATGACCAACACAAACTGTGCAGCAGCAGATGAGCTATCCTCTCTGACTTACATCTACATCTAAGGTGGACCAGCAAGGTAGTTGTGCCTAATAGAGTGGACAGTGAGTGGACACAGTGTGATGGTGGTGTGTTAGTGTATGTGGTGCTGGTAGGAGTTAAACACTTACTGTGTCCACTTACTGTCCACTCTATTAGACACTCCTAGCTTGCTGGTCCACCTTGTAGAAATTAAAGTCAAAGACAAGATGCCACTGCTGCTATTTTTCGTCTTCAGTGGGATGTTGCTGGTGGTGGACTATTAAACACTCCCGTAGCACTGATGTGTCTGATCCACTCGCACCAGCCAACACATCACCAACATGTGAGTGGCACTGCAGTCTGTATGTGGAGGCCCTATGGGGGACCTGACAATTGAAGAACAGGGTAACAAAGTATACCGAGAATCAGATGGACTACAGTGTGTAAGTGTAGAACTACAAAGTGCTCCTATATGGTAAGTGGAGCTGATACAATGGGCATTGAAACGTGATGGTGTTCCTAAATAAGTGCTCAGTGAGTGTACTCTCAAATGTTTGATTTTACTAGATCCCTGATCGCAATCGTTTTAGAGCTGCAGGTTCAAATTTGTGTTAATAAAGTATTTGAAATGTCTAATCAGAGATCAACAGAATTTCAAGGTCTGTGTTAGTACAAAACTCTCTTGGCACTCAACAGATTGGTACAGATGCAGGTAGTGACTTGGCTGAAAGATGCTGGAATATTAATGTAAGAGTATTGGCACCTAGTGAAGCTGGAGAGGCCGGGGTATCAGTAGGCAATCGTTTCAGTCACAGATCTGGGACCCCATCTGTGCTTTTGATGTGCTGAAATGCTGCCAGAGGCATCAGTTTGCGTTCGCCCCTGTTTTGACGGACAGCGCCTTTGCCACACCAAGGCAGGATTAGATGGCCTTTGTAGCCCTTTCCGGCTCATCGCTAATTCTTGTTACGCAACCCACTTTCTCAAGCCGCTCTCAGACGTCTCCGCTCATCAGGAACAGGGTCAGGTTCTGCACACGAGGCCATGTTTTGCCTGGATGTCTCATCTTAAAGCCGGCATTCAAACTTTGATCAGCTAGACTGCGATAGCTGAAGTCAGTTAGCTAATCACAAGGAAAATGTAAGGCAGATTGAGGTGTGTAGGTTAATTATGTACTAGATTTCTCAGCGTTCTGCTGCTGTTGATCCCTCGACATTCAAACAATTTTCCCGATCAAATCTGCACTTTATAACGTCCACCTCAAATGTGCCCCACATCAGACTCCACCCTGAGGTCATTGCAATGGAGCCTTCTGTGTAGACTTTGGTAGGGATGGGGCATCTGTGCCCAAAGGCCCAAGTGTCAATGTGATAACAGCCCATTGGTTGTCTATAGGATGCCTTTAGTTTAATAATATTTTAGAGCTTGACTGAAGCCTTCGTACATACCACTGATATAAACATGCTGTAAACGCTTCATGGTACATGCAATATGATTCAATGAGTTGTCCTCACTGATGGTTTTGTGACCCCAATGGTCAGGACCCCACCACAGAGCAGATCATCTGGATCATCTGTGTCCAAAGACCCATGCATGATACCACCCATTGGTTGTCTATAGGATACCTTCTGGGTATTAATAGTTTTGAGCTTGACTGAAGCCTTTCTACCTACCACTGATATGCTGTAAACATTTCATGGTAGATGCAATATGATGCCATGGGTTGTCCACACAGATTTTGCTCAGTGACATTACAGAGTCATATTACCATTAAGCAATAGAACATGAAAGCGAGTGTGTTATCACCCATATGATCCTGCGGCAGGCGTGAGCCACAGGCGTGTACCATAGATCATCACGGCAGTGATATTACTTGTGATAACACACTCCCTCTCGTGTTTTATTGCTTTTCAAGTCAAGTGTTTTTTATTGTCATTCTTCAATATAACTTTGCTTTGGAACGAAATGTCGCTCGTCAGGCTTCGGGGTGCAACACACAATAGCAGCACATTATACAGGACTACATAAAGCGCAGCTACACTGTCAGAATGGAGGGAGTGAATAACAAAAAAATATATATACAGCAATAAATATTCAGAGCATAACAACTTGTGAGTGCAACAAAAATGTACACAAATTGGAAAGTTGACATTTAGGAGCAGGTAGTGATTAAGGGCTAGTCCAAACAGACACTGTACAGAAAGTATCATAGCAAAATCAAACAGTTAAAAACTTCAATTGTAGGTGTGCGGTGACAGTAAAGGGGTGTGTGAACAGTCAATGGTGGGCGAAGAGGGCTTAAAGTTGTCCCTGTGTGTTGTATTGGGTGTAGATTAGTCCAGGTGTACATTGTACAGAGTGTTGATTAGTCCAGGTGTATGTTGTAATATGTGTAGATTAGTCCAGCTGTACGTTGTAATGGGTGTAGATTAGTCCAGCTGTATGTTGTATAGGGTGTAGATTAGTCCAGCTGTATGTTGTATAGGGTGTAGATTAGTCCAGGTGTATGTTGTATAGGGTGTAGATTAGTCCAGGTGTATGTTGTATAGGGTGTAGATTAGTCCAGGTGTATGTTGTACAGGGTGTAGATTAGTCCAGCTGTATGTTGTAATGGGTGTAAATTAGGCCAGTTGTATGTTGTACAGGGTGTAGATTAGTCCAGGTGTATGTTATAATTGGTGTAAATTAGTCCAGATGTATGTTGTACAGGGTGTAGATTAGTCCAGGTGTATGTTGGAATTGGTATAGATTAGTCCAGCTGTACGTTGTACAGGGTGTAGATTAGTCCAGCTGTATGTTGTAATGGGTGTAGATTAGTCCAGCTGTATGTTGTATAGGGTGTAGATTAGTCCAGCTGTATGTTGTATAGGGTGTAGATTAGTCCAGGTGTATGTTGTATAGGGTGTAGATTAGTCCAGGTGTATGTTGTATAGGGTGTAGATTAGTCCAGGTGTATGTTGTACAGGGTGTAGATTAGTCCAGCTGTATGTTGTAATGGGTGTAAATTAGGCCAGTTGTATGTTGTACAGGGTGTAGATTAGTCCAGGTGTATGTTATAATTGGTGTAAATTAGTCCAGATGTATGTTGTACAGGGTGTAGATTAGTCCAGGTGTATGTTGGAATTGGTATAGATTAGTCCAGGTGTATGTTGTAATGGGTGTAGATTAGTCTAGGTGCATATTATAATTGGTGTAGATTAGTCCAGGTGTATGTTGTAATGGGTGTAGATTAGTCCAGGTGTATGTTGTAATGGGTGTAGATTAGTCCAGGTGTATATTATAATTAGTGTAGATTAGTCCAGGTGTATGTTGTAATGGGTGTAGATTAGTCCAGGTGTATGTTGTAATGGGTGTAGATTACAACATACACCTACACCACACATACACCAACAAGATTTCTTCCTCCAATTAAGGGAATTTTTCCTTGCCACTGTTGCCTCTGGCTTGCTCACAAGGGATAAAGTTTTTCATGCTTTAAAATTCCTGTAAAGCTGCTTTGTGACAACATTGTTGTAAAAAGCGCTATACAAATAAACTTGACTTGACTTGACTAGATTAGTCCAGGTGTATATTATAATTGGTGTAGATTAGTCCAGGTGTATGTTGTAATGGGTGTAGATTAGTCCAGGTGTATGTTGTAATGGGTGTAGATTAGTCCAGGTGTATGTTGTAATGGGTGTAGATTAGTCCAGGTGTATATTGTGATTGGTGTAGATTAGTCCAGGTGTACACTACAGTGATCTTCTCAGCTGTTAGGTCCTGCGATTCCTAGACAGGGCAGTTCTCATACCAGACAGTGAGACAGCTTATCATGACACTCTGTACTGTCCCCGTATAAAAAGTGGTGAGGCTGGAGGGGGCTGCGGGGAGGTTTGTGAAGTTTCTTGGCAGGTGGTGTTGAGAGTCCAGGTGAGGTCATCCACAAAGTGCACACCAACCATTATTGTACAGCGGAGAGTTACCACTGTGAATCCTACAGCAGTTCTACGCAATAAATAAAAGTGGAAAGCAGAGTAGTACTGAATATTACAAGAAATGTGCTTCGATGTCTGCAGTTTCTTCTGAATAAGAAAACTTACTTTTGTGTCAACACAGCTTTGTCATTGTTATGCAATTTCCAGGCATTTTTGGAATATACTTGATTGTAATTTGTTGTGTGTTCTCAGGAGTGTAAAAATGCAGGGTCTTTCTTATTTTTTAGAAAATAGGACAAAAAGTCAAACTACAACAAACCAACTTGACTGCTGAATTATATTCACCTTATTTCTAGCTAATGCCTGTAAAGCTGTTACTTAGTAATCGGTGATACAGTTATTGCACAGCTGCTCTTTGTGATAGCAGCGTAGCTAGAGCACATCTCAAACATGCAAATTATACAACTGAACTAATGGTTGTATAATTAATTGACAGATGTCATAATGTTTGATTTCATAACAACATATTGCAAACCCGGTTCCCAGTGAAATTGGGACATTTTGTAAAACGCAAATAAAAACCAGAGATTGTGATTTGTTCATTCTCTTTATTTACCTGAGAGAAGTATAAATAAGATACTTCCAATGTTTTTACTGACTTGTGCATGTTGTAAATATGAACAAATACAGAATTTGATGCAACACATTCAAAAACAGTTGTAACAGAGGCATGTTTACCACAGTTTCACATCTGAGGATACTGATTGTTGCAGTTTTGTGAGTAGATTCAGCAGCTGGACAGTTTGTGTTTTTTGGCTTATTCTCCTCTTCATGACCTGCCAAACAGATTCTATTAGAGACATATCTGGACTGCAGTTAATTTTTATCTGCAAGGACCTTAAATGTGGACCCATTTGACCACAGTTCATCGGCCCAAAGAATTCGGCAGCGCTTCTGTACAGAACTGCAGTGGTGGAGCGTGTTCAGTGAGCCTATGTGGCTATATTTAACATGATGGCTTGTTATGCAATACCATTACTCACATTCAACAGTGGTTTCTGGCCTTGCCCTACAAGGCCTGAGATTT
Source organism: Megaleporinus macrocephalus (assembly GCA_021613375.1). Taxonomy (NCBI): domain Eukaryota; kingdom Metazoa; phylum Chordata; class Actinopteri; order Characiformes; family Anostomidae; genus Megaleporinus; species Megaleporinus macrocephalus. The sequence goes on along the minus strand of CM038714.1, from coordinate 8,755,423 downwards.
CTCTGAATGTACAGAATCTTTTCACAGTATTATGTATAGTGGATGATGAAAAATAGTGCAGGAGACAAGAGAATGAACAAATTTTTATTCGTGTTTATTGCATTTTACAAAATATTTCCAGAAGTGGGGTTTGGAGAGGCAGCAGTGTGGTGTAGTGGTTAGCACTGTCCCCTCACAGCAAGACGATCTGGGTTGGATTCCTGGTCTGGGCTGTTCTATGTGGAGTGTGTATGTTCTCCCCGTGCTTGAGTGGGTTTCCTCCGGGTACTCCGGTTTCCTCCCACAGTCCAAACACATGCATGTTAGGTTGAGTGGTCACTCTAAATTGCCTGTAGGTGTGAGTGCATGAATAAGTGTTGAATGAATAATGCCATGCGATGGACTGGTGTACCCCGCCTTTGCCCTATGACCCTGACTAGCGGGATTAAGCAGCAGATAATGAATGGATGGATGGGTTTGTAGAGTACAGAGTCAAAACTGGAAACGATAACATGATACTGTTATATTACTAAACAAACTATAACCATAACAACTCATATCAGTAGATGTCATATGTCATAACTTATAGTCTGGTTATTTTGATGTTATGTAGCAGTGTTAGCAAATTTTTCTTACGTGCATTAATCCTGCTCTCTATAATGTAATGCAATATTCCATTATCATTAGCTTTTAGCTGAAGAATTTACAGCCAATGGTAAACACAATGTCATTGCACACATTAGGCCACAGTGACTGCCAGTCAATGCACCACTCTTCAAGCACCTCCAAAGAACCTGACGGAATATTTATCATCTTAATTCAGCAGTAGCCGTGATCTAAAACCAGATTTCTGCCGGCAGTAACTTATGGTGGGCTTCAAAAGCCTTTTAAAAAAGATTCTTATGACACAGGATGCCCCCGAGCTGAAAGCTACGTGAGGTAATTAGCTGTATAGAGTTTCCAATTGAGTTTGTGTTCAACTTAATGGCCTCTTGCGCTCCCAGAACTGCAGGGAAATTAACAGGACAGTCTGCTTTTCATCTCTTATGTCTACTTTGCTTTGCTGTTCATTTCTTAGACATGAATTTCAGCCGGTTGTCCTCATTGTGTTATTTTCCCAAATGAGCCTCACATTCAGAAGAGAATCCACACGAGAGCCATATTTGAAGCAAATCAACTATTCATCTAATGTGTGCTTCTAGAACATCTTGCCTGCTCTTATAATGCGGTCAATACTAGTTCCAATAAAATACATAACTGTCCATTTGTTGTTGTTTATTTGTGCATGAGAAGCAACAAGAAGCTCTTCTGTTACCACTGCAGCTAATCAGCTGTTTGCAAGCACTGGCTATTATTAATGATCACATTTGGCTCTATTGTTGGGCGCGTTTGTCATATAACAACACTTTATGGATTGGATAAATGAAAGCATATGCTGGGTCAGAAAACAATACGTCTTCCTGTAAGCTTTCAGAAGGTGATCTTTTGCACTAAGAGGAATATAACATTTTAATTATACATAAACTAATTCTTTAAATCTGTGCTGGAGCTGTTTGCATTGGCTGCATTGCATAATGGCTGCACTACATAATTAACATCCAAACCATTCACAGAGAATTTATATAATCTGGTGATTTTTCAAAAGAAATATGTAAATTATGCCAGAATCTTGACGGATATGGGTGTAGACAGTGTATGAAAATGATGTGGCATGTTTGGATAGGACTACATAAATTTACATACATTAGCCCACCTGCTCTAATTTGTTTCAGAAAGACCAAGTATTGTGTGAGTGGTGGTGTTTTTAGTGCCAGGACCGAAGTGGGACTTGCTTTCAGACCAGGATTAGGTTATATGGTGCACAGCAGCCCACTTTAAGCTCTAACTTTATTTCTAAAGCCATACACACAGCATTGTGCTTATATGCTAGCGCCTGAATGTAGAACGGGAAATAAAAGTTATCACCTAACCCACATATCACATTACATAGTTCACTTATTACTACAAATTCTGGTGTGGCAAATTCTGGAGTGTTTGGTGCTATTGGCACACAGAGAGTTCTCCAATTAACCCACTTTGGCATTGGTTGGTACAATTGGATAGCATAGTGGATAACACAGCTTATATATATATATATATATATATATATATATATATATATATATATATATATATATATATATATATATATATATATATATATTTCTTACCTCTTACTTTCTAGAAAGCTGCTTCGTGATAACATCTGTTGTTCAAGTTTTGACTTAGGCTAGCCTTCTATTACTGCATTGACCTGTCTATGAAAGCATGTTGCTTGAATTGATAAGACCTATGTGAGGTGTGCAAACAGTAAGCTTGGCTACATAAAATATGTAATCTCACATAAGGGTCCTTTTTTAATGGCCCTTTAGTAAAAAAGAGAATGGTTCTATTTAGAACCATGCAATCTATATAGAACCATGTCATGCTTTTTTAGTTTTGCATGGTGAAACTGTTCTTCAGATTGATAAAGAAAGTGTTTTGGAAACCTTTTGGAAAGTAGTTCCATATTGTGGCAAAAAATAATTCTCATATAGTTACAAGCTTGACATCGTAACAAAAGCAGAGATATTTAAAAAAAAAGCTTTTATATAGAATCCCTACCTTTTCTGAAGAACCCCTGAAGAAGAATCTTTGAATCATCTGAATCAATACTCAGCGTACACAATGTGATTATTTCCCAGGAGAACTTTTCAATGGGAGGTTCTATAAAGAAACACGAGCCGTTCAAGCGCAAAGAATCTTTCTGAAAAAGTAAAGATGATGTGCTGCTGCATGATATTGCATCCCATAATGTCGGCAGATTTCGAATGCTGAATTTTGTTCAGTAACAAAACCTTTTTTATTTAATGATTACTGGTAATCATCATGATAGTTCAGCCATAATGACTCCAATATAATATTAAGATATTCATTTCAAAACATTTCAAAATTAGCTAAAATTATCCACAGAGAGTGAGGAAATAACAGTCGTCTATGTATCGTGTTGCAGAGATATCTACTGAAATAGGTATGCTATCCAGCTAGCCCCAACTTATCCTGTCTCATAACACCATTTAGTACCTGACCAGTGATAGTAAGTCACTGCAGTGTCAAGTCAAATCAGTCCAACATGTGAGGTTGAAGAAGTAGCGCTGCTTCTCCAACAGCTTATTCTAATCACTTGTCTATTCCATTGAAGGTGCTGCTCACAGTTAGATCTTTTAAGGACAGGTAGCCAATAACATTGTGGAATAAACACCATGATGGCTATAGCGTGGCCAGTAAAAAAACACATTTAGCAGCAAACAAATGAAGTGCTATAAATAGAACTGAAACAAAGGTAACATTGGTGCTACTTTCCACCACTGGTGGGTCGTTGCCCCTCGTTTCCTTGGATTGATTTCCATTGCACTCTTCAAAGGGAAAAGGATAGCATGGACCAACACCTTTAACATCTCCAGGAACCATCTCCTATAAAAGCACAGGCCAGTAACCCTAGTATTACTGAGAAGGTGTAGTTTTCTTCTCAGCCTTCTACCTGGATGGAGCACATTGGGATTCTCTGCTCTAAACGCTTAATCCATTACACTTGAGCTGCGTTCCACATTTCTCATTCTGCCCAGCCCATGTCTCTCCTTGACCCTCCTTCCACCCAGGCTCTCCAGTGGCCCATTGGTGAACCTGCCAGAAACGGACCTTCCCTCTTACTTTGATGTGTTCTACCTGTCCACATGCCAAATTACAGGCTTCTCACAGCATTTCTACTTTTCACCCACAAAGGTGGCTGGACGGGAAACGGATGAATGAGGTGTGGAAGAAGGACGAGCAGCCCTGTGAGGACAGTAATCCTGAGAAATTGTAATGCTATTGTGAACGATGACATTTGACTTTTTAATGTTGCACAATCAAGCAGACTGCTATTACCGTCAACCGCCGTTGTGCAGAAATCACTCGTTTTTAGGGAGCAAATTGGTTGGAAATATTATTTTGCAGACTGCTGTGATTTCTAGAACTGAGAAAAAATAAAAAAGAATCACCCCAGGTGTTCTCTTCGGATGACCCTGTTTGTTCCACTTATTAGAATGAATGTGTTCTTTTGGAGAAAAACAAGTCAAGAAAGAAAGTGGGTGCAGAAAGTCAATGCTAACAACCACCTTTACAACAGACATGCCTGAGTAGAACAGGGCTGGTTCTCCCAACATGATGTTACGGTTAGTCATACTTTACATTGGTCTCCCAAGTGCTGCTCTAATTAAAATCTGAAGCCATCATGGTATAAGTTTAATCTGCAACCGGATTGATCTGCCCATGAGCTATTCGGGAGAGAGACACAGTGCTTGTGTTTGCAGAGGCCAAACTTAATAGCTTTAATTGCACAGCGTTTTTGATCAACATCCAAAGCAAATAAGGAATTTGGTTTTGTGGCTGACAATTGCTGCTTTTGATAGAAGCAGCTTCTAATACATGCATCATAAGTTGTTTAGCATGTATTGCTTGTGTAGCTTATATTTTGATACCGTGTACAGTCTTTCCCCCTTTTCCCTCTAGTATTGCAAGTAGTTGTTAATTATGTACACTGTACGCCAGATATTCCGATTTGAATTCGACTGGCTTGCAACTTAAATTGGACTAGAATACAATCTCAGATTTCAACCAGTAACACTTGAGGCTCAGCTCAGCTGTTCTTGAATCCCACTTCATGGATTCTCCATTTTCCTCAAAGATCTGAGCCTATTGGGTTTGGTTCATTGCCTTATTTTACACCAAAGCAGCATCTCAGTGTGAATTATGTACACTACAAAGAGTACCACCATAAAATGTTTGCTAATTTATTGCTACTATACTTTGATATGAGTGGGCGAGTTAAAAGCAAAATGATGTGCATCAACTTTATTTATGAGATAAACATTTTCCCCTTTATTCATTGTGCATGATAAAGATGTCAACCAAAGATATGTTTTCAATTTATCACATCCTAAAGTCTTAGAGCTACTCAGTAATCATCAATCAATTGTTAGTTATTCATCTTAATTGAGCTTGTTTCGAAGTTTCATTTGTGACAATTTAGTTGAAGAAACTTTTTTCTGCTTGATTGATCCAGCTTTCATTCTTTTGTACATTAGGTAGTGTTAATGTCCCTGTGCTTGTGTTAATGAAACAACAGCTGCCACCATCACTTCCTAAATAACCAACTTGTAGATGTAATTACTGATGCAGCTAATTTGTATTTTCACGTGTTCTTGGCAGGGACTGGAGTCTTCCAACACAAAGCTGTCTAATTCTAATTAAAACAAAGTTTTGATAAGCAGCCAAACACAATCGTTTATACATGCTTTCATAACAGAAGTCTGGTCTGTCACTGAAACGTTTGTTTTATTCAACCGCAGACATGCCATCAGCTGTCTAACTGAAAGGCAAGTCCCGGCAAGGTATTGCTTTCTTGCATCTCCATGAGCTTAAAAGATTAAAGCTATTATTGTCATTATGCATTTCACATTAGTGGTCCCACTTCATTTTAGGTGACTGTGCAGTTACATAGTTACACCAGTATTCACCCTCCTAGCTTGGTAGCATTGGCTATGCTAGTGTGGGATGGTGGTGGATGTGGTGGGGGCTAATCTACAGATGGGAACTGACCAGAAGAAAGTTGGGAAGAAATGAAATAAATCAATAAAAAAACATGTTTTATGTTTTTTGCCATGTTTTAATACACACAAAACTTGAACCTGGCCAAAGCATTTCATTATAATTTTAAGGGGGGCATGTGGGGGCTAACCTACAAATGGTAACTGGCCACAAGAAAGTTGGAAAAAAAACTTGGCAAAAATTAAATACATTTATAAAAACTACACCTCAAAAACTCAAGACCTCTGTGACTTTAGAGACTTGAAACTTTACTCAGACTCGTAAACATAAGTCAGACTCACACCTCAAAATCTCAAGACTTGAATTGCCTTTCAGTGACATGAAACTTGATCTGGACCTCCACCTCAGAGACTTAAGACTCAATTCACGCCTGCACCTAAAAACTTCAAGACTCAGCTGTGACCTCTGTCACTTCAGAGACTTGAAACTTTATATATACCTGAAACAAACCAGAACCTTGGTTCATGAGTCAGGCTCACACCTCAAAATCTCAAGACTTCACTGACTCGACCTTAAACTCAAAGATTTAGCTTGAGACAAAGCATGGGAAAGGCTTGACTTGAACTTGCACCTAAGTAACTTGAGACTTGACTTGGATTCACAACCTTGGACACTTGAGACTTAACTCAGACCCTGACCTCAGAGACTCAAGATTTGATTTGGACTTGCATTTTAGTCTCAAGACTCGCTCCTTGACTCGCTCCAGAGACTCGACTCAACTCGCACACTTCCACCTCAGAGACACTTGATTGAAACTTGATTCACAAACCAGAAACTTGGGTCATGAGTCAGACTCACACCTCAAAATCTCAAGACTTCACTGACTCACACCTCGACTCTTAACTCAAAGATTTAACTTGAGAAAGGCTTGACTTAACTTGCACTTCAGTAACTTGAGACTTGACTTGGATTCACAACTTTACAACTGGACACCTGAGACTCAGCTCAGACCTTGACCTCAGAGACTCAAGATGTGATTTGAACTTGCATTTTAGTCTCAAGACTCAACTTGACTCGCTTCAGAGACTTAACTCGCACAACTCCACTCAAAGACTTGAGACTCAATTCATACATACATCCTAACCTAAAATTGGTAGGGAAGAAAACCTGGAAAACTGTTTTTTTTTTTTAATATCACACAAAACTTTCAGAAAAAAAAACCATAAACCTGGCCAAACCATGCAAATATCAATATTACAGCTATGTTATGAGACCTTATATACCTAAAACTATATAATTAATGATGTAATTGCATACAACTAACAACGTCCACCTGTAGGTTAGGTCTACTCCAAGTACCCAATGCTACCAGCAGGGATGGTAATATAGCTTCCACAAACTTCCTAATATCCTGTTAAAACAGGGCTAATGCAGTATCATTGTACAGCTCCAAATACTGGGATGAGAATTGCCTATTAAGCTAATGGGAAGACAAGCTGGAGGGATATGGGAGTGGGAAGACCCCAGAAATAAATCAATAAAATTTGTTGTTTCAGGGCGTATATACCATGGAGGTGGTTCCTAGGATTGTTCAAATTCAGCTACAAAAAAATTCCTACACTTCCTACCTTCACATATTTTCCGATAAGAGTCCCTTATCTTTAATCAGCAATTCAACATCTTTGATTCAGAGCCAAGGAATTCATCGAAGGCCCTCGCCTTTTTTGTTTCAGAGATGAGGGGCGTCCCTGAAGCCATGCTGGAGAAGTTGCCCTCAGGCATTTGTTGTTTTCTGTTCCTCAAGGAGAATAGTGGGGGGAAAAAAACCCTGCAATCTGTCTCTGTCCTCCTAACTGCCTGCCGAACTCTCCGGCGGAGCTGCTCCAGGATGCTGCCTTTGTTGCCTGTTAGAGTCCATGGGCAAGGAAAAACAACATCACGATCGAGCCCAGTGGCAAAACACTGCCTGTTTTACACATCACACCCCTCATTCACCTTGCCATGTTGTAATACTTCTGCTTTTACCTGCAAGTATTTTTTCCCCCTCGCACCATTTCCCCCCTACTGTTAGTTTCAAAGGATGCTTACATACCTACTGACAGAATTTCCCATTTGCCTGGAAGGGGAATGTTTTCGCATGCTGACTGTAGGTCAATATATGAAACAGAATATGAGATTTTGGAGTCTGTGTTTGTTAAAAGGAGAGAGAAAGTCCTACGTTTGGTTGCTAAAATACTGTACAGTGTTTACACCCATGCACTAGAACAGAACCTCATCAAACTGTGTTGAAATGTAAACCCAGCGCTGTAAATACTTAATACTAAATACTGTAATACTGTACTGTAGTGTTCTTAGGGTTAAATAAGCTTAACATCTAACTCCTGATGGAATTGCTCAACGTCATCCGTGTGGCTGACAATGAGTCCCTGGTGGGCAAGTCCACAAACATGCAGACTGAATTGTGTTGTCATGCATCTTTTTTTACTGACTAAATGTTTAAGTACATCTGAACTTAGTATACACAACACTAACATAATGCTGATGATGTATGATCTCACTCATATGAAACTCTAACCAAGAGCCACAGAAAATGCTCACCTTTGTTCAAAAAGCTTGACTTGGCAAGCTCTGTTAGATTACCAGCATTATGTCACTGTGACATACACTACCAGGTCTCATCATTCCATACAAAGGTCATGATACAGCCTATTGTCATAGATCAGCGGTTCCTAATCCTGGTCCTAGAAGACCTCCTGCCCTGCACATACCCACTTCAACTCAGGAAGGTTTGGTTCATTAGCTGATCAACTGATCACGAGACGCAACCTACTTTAATTCAATTCAAGATTATACTTGTAGCTCTTTTTACAACAGTGTCATCACAAAGCAGCTTTACAAAAGCTAAAAAAAAAAAACACACAGTTACAATGTGTCCCCCAGTGAGCAAGAGGCAATGGTGGTGCGAAAAGACTCCCTCAAGACTGGAAGAAGAACCCTTAGGAGGAACCAAGACTCACTAAGGGAGACCCGTCCTCTTCTGGTCAAACAGTACTTACAATTCATTAAGCCCAGCTCAGAATAAAAGCTGGGAGGATCTCTGTTTATGAGGGTAAAAACTTTAGAAACTGCACAGGTAGAGGCATTCTCTGAGGCAGTCTCTGACTGAGTCTTTGTAAAAAAAGTGGGAGGGAACAGTCCCATCAATGATATACTTCCTAAACTCCTTCAGTACTAATGCACTCGGTGGCTGACCATGCTAAATATTTTTCAATCTTATATTGTCAATGAAGTATTTTTAATATGGAATAAAGGTTTTAAGAATAAGGAATGTTATTTCATTCTGCAGAGTTTCTTGCATTCTGTATCTGCTTCAATCACATTCAATGATTCGTAAGGCCAAATGATTTTAATTTGCTTACCGTCACCTTGATCCAGAGACCTCAGATTCGAATGCCCAGGTTAGGAATCACTCATGCTAAATCAAGTTGCGGCAGCTGATTTTTTATTTTTTGCTGAAGTACGAGAAACTCTGGAGCATGGGTTGTTGGTGATCTCGGTGGAACCTCCAAAATGTCAATGAAGTATTTTTCTATACTGAATAAATGACCAAACCAAATGCTTTAGGAATGGAGAATGTAATTCTCGTAAATTTAATTTCTCACCAGTGGGAGAGCTACAAATGCATATCAGCTCTCTCTCTCATTTAATCAATGGTGATTGCCTCTTATATAGTTCCCCCCAAAGTCCATGCTATTCGTGAATCACGTTTTAATCAGGCATTCAGCATGGCCACCTGACTAGAGCATGCTCATATATGCCATATGTGTGGTGTCAAGAAAACACTACATTTAAATTACAAAATATTTGCAGAGTTTAAAACCAACCAAATGCATATAATACCACACACAATAAACATGCAATGTATTTAGAAAACAAAACAAAACAAAAGACCAACAAGTTCTAAAACTTCCAAGCTTTGTTTTATAATTAGGAGTTTTTATGATGAGCCTCTCTGTTTTGTGCAAGGAACAAATCTTCACTAGGAACCAAAGTCGGTGGAAGAGTTTTGAAAGAATGTGAGAACCTTTGTCCTAATTGGTGGTCACCGTTTTTCACCCACTTGGCGTCAGTGAATCATTGAATCTTTGAATCATCATCACTCATGGTATCATTGCAACTGTATAACGTCCGGTTACTTTTGTCACTTGTGGTGTGCATACACGGTACCACGGGTCACAACAAATTTATACCTTAGCACAATGTAACAACTGACCTACAGCTTAGTATTTATCACAGTGACATGCTGATGATGTATGATATCATACAAGGTCATCATACATGGCAAGCTGACTTGGCAAGCTCTTTTAGATTACCAGCATTATGTCACTGTGACATACACCAGGTCTACATCATTCCATACCAATAAAGGTCATGACACAGCCTAATGTTATAGATCAGTGGCTCCCAATCCTGGTCCTGGAAGACCTCCTGCCCTGCACACACCTGCTATAACTCAGGAAGGTTTTGTTAAGTATAGTTGATCACTGTTGGGAAACACTGTCATAGATGAGAGAGATGTTTCATCTGCCGAAGTTTTGTGAATTTTGAAAATGCCTAAAGAAAATTTTAAACAGAAAAGCCTGACATTTCATAAAAAAAATAAAATTACGCTGGGATGAGGTGGAAAAGTAGAAATGCTGAACTGTTAAAAAGCGTAATGCAAAAGTATTTTTCGAATAAATGATAAAAGAATAAATTCAACATTGTCCAATCGTATTGCCTGGCATGCAAAGAAACCACAGCAGTGAACTGCTGCTACTCTCACACCAAATAATTTACCCACGACCTTATACTCCACACAGGTGGCCAGCTTATATAACGAAGTGGCGATTCTCTCATAAGTGGGCACGAGTGGCCGGTGACTGGAAAAGAATGGACTCACAGATGGTCCGATAATAGTGCGTACATTCTGAAAATTGACCTGCAGTTACATTGTGACAGCATTTATGGTGGAATGAGAAATAAAAAAAAAACTTTGTAAAGGGTCAAGCGAAACCGTCCAACCAACTGCGTCCTGTGGGCAGCACCTTGTGACCATTAACGAAAGAATAGGACACAACAAAAACTGTGCAGTAACAGATGAGTTATGGTCTCTGACATTACATCTACAAGGTGGACCCACAAGGTAGGAGTGTCTAACAGAGTGGACAGTGAGTGGACACAGTGTTTACCAACTCCAGCAACACTGCTGTGTCTGATCTACTCACACCAGCACATCACGTACTAACACACCACCATCATGTCAGTGTAACTGCAGTACTGAGAATGATCCACCTCCCTAATCATACCTGCTTTGTGGCGGTCCAGTGAGGGTCGTGATCATTGATGAACAAGGAACTTGGACAAAGAATGTAAATACAAGGAGGTGTTCCTAATAAAATGACATTAAAACACTATTAAGGCCAGCATGAGGGTCTTGTTAGGTTTGGAACACTTTAATGAACCCTATTTGTGACTGCGTGAATTTAAAAAAGTCATCCATAGATAAGTCCATATGTTTGATGTAAATGTTAAACAAGGCACTGCGCTCTCCATTCCATTTAGCGGAATAACGCTAAATGTCTCATCATGGCCTTCTATCCTCCTGACACCGCCATGCTAATGTCGTCTTTTCTCAGTCATCTCCTCCACTTCACCCTCGCTCCCAATTCGCTCTTGCCTGCCTCTTGCCTGCCAGCAGCACTGCGTCTCCATATCCCCCTTCGGTAACACATCCAAACCCAAACGAAGATAGATTTGTCGCTTTTTCACTGCCCCAAAGGAGCAGCAAGCATCTTTGATATGTCATCATAATAGCATCTCAGCTGTGCTCTGCCACATATTACTTCTCCCTCTCTCTCCTCCTTCCTTTTCTCTCTCTCTCTCTCACTCTCTCTATCTGCCCTCTCTGCCTTTCATCGCGCCTTTCTCTCGAGACCCCCGCCTCGCAACCCTCCAGTATTAACTAAGCTTGCCCTCGTATCTCTGCTCGTAAACGTCGGCATTGCTGAAGCATATCATCATAGTCTCACCCGGCATGGGGAGCTCAGGGTGGGTAACGGTGGCTGAGTCTTATCCAAGAACCACGGTACCCCTGGAGCACCAATGTTCCTCCCTTCCCTTATTGCATCCCCCTGCATCTCTCCGTCGTGCACTTGCGTCTGACATAATAGTTGACGCTCTGGGCTTTTGGGGTGCTGTGGAGGGTGTGGGTGGGGGAGGGCTCGGTGGAAGCGAGCGCTGCAGCATTCCTGGCCACTCTCCAGAGATGCGAGTGGATTTATGGAGCTCCGGGGCCCGAAGGCAACGGGACAGTACGCGGTCGACAGGATTTGGAGGAGAGCTTTAAAAGCCACTGAGGCATGGCTCGTTCCCTTACTCTCTCTGTCTTCATGGCTTCAGTGCCCCCCCCCCCCCCCCCCCAACCCTTTCCCTCACTCTGTGGCAGTTTCATGAGGAAGGAGAAGGAACTAATCCTTCTTTTCCCTCCAAAGTCCCTCACCAGGAGATGACGCGGAGATTCGCTTAGCGCTTTCCTACGGAGACAATTACCAGCGCCATGCTTGTAGCCAGAGATACAAGTGGATTATGGAGCTGCCCGTGCTCAGATTTACTGCGTCTGGGGAGGAAAAGGAGATGACGCAAGCAGGACGTTGCGCGATTCATGCAGTGCAAGCAACGAGCCTTTACGGATTCGCATGCTAATGAGTAGCAGATTCTGACGCCCCAATGACATTTTGTCAAGCGCTGCTTTCGTAAAGATGCTAAGTTCCATATTGATCCCTGTTATCAAACACGATCTCATGGGCAGCAACATGTGTAGCCATTCTAATTGACCCCTAATTGGTTGAAATCCTGTTGACATTTGTTTTATCATTTTTGTTGTATTCACCTGGAAATCCTATTTATCACAACATCACGTGATAAATGTACTCTATGTGGTAAGAAGTAAGTGGACACGTCTCCTAATTATGTGAGTTTAGGGCTACATCCAGCCGTGGCACTAACATATTCATTAATACCACCATTTCTGATTTCCTTTGATGATTCGAATGATCTAACTTGCTATCTTATCATCCTTCTAGAATAATCCCCCATCTAAATGACACAGCTGAATATATACCCCTATTGGACTCTCTACTACATATTTATTCTTTGGACTGCTTGTGTGTTATTCCATCACATGGTCATACAATCATTCTCCATTGATTTCAGAGGTTCAATAAACTATAGTTCTGTGATCTGTGAAAGCAACAGCTCTTCCAACATTACTGCCATATTAGCTCAGATCTTAGCGATAGCTAGTGCTGAACACCAAGAACTATCTAGAACATCACATCTCCTTTATTATATCATCTCACTAGTTAGTGTTAGAAAGTGCTAATCACTGAGAACTTTCTTTGTGAATATATACTTCAGCAGTTGGTGTTAACGGGTGTTAAATGCCAAGAACTATCTAAAACATTGTATCTCTGTCAATATATTACCTCAGCTGTTAGCGTTAGCTGGTGCTAACCACCACTAATTTTCTAGAACATTATGTCTTTGTTCGTATTACCTCAGGTGTTATCATTAGCTGGTGCTAAATGCCAAGAACTTTCTAGAACATTACATCTCTTTTAATGTATTATTTCAACTGTTAATGTTAGGTAGTGTTAAAAGCCAAGAACTATCTAGAACATTACATCTCTGTCAATATGTTACTTTAGCTGATAGCATTAGCTAGTGCTAAACACCAAGAACTTTCTAAAACCCTACATCTCCATTATGTTACCTCAGTTTTTAACGTTAGCTTTAGCTAAACATCAATCATTTTCAAGAACATTACATATTTGTTAATATATTACCTCAGCTGTTAGCATTAGCTGATGTTAGATAGCAATAATTATCTAGAACATTGCATCTTTGTTAATATATTATCTCAGTTCTTAGTGTTAGATGGTGCTAAATGCCAGGACATTTCTAGAACATTACACCTTAGTGAATATATTACCTCAACTGTTAGCATTAGCTTGTGCTAAATGCTAAGAATTATCCAGAATTCCATCCATTACATCTCCATTATTATATTAACCTGACTGTTAGCATTAGCTAGTGCTAATTTGACCTGTCCTATATAGTAGTCTAACAGTTTCAGAATCTTTGTGTTTATGCTTACATTTAAGGCATTTGGCAGACCCCCAGTCTACAGCATGGGGGGCAGTGGTGTAACCCACTACACTATACCAACCATTAATTGTATTAATTGCTTGACAGTGATGTATTTAGTAATAACAAAAGATAGGACTCGCCTCAATAAGCAAGAACCTCCTATGAGAACAAGGTCTAAACTCAAGACGCCACTAGTATTCAATGAGCAGATGCAAAGCAATTTACCTGATGACACAAGCCCCTTTTAATTAAGACCCCACATCGCAGTGATGATTAAGCGGTGCCAAAAAAATCAGTTCAATATTACATGCTCAATAGCTTTATGAATAAACAGAACAGCCTCTTAGCTCTTAGGACCCTAGCAGAAGCCATTCAGATGAACAGCACAGCATGTTATTTACAATAAACTATATACACCGTTAACAATAACTCACAGGCAAGCTGTGTTTATCTATGAGCTGCATCTGAATGCATTTTCGTCACAGTTCTGTGTGAAGTGGGAAATGCATAGTGTGAGATATCACCCAACATACATTTCACCCAACATACATACTCAGTGTTAGACCAGGGGGTGGGGGGTAGGGGGATTAACTCAGTCATATTTCATCCTGGGGGGCGCTAGTAGTGTATCTAATTGCCGAGTTCCTAGGAGCGGAATTGCAAGCCTGGATTACTAACAGGGAAAATACTTTAACCCTCTTATCAATCATAACCTAGGAAAAAGGAACTGCCTTTGAAAGGGCAGCCAGTGGAAGAGACTTTAAATCCATTACTAGTCTTATCGAAGCTGGAGTGATTTTCACCAAACCTCAGGCTGAGGGAAACCACATGAAATTTGGGCCATGTGGAACTGGTGGGGCCGACTTCTTAGTCCATTCAGCCTATTGCAGGTTTAGCTGTGCTCACTCACAGTCAGAAGGTGTATTTTAGCCTGTATTGCTTTTTAAGGGGGCCGCACATCAGGTCAGCCTATCAAAATAGTTGAGACAGAGTGAAGGCTGTACTTAATTACTGCATTTTTTTTTTTGTTATTTCAGTCCAATGAAATTGTCTGATCATTGGCAATTTACTATAAATCTATATATATATATAGTTTTGTTGCAAGTATCTCCAAAATAAGAACTTTACAGGAGAGGACAAAGACATTCTTTACTTTCAATGTAAGGTAATAAAAAGTTTATTCCAAGGGATTTTAGAGTATTTCTAGTAGTCCATTTTTCATCAGGAATTAAAGAGCAGCTGTCATATTTAAATGAAAATTAACAAAAATGAAGATACATATTTTCCTTGGACAGTGACAATATATATATAGACCGTCGCTGTGCAAAGAAAACTTTTATCTCCAAAACAGCGATTTCACAGGAGAGGCCAAAATCTATCTTACTTTGAAGGGAAGTCAATGGAACCAGTATTGGCCCATTCATCTTAATTTTTTCATGATAGCTGTTGTGTGCAAATTATATAAAAATATTTAAATTGTCAAAAATGGAGATACATGTTTTTCTTTGGAAAGTGACAATATACAGAGCCGTCCAATGAAATTCATGCATCTCCTTTTTTGTTTATTTCTATTTTTCTACAACAATTAACTGCGGCAGCTGGCGTTTACATTGTGAAGAAATTTCATGATGAATGGACCAATATAAATGCTTCAAAATAGCTTGGAAAAAATTCTGGTTCCATTGACTTCCATTGAACTTGAGAACAATGTTTGGCCTTTCCTGTAAAGTTGCCATTTTGGAGATATATAATGCTACAAAGGGACTTTTATAATGGTGTGTACTGGTGTCTGTATCAGGACACCAGCGTTTGTATGTTTTGTTTTGGACTGAAAATCAATAGTATCATTCATTTTTAGTGTTTACCAAACCATTCCGCAGGAAATGTCCCGTTGCCAGTACAAATTCTCTTATTTTACTTTCACCTTCAACTGAAGTTCATCTTAGAGACATTTAACTAATAAACTAACAGTGTTGACGTTCTTGTGTATCCTGCATTGGCAATAACTTCAAGAACTATCTTGAACATTACATTTCTGTTCATGTTACCTCAGCTGTTAGCATTAGCTAGTGCTAAATCTGAACTGTCTAGAACATTGAGTCCCTTTAATATATTACCTCAACAGTTAGCATTAGCTAGTGCTAAACATTAACTGTCTAGAACATTACATCTCTGTTTATATTAACTCAACTGTTAGCATTAGCTAGTGCCAAATGTGAAGAACTGTCTAGAACATTGCATCCCTATTACTATATTACCTCAAGTGTTAGCATTAGCTAGTGCTAAACATGAAGAATTGTCTAGAACATTACATACCCGTTTATATATTACCTCAGCTGCTAGTGTTAGCTATTGCTAATTGCCAATAACTATCTAGAACATTACATCTTTGCTAATATATTACCTCAGTTGTTAGCATTAGCAAGTGCTAAATGTGAAGAACTGTCTAGAACATTACATCTCCGTTAATATTACCTCAACTGTTAGCATTAGCTAGTGCTAAACGTGAAGAACTATGTAGAACATCACATTTCTGTTAATATGTTACTTTAGCTGTAAGCATTAGCTAGTGCTAGAACTTTCTAGAACATTACATATCTGTGAGTAAATTAACCTGGCTGTTAGCATCAGCGTAAATTAAATATATAATTAATAGAAACAGCCAAAGAAAACCACAGTACATAATTACTTTTAATTACTTACATTTCTCAGTTTTGCCACAGACAGTTTATCTTGATCTCTCTTGTAGGAAAAGTTTTGTTGCCAGCGTTGCGTTGTACTGACCCAGGTTGGAACAGGCTGATATGCTTATTGCTTATTTGGCAGGACCTTGTTTAAATTTCCGAATTCCACCTTAAATGGTGCAGCATGTAACAGCAGTTAACAGAAATGCAAGAATGTAACTGCTGCACCATTTAAGGTGAAATGCAGAAATTTAAACAAAAGCTTGGTGAATCTGAAGTTGACCGAGAGGCTGAATAAGAAACTGATTCTAGCTGGACGCTACCATCAAAGACACAACAGTTCTTGTGATTAGCTTTTAGAGTCCACATTATTCTACTGGATCCAGCAAGAAACAAATGACACACCTTCATAAAGGTAGTCCTAAAGCTGTGGACGTTGCTACTCAGATGAGGGCAGTCTTGTTGGAATGAGTCCCCATGTGACAAAGGAAATCTGAACAGCTTGTTAAAAACTAGGTTGTCTAGTTTCATACTTTGTGGGTTGGTAGGAATTCAAATGTATGTACACAAGAATTGAGTTTCTGATGATATTTCCCTTTTAAATTCCACATATCACTACTGGGACATTAGCTTTTATGTTACAAGCAGTCAGATTGAAAAGAAAATCAGCAGTGTTGTCTAGCGCTATCAGTTTATCCATTATTTATGCTGAAAGAAATACTCTAGGCTTTCAAAGCTGCCTGGACAAAAGTCCTTACCAAAGTGAAATGTGTTGAGTCTGCAAGTCTGCGTTCTCTTGCATTCTCGTCTCTCGCAGGCAGCAGACATGAATCTCAGATCGTGACAGTCTGCTTTGAAACGTCACCCTGCTGCCCTATTCATTTCAGCCGAGTTGTCGACTTTCTTCGAAACAAGAGGGAAGAAAAGCTCTGGATATTGATGGACAGGCTGGGACTGTGTGAAATGGCTTGTGGCATCCCAGCGTTGCTACTGGAGTACAGCACAAAGCTTGAGCGTGCTGAAGGTCACTGTTAATAAAACAGAAAGCAACAGCCCTCCTCTGTAGACCAGGCTGGTACACCGCACAGCTCAAGGATGTCTGAAGGTCTCTGAGGAGTCTCCTGCGCTGGCAAGTGAGGGAGAACAGAAGGCAGAACGGTAGTGGCACACCAGCAAGCTGGGAGGGATCTTCCTACAGGGTCTTAGGAGGTCATGCGGTTTTACTTTCCCAGATGTGGTTGTACTCTCCCATTTGCAACCCTGTCATTTAGCTGTTTTCGCTCTTTTGGTGAGCTCCCGAAAAAATTTGAT
This sequence comes from Megaleporinus macrocephalus, assembly GCA_021613375.1. Taxonomy (NCBI): domain Eukaryota; kingdom Metazoa; phylum Chordata; class Actinopteri; order Characiformes; family Anostomidae; genus Megaleporinus; species Megaleporinus macrocephalus. Next base: position 8,737,652 of record CM038714.1, on the reverse strand, counting down.
GAGCTCTGCTCTGATTGGCTGGTTTACAATCAGACACTGCAATGATCACACAGAAGCAACATGTGGAAGTAGACACAGACAGGAAAATAAAATTAACCTTCCTGCAAATGAGCTATAGCAGCTACTCACTTTTGATCTCAATATCAACACAAAGATGTTACACACTATGAAACTTTTAGTGAACAGCAACCTGCTTCAACCATCAATTCTCACAGCATGGCTGCTACTTACAGGTCACTGTTGGGGTTTATGTGTTAATAAAGGTGGAACGGCTCGTCTCTTCAGTCTTTTGAGTGTTGAACACTCGATATTGTACACAAATAGGAAAATTCCATTCCACTGTGAATGGTGCCACAGTTACATTTTGGAACCTGTATAAGCTGTAGCATTTAAGGTGGAGCAAAACATGTAGTTAAGAAGCTGGTGAATGATAACTTCAACAATGAACATCAGCCACGCCTGCTGACAGTTGGGTTCCTTGGGAAGGATATAAAAAGTATTGACATCCACTGAACAGTCTGCTCATGCTCCATTGGTATTAAACTTATTTGTCTTAAGGCTGTCTTAAGGTGGTATACATATATTTGTAACATCACTGGCAGCCGATACTGCTCAGTTTGAGGCTGTGCTAGCTCAGGTTCACGTCCAGTCTTGTTTGGCTCCACGGCCTACCTCCAACATTACTAGCCAATCAGCGATTGAATCCCAGCTCTGCAGATTCATACAGTGAAATTGAATTTCTTTGCTGGTCTAAGCTGGTGTAGCTGGTTCTCCAGTATTACCATTCAAAACACAACATGTGCTAGTTTTAGTGGTGATTAGCATAACGGTTTCCATTGATGCTGACCAGTATACTAGTCTCCAAAACACAACATATGCTGGCTTTGCTGGTGACCAGCTATGCTACAAACAAGCTGACCTGCTACAAACAAGCGGACCTGGTCAGCAGTCACCTAACAGGTTAGAAGGTTAACTGGCTTTTCCAATAATATTCACAGACAGGACTAAAGTTAAACATGTAGTGAATGATACACTAAGAACATAGCAACAGACTAAATCTCATCTAACTCTGTTACTAGTTTCAAAAATCAGTGTTGTGCTAGAGCTAGGGTTAGAGGTTACTGTGCCCCACCGTTAGCTGACTTAACTTTAGAAATGGAGGAAATGACTATCATCATCGGAGCGGTGAAATCAGATATACACAATTGCTACTTTGCCAGTGTTTTATTTAATTTTAGTTAACAGTTTTAAGATTTTGAAATTCAGTTTATTTATTTTTATTTTTATTTACTTTTACCTTTCTTTTATTGATTTATTTTTATTTATTTATTATTATTATTATTATTATTATTATTATTATTATTATTATTATTATTATTATTGTTACTATTATTATTAATATTATTATTTTAATTATTACTTGTATTATTTTTATTATTTCTTTTACTATTTTATGTTTTACTATTTTAAGTACTCATTAAAATTAGTTTTAATTTATTTTCAATCCCTTTTTGTTTAATAAGTGTAATACTTGGCAACATTGTAAATGTATTTCTGAGTGAAAATAAAGATTGATTGATTGATTGAGTCATTTTGGAGCATTTCTATTGGTCTGCTCATCATGAAACAGCTGTCTAGCTAATTACTAATTAATATAACTATGTCTAATTCAGTTAATATACTGCTAACATGGACTGCAAGTTCAGAAAACAAAAATACCCAAAATAACAACTTTACAGGAGAGGACGAAGGTAGGTCAATGGAATCTATTTTCGAGAATTTCTATTGGCCCATTCATCATGAAAGTTTTAGAGGATATAAAGAGCGGCTGTCGGGTTGGGCCTGTCCAACACAACTGGTACTGACTGTACACTACAGGAAGGTGGAGCTGGATGTCTTTAAAAAATGAATGGATAAATGAATGAATTACGAACCTGGAGGGTGCTTCACTATGTATAATGCATCCCAATGCTCTTGACTAGGAATCATAGATAGGATGTATGCATCTACAGCTTGAGGCTAAATGTAAATCAGACCCATCGTAGCCAATTCATACTTTTTACAGCATTCCGGTGGAGCTGTTACTCCTGGACCGGCGGAAGTTCAGCTTATATTCGTTAACAGGAAACGAAATGACGCTGATGCAGAAAGTTAAACCTCATTTCAATGCTTTTTTGCGTTGGCAGAGAGCGGGAGTTCAGCCCAGCGAGCCCCTCGGAGTAGTGATAATGGCCAATACTAAAGGTTACGCTTCAGAGCTGTTAGCTTCATCATTTCAACACCAATAGCTAGTTAAAACTCAGCTGTTTACTCTTTTTTTTTTCAATCCCCATTTCCAGCTCCGTCCTCAGCCCGGTGGCTATTTCCAATGTAGCCATATTTCAAAACATTTTCAAAAGGTCACAATGAATTAATTATCCACTGGTACATCATTTGTGTGGTTTTTCAAGCCTTGTGATTGAGTGCTTATGCCTTTTCTGGGATTTGAGCTTATGGGCTGAATGCTAATGCACGCTGAGAGCCGAATATTGAAAAGATACAAAGGGGTTTACTGTGATTTGCTGAAATGACTCTGGCGTCATCAGGTTGTGTGGCAGATGGCTCAGTGGGGGGGTTCTTATATAAAGATTTCCACGCTTACTCTAAATGAACCTGCAGTATTCAACCATAGACTTCCATGATCTGTATCTCTGCTTCCTGAAACCACATGACCCAACTGGCTAAAGTTAATTTCATGTGATGCACTTATAGCATAAATTCTCTTATTAGTCAAAAGTTTGGACCCACCCACCCAGGTTTGGTCTATTTCTACTATTTTAATACTAAAACATTACAGTGAATAAATTCTGAACAGATTGAAACTATAAAATAACCCTTATGATATTATTTCTGAACCAGAACAAAGCATTTGCTTGTGGTTTAAAGAATGTTTATAGACTCTTTCAGAAAAAGTCTCATTTGCATTTGATTTTAGTTTTACATACTTTTAACATTCTGGCTAGCATCTTCATGAGGAGCCACATGAGCTGTTTTTCCAACAGGACTAAATAATACACTTGCTAAGATCTTGTTCTTTGTGTGTGTTATTATAGGTGTTATATTTTTTTGTATAGGGTTTTTATTACATAGACACCAACGTCACTATTTAAACTCATCTTTCAACACATTAAGGTCAATGTGTTCTTATAATATACACTGATCAGCCATAACCTTACAACCACCTACTTGTATCTACACACATCAGCTCCACTGACCATATAGGAGCACTCTGCTGTTCAACAATTACAGACTGTAGTTATCTAATTCTCTGTATACACTGTTTACCCCCTTTTACCCTGTCCTTTAATGGTCAGGACCCCCACAGGACCACCACAGAGAAGGGAGTCAGAAAATTCTCAGCAGTGCAGTGCCACTGACACCGATATGTTGTGCTGGTATGAGTGGATCAGACACAGCAGTGCTGCTGGAGTGTTTAAACACCTCAGTGTCACTGCTGGACTGAGAATCATCCATCAAACAGCAACATCCAGACAACAGTGCCCTTTGGGCAGCATCCTGTGTCACAACCTGTGTAGCGACAGAGCTTTTGTCTCTGACTTTTTACATCTACATGGTGGACCAGAGTGTCTGATAGAGTGGACAGGGAGTGGACACAGCGTTTCAAAACTTCAGCAGCACTGCTGTATCTGATTCACTCACACCAGCACAACACACACTAACACACCACCACCATGTCAGTGTCACTGCAGTGCTGAGAATAATTCACCACCCAAATAACACCTGCTCAGTGGAGGCCCTTTGGGGGTCCTATTAATTGAAGAACAGTGTGAAAGGGGACTTATAATAAAGTATACTCAGAAACAGATGGACTTCAGTCTGTAACTACAAAGCACTTCTGAATTGTAAGGTAAGGAGTGTAGATACAAGGAGGTGTCCTTAATGTTATGGCTGATCAGTGTATATATATAGTATTCAGCATGGTGGTATTATAGGTGCTTTTTCTTATAGATGCCTGTGACAGCTGACATGATTGTGAATATGAGCAGCACCCTGCAAGTGTAGGAAGTGCTGTTATTTCAACAAGCAATCTGTCAAAGTGTGTAATCATGCTAATATGATGGATAAGATCCTCATGCTGAAGAACCTCACACAGGCTAGATTTTCATTCACATATGGCTTTTCTTCATATGTCACACCTGAGTGACACCTTTTTAAATAATATTTCCTTAACATTTCAATAATATTTGTCCTTTATTTTCCAATAAAATCCTGAAATAACTGTTTGTTTTTGTGTTCTTTCCAGTTGGTACACACTTCTACAGGATACAGCATGCAAAATTGGCCCTCTCTGGGGCAGTCATGGGCTGGAGGTTGGGGAACCAACAGGACAAACTGAAGTGCCCCTTGAGCAAGACACACAACCCCCAACTGCTCCGTGGGCGCCGTGGATAGGGCTGCCCAGCTCTTTGGGGATGTGTGCTCACTTTTCACTAGTGTGTGTTTTACTAGTGTAGGTGTTTCACTGCACTGGTGGGTAAAATGCAGAGGTCAAATCCCACTGTGTGCAAAGACAAGTGGCAACTAGTTCTGAATTTTAAAATATGAATTATTATGCAAAGTATAGTCCAATCAACCAACCCTAAGCTACATCTTCTTTTCTTTAGTTATTGTTTCTTTATCAACATGCCAGTCTGGTAGAATGCTTTAGCCTGGGATGATTAGATTTTGTTTTTTTGGGGTTTTTTTTGTTTTTTTTAGTCTTTGTACATCTCAATTCTCTAGTCTTCACTGACAAATCTGTATGTAACAGGTATATGCTTTCTTATGCTTTCTGCTGAAAGGTGCTGCAGATTGTGCTTCCCAAAGAAAAACATGTATCTATATTTTTTTAATAACATTTGTCATTTCTTTCCAAATAAAATCCTGAAAGAACTGTTTGTTTTTGTGTTCTTTCCAGTTGGTACACACTTCTACAGGCTTTATAGAGAAACTAGGCTGCAGCATGCAAAATTGGCCCAAATGGGATCTTCCCAAATCGGATTCTTCACATGTGCTTTCTGTGCAGTAATGTACACATCATAAAACACACTAAATCTGATATATTTTCACTTAGCTGGGACACTTTCATATGTGGGACTCAAATCCGATACATATCTAATACGGAGCAACTGCCCCACGTTTAAGGAGATTTAGAAAGAAATGGCCACACGCGGTCAAAGGCTACCGCATCAAAGAACAGCTAGAAGGCTTAAAGAAACCAAGGATGCAACCCAAAGAATTGGTCATGGCTAAATACCGTGACCTTTGTAAAGCAAGCTTGAACACATTCTGTGTGATAAGCCCTGCTGTCAGCAACTGGACCTTCATGATTGCTCCTGTGATGCTGGTAAAGATGAAACTAAAACCTTCAGGAGTGGGCCTGCATCTGACAGCTCAGGGGGAGCATTCCATGTCAAATATTATTGTTATGCGCATGCGGGTCAGTTTAGAAGTGTGATCTGTTCAGATTAAAGTCTGATATAATAAGATATTGTGAACAGCCAAGCAAGAAACTCATGCGATCCATGGTGTACCCTGCCTTCGCCCGATGATGCTGGGATTGGCTCCAGCCCCCCCGTAATCCTGACTAATGGATGGATGGAAATTTGATTTGTTTTCTGTGAATAATGTCCAATCACTAATCTCTCTTGGGCAGTCGTGGGCTGAAGGTTGTGGAACTAGTCGTATCGAATGGTCACTGGTTTGAGTGTTTGAACCAACAGGACAAACTGAAGTGCCCTTGAGCAAGACACCCAACTCCCAACTGCTCTGTGGGTGCTGTGGCTGGGGCTGGCCACCTCTTCAGAGAAGTGTGCTCACTTTTCACTAGTGTGTGTGTATGTAGGTGTTTTACTGCACTGATGACTGAAATGCACATCCCACTGTGTGCAAAGACAAGTGGCAACTAGTTCTGAATTCTAAAATATTCATTAATATGCAAAGTATAGTCCAATCAATGGAATCCTAAGCTACATCTTCTTTTCTCAGCCCTCCAGTTACTGCCTTAAGTCATTGTTTCTTTATAAGCATGTCAGTCTGGCAGTATGCTTTAGCCAGGGATGATTAGGTTTAGCTTTTTTAAGTTGCTTTTGGTCATCTTTGTACATCTCAATTCTCTAGTCTTCACTGGCAAATCTGCATGTAATAAGCAGGTACTTTCTGCTGAAGGCTGCTACAGATTGTGCTGTTTTAGATTTTTGCCGATTTTCATTGTTCTATATTATTTGAACACGACAGCTTCTCTTTATAGTCTGCAAAAGTTTTATGATAAAAAGACTAATAGAAATGCTCCAAAATTACTTAGAATAAAACTTGTAATTTGATATTGCTTCCCCAAATGCTGGACTTGACATAGTGTTCTCTTCAAAACAGGTTCCAGTGCAAAATAACACTCCTGACCTTCACACACGGCTACATTTGGATTAATAAAGAAACTATATACAACTTATTAACACTTTAGTTTAATAAGTTTAATTGGGCCATGGAGAATAACCACTGCCTTGGACCTGACCTGACGAACATACTCAAGTCTTCCTGAAAGTGCTCACAAACTCACATTTTGTGGTAAATATTTTCTCAACTTGTCAATCAAACTTGTTCCCCCTAGTGGGGGGTACGTCTTATGCCAAAGGTACATCCTCCTCAGTAAGAGTTTCCTTGGCGCCGCTGTCAAAATATCACCCCAATCTCCCCATTTATTAGTCCCAGCGTACTGAAATTCATAGTAGGCCCACTCGCCCTGGGACACAGTCTAGTCAGTGACAGCGGGGGGAAAGAAAAATTTGGTATGACGGAGGGGGTTGGGCACCTTTCACAAGTTATCTCTCATCCTGTTCCCCTCCTTTTTTATCCTCCCTCTCTTCCATTTTGCCTTGAAGTTCTGTCTTTTTTTCTTCTTGCCGGCTGTCTGTGTGGATCCCCACAGCTGTAGACCCGACTATTTCTCTGAACGCACGCTCAATATTCTCCAATGCCAACTTAATTGAAAACATCTCTTAAAAATGTGAAGATTTGCCCTTTTAGCCTGGAGAGGCGGCCCTCTGGTAATTTAAAGCCACTTGGCCTTTCGAATGGCACATTTGGAGGTGCAAAAGCCCTATGAATGTGAAAAGCACTGGATCATCTTACAGTCGGAGACCTGTGAGCAAGAGACAGCGAAACTGTATGTGTGCCTGCAGGTAGAGGAGACAGAGGCAGGTTGTGACATGGGCGGGAGTGTGATATCACTTTTGTACATGTCTGCCTTCCTATAGTATAGTATAGTATAGTATAGTATAGTATAGTATAGTATAGTATAGTATGATATATCATAGTATAGTTTAGCATAGTATAACTGAGCATAGTTTACTATAGTGTAGTTTCATATAGTATAGTATCTAAAAACAAATGAAAGTTGTTCAATGTTTTTATTTACTTAAAGTACACAGCTCCATCAGTTGTGCAAAAGTATAGTATAGCAGAACATAGTATAGCATAGTATAGCATAGTATAGCATAGCACAGTACAAAATAGTATTGTAAGCCATATCACAGTATAGCAAAGTATAGGATTACCATCCTATACTTTATAGCATATTATAGCATAATATAGCACAGTATAGCACAGTATATCAAAGTAAATATCAAAAAAGGACCTGTGAGCAAGAGACAGCGAAACTGTATTGTGTCTGCAGGTAGGGGAGACCGGTGCAGGTTGTGATATGAGCGTAAGTGTGATATCATTTTTGTACATGTCTGCTTTCCTATACTGAGAAACGGCATTTTGAAGTAAGCAGAGGTGGACAAAGTACATAATTTCATTAATTGAGCAACAAAAGTATAGTATAGCATAATATATTCATAGTTTAGTATAGTATAGTATAACATAGTATAGTATGGCATAGTATAACCAAGCATAGTTTAGTATAGTGTAGTTTCATATAGTATAGTATAATATAATATTTTGTCCAATACAAATGAAAGTTGTTCAATCTTTTTTTACTTAAAGTACACCTACTACATCTGTATAGGATGGTATAGTATAGCATAATATAGCACAGTATATCAAAGTATAGTAAAGTATAGTGCAGTATAGCATAGTATAGTATAGTAGCCAATACAAGTGAAAGTATTAAAAGTAAATTTTCTTTTTGATGTCAACGCACTGTTGTATTGTTGCTACAATGCATTTACACAACAACATGACCCAGAAACATCTCAGACCCTAGTCCCTAGTCTCAGTTCTAAGCTGTACACTGTATGTGCACAAGCTAGTAAAAGCAGCCTGGAATATTTAGATTGCCTTAAAATAATTCTGACATTGGGCTGTGAGCTATAGTCTTCCACATGGATTAATCCAAATCTTTATTTAGGATAGCGTAGGTCTTAATTCTGTGCTCCCCAGTAACACATCTACTTCTCTTAGCCTAATCATTTGTTCTAATTTCATACTTTGGTCTAATGTTTGGCTGGACATTAAACTAATTAGACAAATCAGAACTTGGCACAATTTGTTAACACTAATGTGGGGGTTGGTGACTGCAGTGGTCCGGTCTGGTGAGCTGGTCCTCCTGGCATCATAAATGCTGTTCCTGTGGTCAATGTTTACTAATGTCTTACTATGAAGTATTTCAATATTTTATATGGAATTAAATAATATATAGAATTACACCACAAAGCAAGATTTGCAATCACTTATCAGATGAGGTTAGGGTGGCTGACCGGTGGCAAGGGCACTGCTAAAGATCACAACGCACATTGCAAGGACTCCCTGGGTATATATATATTTTTTTCTGTGTAAATATCTAAAGGTAAAGGTAAATATAAATATATATTTTTTTAAAGCATCACCTGAAAGTTTTTAGTTATAAAGAGTTTTTGTCAATTCCAAATGCATATACATGTACAGCGTTTCAAATATTCTGGACATAAATGCTTAAGCTTGGCCACAAGTAAGCCTGGTGGTCAGCGTGGTCACACTACCCCTGCTATACTACTACCACCTCCATTCTCACTGCAGGTTTGTTCTTAATAGTTAATATTAAGTTTCGTTGGTTAATTAACGATGGTTACATTAGTCTGAGAGGCGTGTCATTACTATGCAAATGGTCAGATTTATGTGTCACTAAACATGCTTGCTAAAAAAACTGTATTCATGTCATGATGGATTAAAAGTTAAAACTTACTTGTTTGGCTATTATTTTATCACTCTGACATGTGAAGCGAGTTGACTTTTGGAATACAAGAGTCCAAAAATGCTGCTTTGGTTTATTAAAAGAATCCATCAGACTAAAGACAGTTTTAATGATTAAGCTCATTCAAAAATGTAACAAGAGAATACAAAGAATAAAAAGGGTTATATAATTGATGTCAAAAATCTAAATAGAAACTGAATGAAAGTAAAATCAAAGCAACTTCTGGTCCATTAGAGTAACAATCTGTGTTCATGTGTAAAGCCACTGTTCAATTTCTAACCCCTAAGAGAGGGCCTTGCCATGGCCACTCGAAACCCATGAGTACTTTCCTCTCTCTGACTTGTCCTGGGGGGCCAAGATAAACTTCCAAGCGCTGAGCGAATCAGCTTTAGGCTGATGTTCAAAAAAGTCTCGATGCCCTATGTTATTTCACAGGGAGTCTATTATCTATAGGGACCAAGCTGTCCCTAACTAGCTATCCCGTCAGAGTTGACCATCGCAAACCAAATTCTCTTTTTTATTGGGTCAGAGGGGCCTCCAGCTTTACACAGGAAATGTCCAGACACATGGGATATAATGATATTTGATATTTGCACTACCAAAGTCTACACGGTTTACATTGGTTAACTGCACTACTATCATCACACCCTCATAAACACTGTGACATTTATCCATCTATTTAAATCAATACATAAACGCTCCCGATTACACATTAGCAGAAAAATTATCAACACATACATGATACGACTCTAAAGTTGGTACACATGAATAACTGCTAACCAGTCTCTCGCCAATCTCGCTTTTCAACCTCTAGACCAAACCTGGCCGAGCGTCTGGCTGATACGGCAGCGTTTAGCCAGAAGCTAAAGATAGCCTAGCCACGTTAGCTCAGACTCCTTGCTGCTCAGACGCTGTTGGTCTTTGGTTCCGCCTGTCATCGTTTTTGCCTCCTTGTTTAAGCCAGTCAGTTGAGTCGTGCTAAGTTTTCCGAGCAGCTTTGAAGCTCTATCTGGTTTACACAGCTTCGGCGCAGGAACATTAGCGCTGGATTTTGCTAGCCTAAAATATTAATGGCTCCTTCAGTGGGAGTTGCAGTCTCGCAAACGCTTCAGCGAGACAACTTCCTGGGACCTCGTCTTTCGGCAGCCGTTTCCTCCACCTTGACAGGCAGCACTGCTGCCTATATGAGTCTTGACTGCATCTCGGCTCACCTTGTTACGAAGGCTGAAGCCCTATTAAGGTTGGTTGCTGTTAGGCTGCCATTGCTCCGTGAAGAGTAGTCGAAGCACATTGTCCACCTGCATTGTTCCTGCCAGGCTGCGCGGTGTAATGCGCTGTGATGTGCTATTTTATGCTGCTGGGTGAGTTACAGCTAAACGTGTTCGCCAGTAATCCTTGGGGTGCTACGCTAGGCTTTCAATGTTGTTGAACTGACCGTCAGCAACACTGGACCAGAGAAAGACACAAAGAGACTAAGAGCGCTGCAGTGTAGCTCCGCATGTTTCTCAGTGAAGTAACAAGGAGTCTTTAAGTCTAGACTGATTTTTTCAGCTTTATGACTAATGCACAATGCAGGACAGCCAATCAGAACAGAGCTCATTTACCTATAGCAGTCTTAAAGGCCCAGTAAAACATCCTGTTTAATTCTGAAGAATAATAAAAGGAAACTGGTCATGTAAGAGTGATGCACACAATAGCCAGATTATGGATTTCATTGAAAAAAGAAAATGCAGGATATAGGGCCTTAGCCTGGATAAGCAATGCTTCCCATGTAGGCAGACGCTTGTGAGAGGCTGCCTCTTTAAGGGCATGTTTACACAGGGCCTTCATTGAATTATTCCCCTCTTCTCCCTTTTTCACTCCGGGGAAATAACACACCTCGAAAGCCGAGAGACATGAGCTTGTCACTTCTAAATCCTCTCTGATGACTTGACAAGATGAGAACTAATACCTGGTCCACAAACTGGCCTCCTTTCTTTATGGCAATGTGGATCTCCAGCAGGAAGAACAGCAAACTTGGAAAATGAGGCAAAGGAGTTGTAAAAAGAGGAGAAGCAAATTGTCCTCCGCCATGCTGTTCAACTCACTATGATACAGCTTGATCAGATTAACAAGGCATATTATTATCAGGGTGCCTAGCTCAGTTGGTGAAGTCATTGCATTACACTTTGGGTCCACTAGGGGGTTATTCTCAGTGCTCATGCTATCATCTCACTTGGAGTATATTTGGAGTAATTTAAAAGTATCAATTTTAGTGAATTAATTCTAAAGAGTTCAAAACTATAAAATAACACACATTAAAAATTATTCCTGGAGCAGAGTAAAACATCTGCTTGTGGTTTAAAGAATGTTTATTATCTTTCAGAAATGAACCTCATTTGCACTGATACAGTTCTACATATTTTTAACTTTCTGACCAGCAGCTTCATGGGGAGCCACACAAGCTGCTTCTCTGACAGGACTGAAGAAGATGCTACATGCTGAGGTCTTGCTCTGTTAAACAGGGGTTTTATAACATGTATTGGCATGGAAATATTTTTGTATATAGACACATACGTTACTATTTAAACTTGCCTTTCAACACATAAGGATCACAATATTTATAATTGTAATGATTTTATTCACTTTATAATCATAAAAATGTATGTTAGGAGTGTCCAAACCTCTGACTGGTAGTGTACAGAGGTGTCAAGTAACGAAGTACAAATACTTAGTTATCTTACTTAAGTAGAAATTTGGGTTATTTATACTTTACTGGAGTAATTATTTTTCAGCTGACTTTATACTACTACTCCTTACATTTACACTCCATTATCTGTACTTTCTACTCCTTACATTTACACTCCATTATCTGTACATTCTACTCCTTACATTTACACTCCATTATCAGTACTTCCTACTCCTTACATTTACACTCCCTTATCTGTACTTTCTACTCCTTACATTTACACTCCATTATCAATACTTCCTACTCCTTACATTTACACTCAATTATCAGTACTTTCTACTCCTTACATTTACACTCCATTATCAGAACTTTCTACTCCTTACATTTACACTCCAATATCAGTACTTTCTACTGTTTACATTTACACTCCATTATCTGTACTTTCTACTCCTTACATTTACACTCCAATTATCAGTACTTTCTACTGCTTACATTTACACTCCATTATCTGTACTTTCTACTGCTTACATTTACACCCCATTATCAGTACTTTCTACTCCTTACATTTACACTGCATTATCTGTACTTTCTACTCCTTACATGTACACTCCATTGTCTGTACTTTCTACTGCTTAGATTTACACTCCATTATCTGTACTTTCTACTACTTACATTTACACACGATTATCAGTACTTTCTACTCCTTTCATTTACACTCCATTATCTGTACTTTCTACTGCTTACATTTACACTCCATTATCAGTACTTTCTACTCCTTACATTTACACTCCATTATCAGTACTTTCTACTCCTTCCATTTACACTCCATTATCAGTACTTTCTAATTCTTACATTTACACTCCATTATCAGTACTTTCTAATGCTTACATTTACACTCCATTATCAGTACTTTCTACTGCTTACATTTACACTCCATTATCTGTACTTTCTACTGCTTACATTTACACTCCAATTATCTGTACTTTCGACTGCTTACATTTACACCCCATTATCAGTACTTTCTACTCCTTACATTTACACTCCATTATCTGTACTTTCTACTCCTTACATTTACACTCCATTATCTGTACTTTCTACTCCTTACATTTACACTCCATTATCTGTACTTTCGACTGCTTACATTTATACCCCATTATCAGTACTTTCGACTGCTTACATTTATACCCCATTATCAGTACTTTCTACTCCTTACATGTACACTCCATTGTCTGTACTTTCTACTGCTTAGATTTACACTCCATTATCTCTACTTTCTACTACTTACATTTACACACGATTATCAGTACTTTCTACTCCTTTCATTTACACTCCATTATCTGTACTTTCTACTGCTTACATTTACACTCCATTATCTGTACTTTCTACTGCTTACATTTACACTCCATTATCTGTACTTTCTACTCCTTACATTTACACTCCATTATCTGTACTTTCTACTCCTTACATTTACACTCCATTATCTGTACTTTCTACTGCTTACATTTACACTCCATTATCTGTACTTTCTACTACTTACATTTACACACGATTATCAGTACTTTCTACTCCTTACATTTACACTCCATTATCTGTACTTTCTACTGCTTACATTTACACTCCATTATCAGTACTTTCTACTCCTTACATTTACACTCCATTATCAGTACTTTCTACTCCTTACATTTACACTCCATTATCTGTACTTTTTACTCCTTACATTTACACTCCATTATCAATACTTTCTACTGCTTACATTTACACTCCATTATCTGTACTTTCTACTTCTTACATTTACACTCCATTATCAGTACTTCCTACTCCTTCCATTTACACTCCATTATCAGTACTTTCTACTGCTTACATTTACACTCCATTATCTGTACTTTCTACTCCTTACATTTACACTCCATTATCAGTACTTTCTACTTCTTACATTTACACTCCATTATCAGTACTTTCTACTCCTTACATTCACTCTCCATTATCAGTACTTCATACTCCTTACATTTACACTCCATTATCAGTACTTTATACTCCTTACATTTACACTCCATTATCAGTACTTTCTACTCCTTGCATTGACACTCCATTATCAGTACTTTCTACTCCTTACATTTACATTCCATTATCTGTACTTTCTACTCCTTACATTTACACTCCATTATCAGTACTTTCTTCTCCTTACATTTACACTCCATCATCAGTACTTTCTACTCCTTACATTTACACTCCATTATCAGTACTTTCTTCTCCTTACATTTACACTCCATCATCAGTACTTTCTACTCCTTACGTTTACACTCCATTATCCGTACTTTCTACTCCTTACATTTACACTCCATTATCTGTACATTCTACTGCTTACAATCACACTCAATTATATGTACTTTCTACTGCTTACGTTTACAATTCATTATCCATACTTTCTACTCCTTACATTTACACTCCATTATCTTTACTTTCTACTCCTTACATTTACACTCCATTATCAGTACTTTCTACTCCTTACATTTTAAACATAGCCTCGTTACTTTTATTTCCTTTACATGTTGTTATCATTCATGTACATTTACATTCCAGTAAAGGTTATTGATAAAATGCCTTTGAAGTTTGACTTTTGGCACCATTACAATACTTATAGACAACTAGTCATCATATCTTCAGCTCCATGAAATACATGTTAATGTTCTGTAGTACACAGATATGCTTCTTTAATGTATTTACATTGTACTAAAGTGCATTTGTTTTCAATGGGCATATATGAAACAGGAAACAGGAAAATATTTTTTAGGGGAGTTGGGCTAGTGCACTATAGACCCCTTAATTGCATTTTTTCCCCTTCATTACTATTACTTTTATACTTTAGTCATTTTGAAAGCAGTATTTTTACACTTGTACTTGAGTAAAAAGCTTGAGTTGATACTTCAACTTCTACAGAAGTATTTGTTAACCATAGTATCTATACTTCTACCTGAGTAATGAATGTAAATACTTTTGACAACTTAGTACTTGGTAGTTTACACAGGGAAAATGGTGGATGGTAAGAGAGAAATGTCTAGCTGGACCAAGATGCATCATTTGTTCACTTACATATGTAGCTTGGCAGGGTTAAAACTCTAGTCTTCGTTGCGCCAGGACTTGTGTTTTCACTTCTACACCCAAAAATAGAGAACCTCAACATAATGTAAATGTTCAAGCCAAGAACTTGCACACCACTTCTCACTCTTTCATCGCTGCTTTTGGCTTTATTATAGCTGCTCTGAACAACTGGTTGCACATATTGGTCAACTAGTTGACTTTATCCTGATGTCAGCTAGTAGCTGATCACGGGCGCCGCAGAGGAGACAACAGGCAAGGAGCCTGTTTGTATCTCTGGTTTCCTGAAGGCCAGCAATGCAATCTAGTTTTCATGTTTGGAGAGGCCATAACATCATATAATCCTGTAATAGTTTAAAATTTCTTTGAAGTCTGTACTTCCGCCACAGATGCCTGTCTCTGCAAGCCCGCCTAGGGTGCGCCTAAGTAGGACACAAATTTGCAAGAATACAGTGTTCTGTATCTCTGGTTCCCTAAAGTCTGGCAATGCAATCCAGGGTTCCTTGGAGAGTGGGTACAATGCCCTATAATAATGCATAGCTCCAAATTTCTATGCACAGATAAAGTCTCTGCAAGTTGGAAAGGGATCATCCCACTGTACTGACCTGAGGAGTTTGCCTTCGTCACAGGTTTTTGAAGTCACTAATTGCAAAACATTCACCTCTTTCTCTGTTTCATTTATGGCATCATCATTCAGTCAAGTCACCCTAAAACAATAAAGACAGACTGTGTGATGCACATATAAGATTTAATATATGTTTGTTCACTTTTTTTTTTCTTTTACTAGCTAACCAATTGTTATGTTATTGTATTTGGCAGCACCCAAACCACCCAATTGTTGCCAGCTATTGCAGTGTAGAGTAGTATACTGTCGTGGATGTAATTATCTGCTATGGTTTTGTTGATTTTTGTGCCTACTGTAAATGGTAGGCAAACTTATGGTACTTAGGTCAGCTGTGTTAGCTTTTTGGCAAAAGTCCCCCAACAGGCACCGACCATGGCAGTTATCTATATCTTCATTTTCCTTCAATTCACTGTAGTACATCGTCTGAGGTACATAATTACACATATTGTCTGGTACATTATCACTTCTGTGTTTTACCCGTTCACGGTTAGTGAGTTAGCTACCTCACTCACTGCCAATCTGTCAGTCCAGCTAAGGCTTCACCCATTTCACAAGGCTACGCTAACTGCAAACTGCAGATATCTAGTGTGACCGCAGCTTTAGGCTAGACTCAATCCAATTATGCGAAAGCAGCTGATAGACTATGCAGCCCAGCACTTCGTGAAGCTGCTTTTACAATGATGCCGGCGAGCGCTGAATCCAAAATGTCCTCCAAACTGAAACATACAAACCGAGTTCAAACAATTCTATAATTATGTCCTTTCTTATCCGAAGCCCGTTCACTTTATACAGTCCCTTCTTTCATTAACCTCCGACAACAACAGCTCGTCCTTGAAGGACGCTATGAGCTGAGCTGTGCCTTCCGGCCGCAGCCCAAGCACACACATAGACTTTACCTTTACACAGATATAATAACAGCTGTAATCAAGCTCTGTAATTGATTCGAACAGTAGGAGCTGGAAGGGCTAGTCAGCTCCCGAGGCAGAAAAAGAGAGAGGAATAAAGACATAAAGAGCAAGTGAGGCTATAGCTGCAGGGTAGAAGGCGGGAAAAAGGTTGGAGGCTGTAGCTTTAGGCTGTGCTTTCGCGGCCAGGCTGATTAGGAGTCTCATAGCTGCAGGTTTTAAAAGCCTAGCACGGGTCAGTGACAGGTGCTGTTTGATTTTCCCCTTCAATCTCCTCGCTGAGTGGCAGGGCTAGCTGCTCTCATGCCACGCCATAACTAACTGAAACAGGATGTGTGTGTGTGTGTGTGTGTGTGAAGGGCAGAGGAAGTAAAAGGGGAGAGATTTTAGAGGAAATTCAGGATATAATGTCCATGACTATGTAGGAAAAGCAGGGCTAATCTGTCAGGGCTGGAGAAACAGTCCAGGCTCTCTTAAATTAAGGGAGCTGAGTTAAAGGGGATGTCCACTCATTCATGTTGTTGTGGGTTTTTTTTTATTTCTGGATGATTCAATTTCAAATGAGATGTAAATAGAGCTGTTCAGAGATTTCTGACCCAAAATGGTTCAGAGAAACGTACTGACTCTATAATGGTGGTGATAGGAACCAGGTGTCACAGTCTCAATTATAGCCTGAACCTTCATTTGTCCTCTGACCTTATACATGTACTGGTGATTATAGGATTTTTAAAGATCAGTGTGATTTTACAATTTGAGAGGAACAGTTTTATTGCTGTCCAAAAAAAACATGCATCTCCATTAATTTTTAT
This sequence comes from Megaleporinus macrocephalus, assembly GCA_021613375.1. Classification (NCBI taxonomy): domain Eukaryota; kingdom Metazoa; phylum Chordata; class Actinopteri; order Characiformes; family Anostomidae; genus Megaleporinus; species Megaleporinus macrocephalus. The sequence continues at coordinate 8,720,338 of CM038714.1, read as the reverse complement.
TTTCCTACATTGCTTGGACCAGACACCTACCCTTTACATTGTTTGAAAATCTTATGATGATCGTGACAATAGAAATGCTTCAAAACAACTTGGAAAAAATTCTGGTTCCATTGACTTATATTGAAAGTGTTTTTCTCCTCTCCTGTAAAGTTGCTGTTTTGGAGAAACTTGTTTTTCATTGATTCTTTTGTCATAGGACCCATGCTCTGTCCAGGTCTTAGAGCATCAAGATCCTCACTGATTCTGCAGGAATGAGGCAGCAAGGATGGAACCAACCTCCTGGACACCCAGGCGTGGCAAAGCTGTTGATGGCGGGAATGAAGGAGGGGGAACATCATAACATCAGTACCTGAAAGCTGCAGACAGGATAGACAAAGTAGAGTCAAGGCAGGTGTAAACTTCCATGGTTGGGGAACATGTCTGAAACAACCTCCTTCTTCCAGTATACACCCTACATACTCAAGTCCTCACCTACCGTTCCCGTGACATGAAGTTTACGCAATTCCCACCACTGCACATCTACTCCCTGTTCCTCAGTCCGGTATCAGTTCAACCATGGACTTGAAGGAAGGGGGGTCCGGCCTTTTAGCTTCAGACAGAAGCTGTGCAGAACACCAGGCCAAGATCTCACAGTTCCTTTCCCTCCCTCAGTCAGTCTTCCCTCATACTACGACAAGAAGTTAATGGCTCAGTCCAAACTTGCCAAATACTGATAAATCTGAAAAAATCTATTTTGCCTTACAAGGTAAAACAGTGCATCAGCAACCAGACCACATATTCATAAGCATCCCATCTAATAACCTCAGAGGTTTTAGAGGCATTCAATTCTATGGTTCCTATCACAGCTTACAAGGCTTCATATTATAGTAGCAAATATAGAAATTACAGCAATACATTTCTGAACACACATATTAGAAAAGAAAAGAAAAATACAGTAGCACTCACTGTCCACTGTATTAAACACTCTTACCTTGTTGCTCCACCTTAGATGTAAAGTCAGAGATGATAACTCATCTGCTGCTGCTCAGCTTGTGTTGGTCATCCTCTAGTTCTTTATCAATGGTCACAGGATGCTACCCACAGGATGCTGTTTGCTTGGATAGTATGACTTACATTATATGGCCAAATATCTATGGACAACTTGTTGGACATCCTATTCCAAAACCATGAACAATAAAATGGAACTGGGTCCCATTTGCAGCTACAACAGCCTCCACTCTAATGACATTGTTTTATGGGATGAATCTCAGTCCAGCAGTGACACTGAGGTGTTAATAAACTCTGATCTACTCACACCAGCACAACACACACTAACACACCACCACTGCAGTGTCACTGCAGTGCTGAGAGTGACTCACCACCCAAATAGTACCAGCTCTGTGGTGGTCCTGTGGGGGTTCTGATCATTAAAGAACAGGGTAATCAAGTATACAGAGAATCAGATGGACTACAGTCTGTAAGTATAGAACTACAAAGAGCTCCTATATGGGCAGTGGAGCTGATACAGTGTGTAGATACAACGAGGTGTATCTAACAAAGTGGACAGTGAGTATATTATAAATGATATTTGCTGGATATTAGCAGTGCAATTTTTAAATATCAGCCCATGTAAATGCATATATCTCGAAATGTTATAATATTTGCAAATACGTATATGAAATATATCATTGGTGCCAGAGATTTTAAAATCTTAGGACAGAGACAATGTAACAGACATATTTTGAAAAAAAAAAAAAAAAAAAAAAAAAAAAAAAAAAAAAAATATATATATATATATATATATATATATATATATATATATATATGTGAATATATATTCTTTGCATACGGGGGACAAGGCATAATAACAGAGCTGTATATGTATGTTTGAGAAAGCGCTGGATAGAGGTGCTGATGTAGTAGTCATAAGTTATTTACTTTGCATTTGAATCCAAATTGAATCCGTAAAAACAGATATGACAACAAAAGTGCTGTCAAATAAATAACACTGACATCAGCCAAATAGTTGCCGGAACGCATTTGATTCACATGGAAACAAACAACGACTCCATTCAGCCGTCCCATCCGCAGCATTCTTTCCCGGTGATGAGTGCTGTAATGTCCCGAGGGCCAGAAAGCTCTGTTTCCTTTCCTCCGCGTAATAGCAGGACGTGCTGGGTGTTAATTATGGGGCCGCCATGATTTAGGATGTCAGTTTTACAGTCATAGAGTCGCAGCTGCCCTCTACTCTCTTTCGCTCACTTCTTTTCTTTCTGTTCTCTGCACTGATCTCTCTCTCTCTCTCTCTCTCTCTCTCTCTCTCTCTCTCTTTCACACACACACAAATATCCCACACATACACCATGTAATCTGCGTGTTTACTTCAGGGCCAAGCTCCGGCCGACAAGCAGGGGGATAATCCAGCTATGGCAGGGAGAGTCAGGTCTGATGCTGGGAGCCAACACGTACACACGAGCTGTGTTATCTCTCTCAGATAGACCAACTTTCTGGCAGGACTTTTTCTTTCTTCTACTTGTTCTCATGGAGATTTTGTATGAAAGGCTGAATTGTCTGCTCTGTTGTGCAGCTGTGGAGCAACATCAAGTCATCATTGTTCCTTTTGCTATGTGATTAAAGTACAGACAACATAAAATAACATATAAAACCAAGGGTCGTAATATGATGCGACAATAAACATGATTTAACTGACTTACACTACATGGACAAAAGTATGTGGACACCTGTCTATGAGTTTGTTGGACAACCTGTTTCAGAACCATGTACATGACTATGGATTTGGGTCCCCTTTGCAGCTCCATTCTTCTGTTATTGTTGGTTTGCTGGACTACTTTCAGTCCAGCAGTGACACTGAGGTGTTATTGGTTTGAGTCTAATTCACCCACACCAGTACAACACACACTAACACACCACCACCATGTTACGTGCCAATGCAGTGCTGAGAATGATCCAGCACGCAAATAATATCATACCTGCTCTGTGCTGGTACCAATCATAGAAGAACATGGCAACAAAGTATCCAGAGAAACAGATGGACTATGCTGCTCTACGGGTGTGTCTCAAAACCTAGTGAGCTCCCTACATAGGCAGCATTTTACATCATAGTATGCGCTCCCGACATGTAGGCTGTCTCAATTCTCACATACCTTAAACATGCTGTCTGCTGAGGCACCTTATTTTCACCTAATATTAAAGAAGCATCGAATACTTCTTCAGCCGCTAAGGCAATCCCATGATGCAACAAATGTGAGTTATTTAGATTCTCTCTGGTGTTTTAAAGTGTTTCTTGTCATATAATCACACAAAACAGTATTTTATTATCAACTCTGTAACAAGTCCTTCACCATTTTGCACTTTTATACTCGAGCCATTAGCATTTATGCTAGCGGATTTTTAAGCCTAGGGTTGTTGCTTTGAATGCTGGTCGGTAGCTTAGCAACCAGCTAAACCACCAATGGCGTGCTGCAGTGGGCGGGAACCAGCCGTGATGCAGTCTCTCTCTAACTAGGGTGTCTCAGTAATCTGTTTTATGAGGAGAGATGTCAGACAGAACACTACTATTTAAACAGCTGCCTACATAGACAGCTTACTTAGACACTCACTAGGTTTTAAGACAGACCCTATGTATGGTCAGTGCAGCTGATAAATTGGACAGTGAGTGTAGATTCCAAAACTATGAGCATTAATATGGAGCTGGCTCTGCTTTACAGGTAGAACAGCGTTTACGCTTCTGGATCGTCTGGGTCCATTCAGTCATTTGTAAGGTACAGAGGTGCGTCCACTTACATTTGGCCACACAATGTGCATTTATGTTTTTAAATTTGAATTCACATTCTGTGTCTTGGGCACTTTGGGCTATTGTCAGTGTCAAGAATTGTCAAAAATATAAAAATATCAAGCATATAAAGATTTTCTTTCTAGAAACAAGACAATTTAAACAGCTTCCTTCATTTTCATATCATAATAAAATATCTCCTCTTCTGCTTGTGAACACAGAGCGCAGTGTGGAATGAAAGTCTGCTGGTTTGAACGAGTGAGAAATAACGGCACATTGAGTTTGGCAGCGGAACGTATGAGCTTGGAATTACGTCACTGTGTGTTCAAGTGACCGAGTGAGAGCGAACATGGATGAAAGTGAGTATTGTTGGCAGTGTCCAAGGCATATTTACCTTCTCTGTTATATTGATCGGTGTTATTGATTTAACTTCTGTCTGTATTTTGTTTATTTAAAAGCAAATCACTGGTACCTTGTATCTTGAAAAGTAGAACTTAACAGGAGAAAGTGTAAGTCAATGTAACCAGACTTCTTTTTCCAAATAATTTTGGATACTTGCTTTTGCTTTATTCATTATGAAATGCACACACAGTTTAAAGGACAACATGAATTAATAAGATCTTTTATTAGTCCGATAATGGGGAAATTCAATGAATGGAGATGCAAGGGGTGTGTCTCAAAACCTAGTAGCAGCGTTCTGTCTGACATCTCTCCTCATAAACAGATTACTGAGACCCTTTAGTTAGAGACAGAGACTGCAACACGGCTTGTGCTAGTTAGCTAGTTGCTAAGATACAGGCCGGCTATCCAAAACAATAGCCTGAGGCTTAAAAATCCACTAGCATAAATGCTAATGATGCAAGTATAAAACTGCAAAATGCTCAACGACTCGTTACAGAGTTGATAATAAAATACTGTTTTGTGTGATTATATGACAGAAACACATTAAAACTCCAGAGAGAATCAAAATAACTTACATTTAAAAACACTTCACTGCTCGTAGCTTGCCTGCGTTGCATCATGGGATTGCCTTAGCGGCTGAGGAAGCGCTTGATGCTTCCCTAAATTCAAGTCAAAATCCGTCAAAACACTAATTGGTAACTAGGGTGCGATTGCAGACACACCCCATGTTTAAGGTATGTGAGAATTGGGACAGCCTTTATGTCAGGAGCGCAAACTATGGCGTAAAATGCTGCCCATGTAGGCAGCTCACTAGGTTTTGAGACAGTCCCAAAGTTTTGTTCCAACAGCAACGAAACTTCTACTTTTTTTTCTCATTTAGCAGTGAAGAAGTGGAACTTTGATACCGTTACAGCCGACGCCATAGTCATGAATTAAACAGTTAGGCAGTCGCACTCGTCTGTTTGTCATTTAATTCATCCCTCTTTTCCCCCTCCATTGAGCCCCTTTAATTTTTGAGCGCAGCCACACATTATGGTTTTGTTCAATGTACAACCACCAAACTGCATGTACTCACTCAGAGCAGGTCCCCAATCTCTAATCTACAGACATACCAACCCACACTCGTCTATTTCTTGTTTATTCATCCCTCGTTCCTCCCATAAAGTCCCATTTATTTTTGGCCGAACCCAAACATCATAGTTTCCTTTAACCTACAACAAAAAACTGCATGTACTCACTCAGAGCATCTCCCCAATCTCTAATCTACAGACATACCAACCTGCACTTGTCTATTTCTTGTTTATTCATCCCTTGTTCCTCCCATAAAGTCCCTTTTTTTGTACTCACTCAGGGCAGATCAGCAAACACACTGACCCACACTCCTCTACTTGTTGTTTATTCATCCCATCCTATGTTTCCTCTAGGAAATTCACTTTTCTAGCTACTACTGCAAATATTTATCAGTTGAAATCATTAGCAAAGTAGCTGAACTTATGTGCATACCTCGGCACTCTTCTCACCACTGGTTTATCTCATCCCTTCATTTTTTAGTGCTAACCGTGTCAGAGAAACCTCCAGATGCAGTCGGTTCCCTTTCTGGGAGACCTCGAGCGGTGCCAGGGTCCCGGGCCTTAAGTGATTAGAAGTGCAGTCCCACCATGCAGGTGCTTAACGTTCGCCCTCCCCAACCTGCTCCATCTGTAAAGCACCCTCACGGAACTATGCTAGCTAATTAGCGAGCGGAGGACAACAGCCGCTAATTAGAATCCGTGTCTATTTCCACCGCTCTTTCAGGCGGCACTCGGCTGAATACAAAAAAAAACTTTCTGAATGTGGTGATTTATGTGTTTATGTTAATGGCAGAGGTCCTTTTGTGTGAGCGCTGGGAGTTCAGGTCTGCTATTTATGCCCTCCTACCCCCGCCTCCCCAACCCCCACCCCTGCGTCTGGCAGCGCCCCCGGCGTGTCACAATAAGCCTGGAAACTTGGCTAATCAATAAGCACATCAGCAGGTAGAGAGTGTGCACGGTGAAGTGCTCCCCGCTACATCTACACAAGTCGACTGAAAAATTGCTGCTCGTGATTAGCAAGACGTTTTGATTCCAGCACACTAAACTCAGCATTTCAAACCTTTCATTGTGTTTTTAATGTTAATTCAGTGTAAACTCAAGCTTAAAAGTTCATCTTAATAATCAATACTTCCTCCGATAAGCTGACTTAGACTATCAGCTAAACTTTTTTTTTTTTTTCTGTTCCACCTCAAATGGCGCTGCGGTTGCTTTCTGGCACATGTGGCATTATACAACAGCTGCAGCTTTTAAGGTGGAATAAGACAATTTGTACAAGTAAGGAGCTGAACGTCAGCACCAGAATGTAAATGTTGCACCATTTAAGGTGGAACAAGAAACTAGTAAATAAAAAGCTAAAAGTCAGCTCCAGAATGTAAATGCTGCCCCATTTAAGGTGGAGCAGAATAATTTAAACAAGTAGCTAGTGAATAAGAAGCTAAATGCCAGTACCAGAATGTAAATGCTGTCCCATTTAAGGTGGAGCAGAATAATTTGAACAAGTAGCTAGTGAATAAGAAGCTAAATGCCAGTACCAGAATGTAAATGCTGCCCCATTTAAGGTGGAGCAGAATAATTTGAACAAGTAGCTAGTGAATAAGAAGCTAAATGCCAGTACCAGAATGTAAATGTTGCCCCATTTAAGGTGGAGCAAAATAATTTGAACAAGTAACTAGTGAATAAGAAGCTAAATGCCAGTACCAGAATGTAAATGCTGTCCCATTTAAGGTGGAGCAGAATAATTTGAACAAGTAGCTAGTGAATAAGAAGCTAAATGCCAGTACCAGAATGTAAATGCTGCCCCATTTAAGGTGGAACAGAGTCATTTGAACAAGTAGCTAGTGGATAAGAAGCTAAATGCCAGTACCAGAATGTAAATGCTGCCCCATTTAAGGTGGAACGAAAAGATATAAATAAGAAACTAAAGAATAAGAAGCCGAATGTCAGCTCCAGAATGTAAACACTGAACTATTTAAGGTGGTTCAAGAAGGTGTGAACATGTAACTAAAAATTAGAGACCGAATGATAGCTCCAGAATGTAAATGCTGAGCCATTTAAGGTGGAATGAAAAGATGTAAATAACAAACTAAAGAATTAGAGGTTAAATGTCAGCTCCAGAATGTAAATGTTGCACCATTTAAGGTGAAATAGGAAATTGTGAACAAGTAGCTGGCAAATAGGGAGCTGAATTCCGTCTTGTAGTTTTAATGCTGGTAGTCTTCAGATTTAAGCTGCCGCTTCAACATAAAACATGAAAGTCTCTCTCTACAGCCAGCATGTGGGCAACAGTAGAAACATCGCAGCATGGCAGCCCTTGCTGGAAGATAGGGTAAGTTATGCCATGTATGTATGAAAGACTCATCCTAAGCTAACAAAAACACAATCATTTGTTGTTACAGGTAATTATACGTTGATGTTAACTCATCATGATCTGTGGGGGACCTGCTAGGCATTTACAATTATGGGACAATGAGTAACAGCATATTATTATAGAGGACTAGATTCTAAAATGTGTGGGCAAGCAACCTGGCAATGAGGTAGCATTTCTAGCTGCAGGTTGCTGTTTTCGTTGCACTGTGTTCTCCATAATTCTGCCGCGTCCAATTCCCACCCATTAACCAGCTTTGCCCCTGTCATATGACACTACCAAGCTGGGTGAAGGTTAGCTTTTTCTACAACACATGCAGCACCGCTGCATCTTTTTAGACGACTGCTCACGCAACATCATTAGACACTTCCACACCCTTAGAGGAGATCATTAACGGCTCCTGCTTAAGTTAACACTTGACTCCCGTGGCTGGCGTCATGCTGAGTGATTAGGGGATAGTGAGCATTATGGACTGCTGGTTACCTGATGGCTGGGGCCTCACTGGGGATTGTACTTAGCAATATGTTAACTCTACCATTCCAGGCTGTAAAGCAGACGTCAGCACTTTTCAAACCATGTCCAATGAACCAAACTATCTATGGACATGGTTAATGTAAGATAAGACAAGATAATTCTTTATTAGTCCTACAGTTAGGGGTGCCACAGCAGCAGAGTGTTAGCATGATACTAAAGAAAACAGAAAGTAACAAGAATCCTATTAATTAGATAATAAGACAACCGTATATTACTTATTACTCCTGAGACAATATATATGTAATACTACGGAGGATACTATGGATAGAAGCATATATAAACTCTATTCTTCACAAAATTCAACAAATATTGTCGTTGTCCAAAGAAAAACATGTCCATATTTGTCCATTTTTATGTCTCTACATCATTTGAACGCAGCAACTGCCATTTACATCCTGTGATGTTTCAAGTTTGCTTACATTGACTTACAGTGAAAGTAAAGAGGGTTTTTGTCCTCTACTGTAAAGTTGCCATTTTGGAGACACATGATTTTCATTGGACAGTGACGACATACATAAATAAAGAATATAAGAATATTTAAACAATATTTGAACAAGGTTGCTTCCTATTCACCAGCATTTTAATCGAAAGTTCTGTTCCGAAAAATTCTTGAAACAAGCTGGTGAACAGGAACTTGTTGGTTTGCTCTGCACATGTCGCTCCTGACAGTGTTTCTAAACCCTATTAAGATTATTAATTACGATTTAACAATATTAAGATATTACAATATTAATTTAACTATATTAAGATTTAACAATACATACACTGTAAGCAAAGAATATAGGATTATTAAACAAGGCTGAAGTGGTTTCTCATTGGTCAACCTTTTAATAGAAAGTTCTGTTCCACCTTAAACGCTACAGCTTGTACAGGCACCAGAATGTAAACTGTGGCGCTGTTTAAGGTGGAACGAAAAATTCTTGAAACAAGCTGGCGGACAGGAACTTGTTGGTTTGTTCTGCACATCCTGATAGTCTTTACAAACCCTATTAAGATTATTCATTAGGATTTAACAATATTAATTGAACTTTATTAAGATTTAACAATACATACACTGTAAGTAAAGAATATAGGAACATTTAAACAAGGCTGAAGTGGCTTCTTATTGGTCAGCATTTTAATCAAAACTTCCATTCCACCTTAAATGCTACAGCTTGTACTGCACCAGAATGTAAACTGTGGCGCTGTTTAAGGTGGAATGGAAAATTCTCAGAACAAGCTGGCGAATAGGAGCTTCAGATCCCAGATCTTGTTAAGGGAGGAGCCTTTATTAGCATCTTGACCTCAGTCAAAATCTGTAAGTAGGATGCAGGTTGGATACATAAGCAACTCCTGGAGGGTACACGCTGTATTCCTGCTTGCCATGTGTTCTATACCTCTGATCCGCACACACGTCTCACTCTCTCACACACTCACACCCCATGCAGCTTCTGCTCTCTTTTCTCTGTAATTGTTCTGAGGTTACCGTGCACCTTTCTCGCTCCCCTCCCTCCTTCTCTCCCTCCTTCTCCCCCTCCCTCCCTTACTTCCACCCCCCTTCCGTGACCTGCAAACTCCTTACATGCGGCATTCTCTCGGCATGTTTTCTAGCTGAAGGGGTCCAAATGAAAGGATGGAAAAACACCCCCCCACACTTCCCCGCCGCAGGTGTCCAATTAACAAACGAGGGTGCAACCACCGCAAGCCAGGTCAACCTTAGCCTGTCCTTTTCACATGTTACTATATAGATGAGAATGGGCACTGCACTCCTTTTCCTACTTCTCACCTCCTCGTTTCTCCTTGATCGCCATCACATTCGTCTCTCGCCTGACTCGCACATGCAATATGAACAGGAGACACACACCTGTTATTTTTTTTGTCCGGACATTGTGTTATTGTGCTACGTCTCATGTGTAATACATATGTGTAAATACACTTTGCACAAGTTAGGCACCTAAGCTCACTGTTTAAAAGGCTTTATCTTAGCAGTAAGTATATTTCCACAAATTAGAACAGATGTAAATAAGCATAAAGACAATACAAAGTAGTATAAATATCTCATTGTGAAAGAAGTAGATTATATCTTGGGTGCCAGGTTGAAGAACAAAGTGTAGTTCCAGATTTCTCCTGGACGTATTCAGTTCCTTCAGCAGTAATCTTGATTTAGCTTAATGAAGTACTGAGCAGTTAAAGCAGGTATTAGATGAGGACTGTAAATAATACTGGGTTGTTTCTTTAAGGAAAAGCTTGGGAAGGGTTAAATAAACACACTGACATATGTAAAAACACTACTTGGTGCTATTACTATTAATACTATATGAATATATATGATTAAATATTTCTATGCATAAAGTAATATGTATAATTACTTACAAAGCTGCCTAGGGTGCGCCTAAGTAGGCTACAGGCAAGTGTAGCGTCTGTTTGTCTGGTTCCTTTGAGCTGTAGCACAGTGATTCAGGGCTCATAGGAAAGGATCCATTATGCACTACTAACTCGACTGTTGACTGTATCTTGTGTGAGCCCTAAAAAGTTGTGCAACCCCTAAGGTACATTTATCTCTCTCTCTCTTTCTCTCTCTCTCTCTCTCTCTCTCTCTCTCTCTCTATATATATATATATATATATATATATATATATATATATATATATATATATATATATATATATATATATATATATATATAATATGCCCCTTATTTATTACTGATAATGTTTACCTACATTCACTTACATTGTCATTATAATATCTTAATCTAACTACAAAGAAATGGTTTTATCCTCTACTAACACATAAAAAATGAATATTTGCGAAATATATATCATCAATTATTTTGTTTTTTGGTTTGGATATTCTGTGATTTTCCTATAAGATCAGGACTTTCCTGTCCTGAAGAAAGACCTACTCATGGACCAACATCACACCCCGTCTCTTCCTGTAAACCTTCAGGAAGACAGTGGAAACCTCAGGTAACCACCTTGAGATCTTCACGCTTTTCCACTATCCACATCAGATTTCCACAGGAGAAAAACTGGCTCTTCTAAGAAGGTTTTTCTCTCTGTCCCCAAGGTGTCCGGACTGCAGCTCTGCGCGGGCTGTTTTGTAGAGTTATGGTGTCTATTTTGTGCTGATCATGACATTTTTTTTCACGTTTGGAGGTTTTATATTGTTAATCACTCCCAGGGCTGGATTTGTGTGAATTTTTTTGAACTCGCCTGGAAATTCAATATGCTGGCAGCTTGGGCAAATTAGCATGAAGACGAGGATTTATTAGCTATTTATTTATTCATGACATCCCTCTGAAAAAAAAAAAGAGTTTGGAGGGATAAAGCAACGTGTTCAAAATGCTTCCTGGCTAAGCCGGGGACGGAGAAGCAGCCAGGGACGTTCCAGTGTTTATGTCCTTGAGAATGGTAATGGCAGTGATAGCTGCAAATATCATTTTGCGGAGGGGGGGCTAGACACCTCATCAAAATTTTACCCAGACTGTAAATAAACTGCTTACATAATCATGGCATGATATTCATGTCTACCAGCTCTTGGGATAATTTGAATTGGTAAAATAAGGTCTGGTCTCCTGAATGGCAGTGATATGTGCCAGTGTGATGATGTCTACTTACGGAAATACGCTGCTTAATTCGGTGCTCTTCAGCGGTGTAGCACAGTCAGGAAGCTGGCCTCCTTTTCTATGCATTCCCTATTTAACCCTATCAGTAAAGGACATATCATTGTACTGTTCACTATACCTGGTAATATACATACTACACTATCACTCTTAATTACTACAGCATGTTTGGGCAGCCCTATCCGGGTGCTGTGGATAGGGCTTCCCACTGCTCCGGGCAAGTGTGCTCACTGCCCCCTAGAGTGTTGAAACGCTGGAGGAGACTGGAGAGGCAAATATAGGCACAGATGAGGTTTAATGATTTCCATTGAGTGGAAAGAACAGAAATACACTGAAGGATAAACAAAAGCAAAACAACAAGAGTAATAAAACTAAATAACAAAGCTAGGGATATAATAAACATTCAAATGCTGGAAAATACAAACATGGCAGACTAGACACCGGGCAGACAGCAAACAAACTGCAAAACGTCAGACAAAGGCAAGGAAAAAACAGAGGGTATACAACGAAACAGGAAACACGGAACACCTGGAAACAGGACGGGTCACAGATTCAGAGCAGGTGTGGGGCGGGGACAAGAGGAGCACATGACCAAAACATGAACACACAAGCACATGGCTACAACCAGGAACATAGACAGGCCAGGACAGGCAGGGCATGACAAGTGTATGTTTACCAGTGTGTGTACATGAGGGTGTTTCACTGCACAGATGGGTTAAACATCTCTAAATTCTAAGGCAGAGTTATTACAATAAATGGCTATTGATGTACCTGTGATTAGAGATGGAAGGAACGATCAGCCATGTATTGGTATCGGCCGATTTTTAATCAAAATATGTGATCCGCGATTGGCCAATATTTCGCCAATTTAGCCGATCAATGGCGTTTAACTAATGAGCCTAATTTCTGAATTTTCAGCTAGCGTTTCATCCAGGAAGAGGAGCCCTCCAGCCAGCTCCCTTCAATTACTATCTGAACCACTAGGTGGAAATACAAACCCTTTCATTTTTCACAGACTGACTAAGGCAGCGGCCTCGCGAGAACAGTTTACGACGCTCACCCGCATATGCACATAGAAAACATCGTCTGTCTGTTTATGTGACTCATCCAGGGCAGTTTGTAACATCTGTAAAATTAGTAGACAACCAGACAACGTTCCACCTGGATCCACGCTCTGCCATTCCTAGTAGGAAATAGTTTTAGATGTCGCTCTTCTGGAGTTGTATCAAGCAGTTTATACCCACACAGATCAACTTTTAATTGTGTTAAAAATATTATGCTGTTTCACATGAGCGAAACAAAAAATGATAATAAATGATAATAAACCAGTTTAGATCATGTTTCATGAATTGCTTGCACTAATAATTGTCTGTAGCCCTGCCGTGGCATAGGGCCCCGCCCTCAATCGATATCGGCTATCGGCCCATCGCGTCGAAAGGTGGTCAGCGATCAAAATCGGCCTCAAAAACGCTGATCAGTCCATCTCTACCTGTGATATTGTTTTACTACAGATTTGGGGTAAAACAGCTACAGCAAACAGGCAACTGAAATAATTAAATTGTATATATTGTAAACTCTGGTTCCCATCAACTGTAGCAAGTCACATCAACTGTTGACACGTTTATCCACAATTAATTTTTTTCTGATTTCATTTTAGGGATATAATGTTATTAGCTTGAGAACTTACAATCGACACACAAAAACATAAAATGACATTATTTTCTATTAAATGCACATTTTTAAGAAAAAGGAAGAAAACATTGTACAAAGTTGTTGTACAGTTCTGGCCTAAAACATCATCAACACTCACCAACAACAGCTCAGCTTCTTTAGTTAAATGTGAGATTTAAACTGTGGGGAGGGGATGGTTGGGGTCTTCTCCTCTCCGTGTGTAAAAGGAGAGCAGGAGTGTGTCGAGGTCCTATTTGGGCTGCAGGTGGAGAAGAGAGATGGGCAGGCAAGGCTGGGCAGGCGAGCTGCCCGCTGTACCCAGAGAGCCTGTAGGAGTGAAGGACAGCTGCTTCATAGCTGGGCCAGTAAGGACACAGTCATTAGCTTCTAACACATGCAGGACCAGCCATATGGGCCTGTACACTTGAATGGGCCTGAAGGAGGATGGGGAGGTGGGGGAGGGAACCCAAAGGCCGTCATCTGTAACTGGAGATATGTCCGCACTGTCTGCTCAGGAACGTTCAGGCATCAGGATGGCTGTGATTATCTCTTACTCATGCAGTATAACATTCATATGTTTTTATAGATAACAGTACAGCGTAGGTGTCAGGAAGCACAGAAACAGCTTCAGTACAATTCTAGATAAATGTCTTATGGGCTGGGTAAGCTGGGTAAGCTGTTAGCTGTGTTCACTGGTAGCTGCATTAGATGTGAACTGTTAGCTGAGTTAGTTGTTAGCCATATAAGCTGTATTAGCTGTGTTAGTTAACAGTGTTAGCTGTGTTTGTTGTTTGCTGTGTTAGTTGTTAGCTGTGTTTAGATGTTAAACAAGTTAATTGTAAGGTGTGGTAGCTGTTAGCTGTGTTAGTCATTAGCTGTGTTTGCTGATAGCAGTGTTCACTGTTATTCGTTAGCCATTTTAGCTGTTAGCCATGTTAGCTGTAAGCTGTTTTAGTTATTACCCGTGTTAGTTGTGACATGTGTTAGCTGTTTTTAGTTGTTACCTGTGTTAACTGTAAGCTGTGCAAGTGGTTACCTGTGTTGGTTGTTATTAGTTGTTAGCTGTGTTAGGTGTCACCTGTGTTATATGTTACCTGTTTTAGCAGTGTTAATCATTAGCTGTGTCAGTTGTTAGTTGTGTTTGCTAATATCTGTGTTCTCTGTTTGTTGTTAGCCATGTTAGCTGTTTTAGTTATTACCTGTGTTAGTTGTTAAATGTGTAAGTGGTTACCTGTGTTGGTTGTTATTAGTTGTTAGCTGTGTTAGGTGTTACCTGTGTTAGCTGCTACTTATTTTAGCTGTGTTAGTTGTTAGCTGTGTTTGCTGATAGCTGTGTTCACTGTTCGTGGCTAGCCATGTTAGCTGTTAGCTGTATTAGGTGTTACCTGTGTTTAGCTGTTACCTGTTTTAGCTGTGTTGTATTTTTCTTTGCCGGGGATACCATAGCAGTAACCTAGTAACACTATAGCGACTATTTGGGATTCCTTAGCAGCAGCCTAGCAAGTCCATAGTAACCATCTGAAATACCATTACAACACCGCAGCAACACCTCTCAGATACCATAGCAATAAATGTCTGGAATTATTTTTTATTACTCAGCAAAACTCATGTATGAATTCATTTCCGAAAGAAAACTATGTTTCTAATGTTATCCAACAAGTCGTCTTCACCAGGCAGCCAGGACTTTGTCTCCTTCTGTCCTGTTGGAAGAGCATCCCAGGTGGCTCCTGGAGAAAGAGTTTGAGAGAAAGCCAAGAATGTGTAAGGGGACATTCAAACGACTCACTTTAAAACTCTCTCAAGTGTGTTTCTTCTTATTATACATGCACCATAACTGAGCAGTGCTTCCTCTAGACTGTACAGTGTGTTTCATATTTCTTCTTTTGTGCATTAGGATACAGGGGGCTACGCAGAGGACTCTAAAATAAAAGTCTGATTTATTGAAACACGTTGTCACAAACAAAATTACGTTTATTTTAATAGAATTCACAGGAACAAGAGGTTTCACATCACAGACTGTTGGAGTGAATATATTTCCAGTGTGAAACTTCTCACCAAGCACAGTTTTGCATCCTTGACCTTTAGCACAAATGCTTCGTCTGTGCTAAAGCATGACCCTGTCCACAGCCATAACACTAAAACCACCTTCTTACATCCACACTGTCCATTTTATCAGTTCCAATTACAAAACAGGTGCACTTTGTAGTTCAAGTTCAGTCCTCTTTTACCCTGTTCTTTAATGGTCAGGACCCCCACAGGACCACCGCAGAGCAGGCACTATTAGGGAGGTGGATCATTCTCAGCACTGCAGTGGCACTGAGGGAGTGGTGATGTGTTAGTGTGTTTTATGCTGGTGTGAGTAGATCAGACAGCAGTTCTGCTGGAGTGTCACTGCTGGACTGAGAATAGTCCACCAACCAGCAACATCCAGCCCACGGTGTCCTTCTGGGCAGCATCCTGTAACCACTGATGAACTAGAGTAGAGGATGACCAACACAACGAGTGCAATAACAGATGAGCTACTATCTCTGACTTTTACATCTACAAGGTGGACCAGCAAGGTCGGTGTGTCTGATAGAGTGGACAGCGAGTTGACACAGTGTTTTAAAACTCCAGCAGGACTGCAGTGTCTGTACCACACGTACCAGCACCACAAACAAACACACCAGCAGCACTTTAGTGTCACTGCAGTGCTGAGAAAGATCTAGTGACCCAATAGAGTCACTCAACCTGTAAGCAGCAGCCATGCTGTGTGAGTTTATCCCTGTTTGCTGGTTTGCACACCATCTTAAACTGAAGGTCTTAAAGAGAGTAGCAACTTTAATCCACTTTGTGTTGATGTTGAGATGGAAAGCGAGTAGCTGGTATAGGTAACGTTAACTACTAGGAAGCACAGCTAACCAAACAGAATGAAAATCGAGGTTATTTACACAGAGCTTTATTTTATTTAGTCTATTTTGAAATGTTGTGTCTGTGTGAACATCACAGTGTCTCACTGTAAACCAGCCAATCAGAGCAGAGCTCAGTCAAGGGCCCAACCTAGGTTCTAATAGTTTTGGTTTTTAGAGTGGGTTTGCTAGTTTTTAATAGTTATTATTTTTCTCCCAAATTTTTTTTTCAGTTAACGAAAATGTTTTCTCAATTTCAGTTTTCGTTATTTCATTCATTTTAGTAAACGATAATAACCCTGGGCAGAACACAGTTTAAAAAGCTGAATAAATACATTCTTTGGCACCCTTAACACATAACAGGGATACCTTATGATATGTAGTAAGTAAGAGGACTGTGTCAGGTTGTATAAATATCTTAACTTTTGTGTTTATTGTAGGCGAGTCAGCTTGCTACCCCTTGTTAATTTCTTGGCCAAGTCGCACACAAGTCAACCCACTATTGCTAACCATACCAACCCCACCAACCATGCAGTATGTTTTTTTTTTTGTTATCATCTAGTCCAAAATAAAAAAGTAGCTCTGTTTAAGCTTTTGACTGATATATACACATATGTACATATCCATAACAGACTAAGTGATGTACAAAGTAAGTTTCATGTTAAACTACTTTGGGAGCATTAAGCTTGCCTATCGTTTTATTTTTAGCCTGCATCTCATGTTAGGTTTAGATATCCACATGCTTAATTATGCATGCTTAAACCCCCACTGCCCCCCCAACACAGATTTAACCCTGAATGACACGGACAAGCCTAAAAATAGTACTGTCCAGCCTCGGATCAGCCTGGATTCATCTCTCACGTTGCAGCATGCAATGGTCGCTGTTGTCCTACACACATATTAAGGAACTAGGTATAAACAAAGCTTTACTCTTTTGGACATCCCACACTGAAAACATGGCAAACCACCTCAAAACACAGTCGGTAAATCTTCCACTAAGCTACAAGTGATACAGCGGAATTGTTAGCAACATGTGTGCTGTGAAAACGTGCCAGTAGTTTATGAGTTTATCCTGTTTAATCCCATTAAACTAAGCCACCCTGTTTAACAGATAAGGAGGGAGACCATCGTTTGTGAGGCTCTGGCAGTGGATACGCAGATACATTCACAAGCGAACATATTTTGCAAATGTGGCCAAAAGTCAGAACTTGAACATGACGCAGGAGAAGGGTCCGGGAAATTGGACCACCCTCTGTATCTCAATAACCATGCACACTTTTCCCCTGTATGATCGCATATTCAGCCACATATATTCCTTCACACTGATACTACTGCGAGCTTGACACGCTTGGAGAACGACACTAACTGCCAATTCTGTTACATCAGCTAAGAGACGACACTGTTGGCTAGTGATGCGCTCAGTGATGGGAGAGCCATCCGCCCCCACCCGAAGGAAGGAAGTATGTACTTATACTCCTGTCTCAGTTTATCCCCCAAACATTCAGAAAATATTGTTTAACTCTCTACTGATATTTAATCTTCCAACTTTTCTACAGGTTTATACATAAAAAAAAACATTCATATTTCAGCTTTATATGACATTATCTGACTTGTTTCTCTCCTTCGGGGACCTATTATGCATATTTCCAATAATTATAATGTTATTTTTGCGGTCAACTAGAATAGACTTACTTCTATTGTCCCAAAATTTTTCTTCTACAGGACATCTGTCCTTAATGTGTCCTTAATCCCTGCCCCCTGATCAACCCAGTGTGCTCTGATTGGTCAGCTTGCTAACTCTGTTCTGACTGGTAAACTGGCAGACTGGCATCATGCTACAAGTTCCACCCCCTCACATTGCTGTGGGCTGGTCTTATGATGTGCCAGTTATCAGTGCTATATCAGTTTAAGTGACAGTCTGTTCCTAAAGCTTAGGCAGAACAAGCTCCTAGATCCACCTTTACAAGCTAGACAAGGGCAGGACATTTCAGAGTGGTTAATTCAGATTGTCAAGCTTGCCAGTGGAAGGCCAATACGGGCTGTGTTACTAGATGACATCACCATGTAACAGAAAGAAGGGCTGGAATTCCACAAATGCGTTTCAGGCAGCTGAAAATTTAAGTTATTTCTGTGAGAGAGAGCTTCTCCTTCTGACTTGTACTTTTGGCTTTATAATTTGCAGAACATTTATATGCAAAAATACTACCTAATATACTAAAAAACAAACCGAACATAATAGGTCTCATTTACGAGTGGTCTATGTACATGAGCTCTGTTATGACGGTTGTATTATGCTGTGTTCAAAAAGCAGTCCAGTTTGGGTGGGGCTAAACTGCTTTTGGCAAAATAGGTGGACATATGTAAAAGATTTTGTTTGTCATCACATCATAAACACTGGACATTCCGAACAAAACTTATATGAACAATATTACTTTAATAATGTTTACGGACACCAGAAATGTGGTTTTCCATGATTGATATTGTCCTCCTTCCAGTCCAGTGTTCAAGAAACAGTTAACTAACAGATTCCCGGGCAAATAAACCCCAGCAGTTATGACCACACTGGACATTCCCACACTGAACACTGGTGTAGGCAGAGGAGCAGATTAAACTTTCTGTTTCAGTGGAGAGAGAGGTCACATTATTAGAGCATCCCATCTATTCTCTTTGGGAGCATCAGCAGGAATGTGAACATTCTGGAGGAACGGTGACCGGTCGCCATGGATATTTCATGTGTTCCACGTCTGATCGAATGTTTGCTAAACGCCTCCCAGCAGCCCCCCGCAGACTTAGCGCTCGCTTGTAAGATGTCTCATGACCCCCTTTTTTACCAAGGTCAGGACAGACCTGCAGGGGGCATCTCTGGACCACTGGCTAGTGTGCAAAATTCAACAGTTGCTGAACTCGCTAGCATTGTCTGCTGCAACAGCATAAGGATCAAAATAAGCGGAGAACGTGGAAAGACGATCTGAGCATTTAAATGGCCGCCCCACAGAGCATGAATCACAGGCTGACTAGCATGAAGGCTGACGTCTTGACAGTAGAGTTTAGTTTATTAGCCAGTATGCTAATTCAGGCCCACCAATGATCTGAATCATGAGTTCAACATGACTGAATGTAGCGAGAGGAACCTCACATTTGATTTGCTGCTTGCTTGCTTGCTTGAAAACACTGTCTCATGACTGCAAGTTCACCACACAGAGTGTCTGTTTCTATTTCAGTCTGTTTCTGTTCACTCGATGACATGTTTACTATATTTCTAACGTATATCAAGTCATGAGTGAATTCCTTGCTTGTGTTTTCATGTGAGGAGTATTAGCCTTTAAAAGTGAGCTAGTCAGCTAGTTAGTAAGCTCTACGTGCTACATAGTAATTCACTTGTTGAGATGCCACATACATATCTGTCTTCATGTCCAGGTCGTAGCCTTTACTGTACTGACTGAGACTCTTGTTACTTGAATAGATCTGAGAAGTGTCATTCTAGAGCTTTCCTTGTGGTGAGAAAGAGGAGGAAATGGCTTCAGGGTTCTAAACTTGACTGATGCACTCTAATGTGCTCTAATGATAGCTAGCTAATGTTAACACGCACTGGCAAAAGTCAAACTGACCCTTTCTGGATGCACTTAATATACACTGTGGGTTTCATAGGGTTTTTCTTGCTATAAAAATACACCTTTGTGTTTTGGTTGTCAGGCTTGTCGGTCTGACAAGGGCTGACGATGATAGCTTAAAACTAAGCGCTTCCCAGCAATAGAACCACCTTTCGTAGGAATAACTTGAAGAAATCAGTTTTCTGTTTGACTTTCGGTCTCTTGCATTGTGCTGGAGGAACTTTGGCTCACTTATCTTAACAATGTTCAGTGCATTGGTTCAATTAAAGTTAAATAATTTATTTGTCATTCTTTTAAAGTCACAGCATTTCAATGGGGCTGAAGTCTGCACTTTGACTGGGCCATTGCTACATCTAAATTCTCTTGAGATCATTGTCCTTTTGCGTTTTAGGTTTAGCTGTGGGACTGGTGACTCCTTACCTACAAATTCATGGTCCACTGCAAGGTGCCCAGATCTGCAAAACAAGCCCAAATCATCACCCGTCCACACCCATGCTTGACAGTTGTGATGAGGTGTTTGTGCTGATATGCTTTGCTTAGTGCTATACATTATGGCCAAACGTCTCCACTTTGGTTTTATCTGCTCAAAGAACATTGTTCCAGAAGTCTTGTGGTTTGTTCAGATGCAACCTTGCCACCTTAAGCCATCCTGTCATGTGCAGTCCTTTCAAACAAGTCATACTTGTTCAGTCTGTTTCTACTTGTACTGTTATAGACTTGAACATTAAGCATGCGAACTGAGGCCTGTAGGGTTTAAGATTTTTTGCAGTTTCTCTACGCGCGGTCTGACCTTGGGGTGAATTCGCTGGGACGTCCACTCCTGGGGAGATTGGCAACTGTCTGGAATGTTTAGCACTCGTGAATAATCTTTCTCTGTGGAGAATGATGGACTTCAAATTGTTTGGAAATGGCCTTGTAACCCCTTTGCAGATTGATGGGCAGCAACAATTGCTTCTCTGGCTGTTGTCTTTCCTCCTTAACACACACCTGAATGCTCCAGAGCAACAACCTGCCAAAACTCCTGCTTTTATAAAGGCGGTCACACTTGCTGGTGGTCAATGAATCAAGGGCATTGAATTAGCAGTGCCTGGCTGCTACTTACCCTCTTAATTTCCATGGAAGCAGTACTTATGTACTTATTTTTCAGACACAGCTCCTGTATTTGAGCCAGTCTTTGTTAAATAAATCATGACACAGTGGAATCTGATGTTGTATTCACCTCATTTTAGTCTTCTAAGGAGCATTTTATGCAAACCCATAGAATTCAATTGCGCACTTTGTTTTTAACATGATTGTATGTGCTTTTCTTGGCTCTGTAGGTCTTTTTCATTGTTTTTGCAGCAAAATGAATGCTCCCGCTCTGCCGCCATGCTTGGGTCTTTTCTGAAAAGCCCTCAAAGAACCTTTCATAAGAGCACAGTTTTTCAGACACGTGTGTCTGATGCATGTCTCTGATACGCTAATGTTCCAGCAGGTCAGCTGAAATATGTTTCCTCCCGATAATACAGTATTATAATGTTGTATACAGACAGCCATGTATGGTGAAGATACAAACACATCCTCTGATCACAACGTTCACCGTGACAAAGAGAAAGACTCTTTTTCAGCATTTATGAACTTCAGGGGGAAAAATCAATGGCAAAAAAAAGCCTAGAAACAGTGTGATAAAGTATAGTTAGGCTACAGGTGCTGCCTTTAAATTGCATAATTTACTCCGAATTGAGGTCTATTTTTGATTGAACTACAATGGAAAAAAACATGCTTTTTCGAGCTCCAGCCCGACTGAACGACAATTTCAAAGTCTGAAATTGAAAAATCAGTAGTCGCTGCAAAAGCATTAAAGCCCGCGTAACCCGCTCGCGTCTGCGAGGAGCGCGCGGAGTTAAATTGGGCCTCGTGTTCGGCATTATGTTTCTCCTCAAAGCCGACGCCGGTGACTCTGTGCTACATTTGAAGCCTGTGAACTGTAGACAATTTCAAATGAGGCTAAACCCTTCATGTTGCTTTCTCGCCAAATTGAAGTACCTCATGCGGAGAAGGGGCCCCACCATTGCACAGACGCGGGCCGACTCCTCTCCGAGGCCGCCGCGCTTGTTTGCCGATGTTTTTCCGGCTCCTTGGAGGATTTCGGGCCTTCTGAGGTCATTAGAATGCCACTGTGTTTGCTCTTCTCCCACTACATATCTTTTGTGCCCCCTGGCTTTGCTAATGAGCTCTGACTACATTTACTTTCTGAGTCAGGATGAAGAAGAAGAGAAAAAAAAAGGTTTTGATGCTCTTGCTTTCTTGTTTTTGTCCCTCACTCCTCAGCCTCCCACCCTAACCTCCAGCATTTGTTTGTCTTTTTCACACCAGCTCCGCTCTGATTGCCCGGCTGCATCAATCTTGGAAAATGTATGGAGACTCCCTAGAGAAAGGGAAACTCCACCGACTTTTTGTGATTTTCAGCAAAATTATATTACATGTAGACCAGCTTGGTTCAAGCAGTTCCATGAGGAAAACTTCAGTGGAGAGAAACTCACACACTCAGATTTGCATCACAGTGGTGATGAATGGAACTAGTAGTCACAAGGTCTACAACACAAATATATCAGCATTGTCCAAAGAAAAACATGTATCTCTATTTTTGTTGATTTTCATTGCTCTGTATCATTTGAACATGACAGCTGCTCTTTATGTCCTGTGAAAGTTTCATGGACCAATAGAAATGTCCACCTGGAAGCTTAAGAAAGTTTTTGCTCTCTCCTGTAAAGTTACTATTGTGCAGACTTGTTTTTGTTTGACAGGGACAATACATTTCCGGTAGCCAAGCCAAGCCAAGCCATAATGTACCCCTGCCTGTCTCTTCGGACTCTGCTTTTGTCTCTGCCCCTACAGGATACCTCTGTCTGGAACCCTTTGACTTAAACCTGGTAATGACCCCCTTGCTACATTCTCTCCACTCTGGTCTGTCTGCTCCCTTGGATTCCTCTATCTGGCTCTCACATCTACCTGGCTTTGACCCATTGCTCCACCCATTGCATTTACACTGTTTTGTCAATAAACAACCTGCATATTGTTGCTGTCCAATCTCCAAAACTACAATTTTACAGGAGAGACCAAAAACACACTTTACTTTCAATGGAAGTCAATGGAACCAGAATTCTTTCCAAGCTATTTTGGAGCACTTCCCCTTGTCCCTTTGGTTACAGTTAAAATAAAGTAATGTAGCTATTTATTTAAATATTATTAAGTAGTTTATAATATTATTATTATTATTATTAAATAATGATAGTAATGGTAACTGTGTAACTCAGTACTTGGGACAGTATACTATTGATTATACTAAATATACTAAAAATATATAATAGCTAGTTGTTTCCTAAGGTCTGTGACAGTTGCTATTAAAGTGAAAGATCTGTTAATGATGGTTTATGAGTAGATTATCAGTAACATGAACTAAAAATGTGAATTTCCTTTAAAAAATGCGGAATGGTTGCGTAGCTTACTCAATTTCTAGACGGGTGCTAAGATGCTGTTACTTTGGTTGATGTTGGTAACCATTTGTTATGGTATACCAGTTGATTGCTGAGTGGCTAAATAGCAACCTTGCTTTGACAGTCCACCTGGTTAATAGGGTGTTGAAGACCTGCAGATATAATAGTTTAAGGTGGTGCACAAACTTTATAATGGGAAAAAGGGCTTGACAATGACTTTATGATAAAGATGTTTAATCTAAATCTGCATACTATTCCTGATCAGCGCGGACATTCCAGAGTGGGAGCGGTGTCAGACACTGGCTACCTTTACATGCAGAAATTTTCTCCAATCCGATTAAATTCATTCCGATTCTGGATTAAGACAGAGGAGTTTATATGCTCACTCTACTCAACAATTTGATGAAAATCTCCGTTTACATGCACACTACAAGTAATCAGAGCCAACATTACGTGCATGCTCAGAGTACAACTTGGTGTAAATGTTACCATGACAATGAGCATCGAGCGAGTTCAGTCAGTGAGACCAGCAGAAGTATGTTAGCTGAGGTTTCAGTTAGCGCTCTCATGTTTTTAATTGCTTTCAAATTATAGCAGACTCAGAACAACATATTTCACATGTACTTATTATTAGTCACGTCCTGCAACACCATTTTCATCCATGTAAGGAGTCGGTCTCCCGTGAATGTATCCATAGTTTTGTAAAACGGGACAGTGGATCGGAGCTGCTTTCACCGTTCTGTTTTTAGCTCTGTAATATGCCGAACTGAGAAACTCTCATCTGAATAGAAACTGTAATCGGACTAGTCTATTTGGATTGAGGTGTATACATGGACGTATTCTATTCCCATTGAGCTGTTAGTAACTCTCTACCTGATTTGCTTATACAGTTTATATCATCACTGTCCAAAGAAAAACAAGTGTCTCCAAAACAGCATCTTTACAGGGGAGACCAAAAACATACTTTAATTTTAATATAAGTCAATGGAACCAGAATTTTTCCAAGTTGTTTTGGAGCACTTTTTTATACAATGTAAACAGCAGGAGCTGCATTCATACAATGCAGAAAACTATAAATGGATAAAAATGGAGAGTTTTTTGGGACAGTGGTAATATATATGCACAGTTATATATCAGCACAAGATTTCTATATATTCATATATATACAGTTTATATGTATATATAAACCAGGAAGAGGCTAAAGGATGAGCAGTTTCTTTCCAGGAGAGGACATTTGAAAGACTTCTGGACAGGTGAGGTAGGAGACGTAGTGAGAGCGAGGGAGAGAGAGAGAGAGAGAGAGAGAGAGAGAGAGAGAGATTGAGACAGAGGGTTCCAAGACGAAGAATGACAAGCGAGATGACAGGTGAATATTGGGGAACAAAACATTCTATTTTTCAACGTCAATACATCTTTATATCACTCCAGGCCGGCCTGGCGCTCTCCCTTGTATCCTTCCTCCACCTTCTCCTCAGCACAGCTTTGTAAACAATATTTCACCCTAGGAGTATTCATAACGTGTCACTGAAACCTGTCAACACGGCCCAACAACATATTAAACATTGTCAGCTGAAGGTACAACCACTACTTTAAACAAATAGACTCTTCTCTGGGCTGCTGCTCACTTGTTTTGGATGAGTAAAAGCAATGCTTCGTTCTTTTGCTATGATGAGCCTTCAGTCTTCATAGACAATCATTGCCTGTCGGTTCGCTTACTGTTTAGCTGAGCCCTGAAGTCGTTAGCTATGGCTTATTGTTGGTTTGCTGTATAGTTCATTTACATTACAGATTTAAATATTAGAATTATATAATAATTACATAGTTACACAGTGAATTACTCAAAGTGGTGCTTACTGCTACTATTGCTTTTAACATCAAATTCTTTGAATATCAGCACTGACATTAAAATGACCCAACGATACTTGCAAAAAGTATTAATCCAAGTAATTTTAACAGTGCAAACATTAGACACGGCATATAAGTTTTAAATTTTTTTATTTATTTTGAAAATACGAGTTAACAAGCTGATTAGTTAAATGAACATAGCATTTCAGGAATTATATGGAATAACATAGCAATCTTATAACATAGCAAAAGCCTTACACCACTTTAGCAAGCACCTGGGATACCATAGCAATGGCCCAGCAACATCTTAGCAACCACATGGGAAAACATAGCAACACCTCAACCATAGCAACCACCTGAGATGCCACAGCAACACCACAGCCTGAACAACTACCTAGGATACCTTGGGAATGGCCTAGCAGCATCTTAGCAGCCACCTGGAATAACATAGTAAAACTTAGCCTTAGCAACCAACTGGGATACCATAGCAATGGCCCAGCAACATCTTAGCAACCGCATGGGAAAACATAGCAACACCTCAGCCATAGCAACCACCTGAGATACCACAGCAACACCGCAGCCTTAGCAACCACCTGGGATACCTTAGAAATGGCCTAGCAGCATCTTCGTAGCCACCTAGAGTTACATAGTAACACTCAGCCTTAGCAACCACCTGGAATACCATAGTAATGGCCTAGCAGCAACTTAGCAACCACGTGGGAAAAAAGCAAGACCTCAGCCTTAGCAACTACCTGGGATAGCATAGTAATGGCCTAGCAGCATCTTAACAGCCACCTGGAATAACATAGTAACACTCAGCCTTAGCAAGCACCTGGAATACCATAGTAATGGCCTAGCAGCAACTTAGCAACCACGTGGGAAAAAAGCAACACCTCAGCCACAGCAACCACCTGGAATGCCACAGCAACACACCAGCCTTAGCAACCACCAGGAATGCCATAGTAATGGCCTAGCAACATTTTAGCAACCACCTGTAATCCTATAGCAACGTCCTAGCAACACCTTAACAGCCACCTGGAATAACATCATGACATCTTAGCCTTAGCAACTACCTGGGATACTATAGTAATGGCCTAGCAGCATCTTAACAGACACCTGGAATAATATCATGACATCTTAGCCTTAGCAACTACCTGAGATACCATAGTAATGGCTTAGCAACATCTTAGCAACCACCTGGGATACCATAGCAATGGCTTAGCAACATTTTAGCAACCACCTGTAATCCTATAGCAACGTCCTAGCAACACCTTAGCAACCACCTGAGAGTCAATAGTGACAATTTTGTTATGCTAAGCCAAAATTTAGCTTTCTGGTTTAATGTGTGAGTTTCAGCTGATTAACACATACAAATACATACAACAGTACTGCACTGTCCAGCTCCGTCCAGCATTTTCTGTTCACACTGACCAGAAGCCAGTATCTTGCTACAGACTTCATTTCTAGAAGTAGTACATCAGGAAGTCAGACGGGTTTCCTGGTGGACCCCACAGAGATCCTGGGAAGCGATTCCGAGTTTTACTGCCGGAACTTGAATTGTGTTGCTTTGCGCTCCTGTTAGTTATTAATGCATTGCTGGCAGTTCTTTCTGTGTCATGTCGTCCGTCTGGAGGAACTCGGCCTTGGCGTCTGGAATTCATTACGGCCCCGGCTGGGCGCATCACCAAAAAGCCGCACTTAACATTTTTCGCTAACGCTGTGGTGATGCTCCTTCCATTCATCATGGCGACACGGACCCCGACAATTAATCCTGGAGGCAGATACACGCAGGAGGACGCTTGCTAACACCCAAAGATGTTTGAGGCAAAGTCACGGAAGCCATGTTTAACGTGGCCCGAGGTGATCGCTGCGTGCCAGCCTTTGAAACAGATACGTCTAGTTGAAGCCATAAGTTGAGGCCCCCCGAAACATGAACAAAGAGTCAATTCATTGTCTCATGCGCTCAGAAGGACAGGTGAGATCTTCTCCACAGCTTCCACGCTTCGCAGCCGCGAGTGTACGTAGCATGAGAGATGTAGCGGTTTATTCGATCTGACAGAATTTATTACCAGGGCCGGGCGACTGTGTGTTAACAGCTCAGAAAGAGACGGGGGTGGTGGGACGTTTAAAAAAAAAAGAAAAAAAAGGGGCGAATCAGCGGCTTCTGACAACACAGCTGGATCGTCTTTGTTCAGCCCAAAATGGAGAGGATTAAAAAGTAGCAGTCTCTGGCTCCGTTTGAAAGGCACGCCAAAGTGTGGGCTATGATTTCTGCTTGAATGGGAGGGACAAAAGGGATGTCATAAAATGAGGGGAGCGAGAAAAAAAGAGAGTGGATGAAGTGGGGGGGGAGGCGGTGGGGATGGGTTGGTGGATGAGAGAAGGTTCTTGATGAATCATTTATGTTTGGATGAATGCTCGCCTCACTTCGCCATTGTAACCGGTGGGCTTTTTTTAATGCCTAATTGTCATTTTTATTTTTGGCTGCTGCGTCTCCCGGGAAAAACTGCGCAGCCGTCGGACTGTAAGTTCAGCCGAGGGCAGGCTGGAAGGCATCTGGGACAGTCCGTCATGCCCTGTATTAGCATTTCAGCCGTCACGCTAGACGGTGAGAAGTTTATCTGGCTTGGCTTTCCTGGGATGATGTGCGTTAATAGACATTTCTGTGCAGGCTAGTTTTTAACCCCGGGGCCTCAGATGAGTTGGTGTGACAGAGCAGTTGCAGAACAGCACTGATTGTTTTCATGACTTAATTGGATTTATGCACCAACCAGACACTTCATATCTACGCTTAATGTTCACTTTATCGGCTCCACTGTCCATATAGGAGCACTTTGTAGATCTACATTTACAGACTGTAGTCCATCTGATTCTCTGTACTCTTAGTTACCCTGTTTTATAATGGTCAGGATCCCCACAAGACCACCACAGAGCAGATATTATTTGGGTAGTGGATCATACACAGCACTGGTGCTGGAATGTTGCTGGACTAGGAATAGCCCACCAACCAAAACTATCCAGCGTCCTGTGACCACTGATGTCGCAACAGATGAGCTATCATCTCTGACTTTACATCTACAAGGTGGACCAACAAGGTAGGAGTGTCTGATAGAGTGGACAGTGGGTGGACAATGAGTTTTCACCAGACTTATTACCAAACTTAGATATTATTTGGGTAGTGGATCATACACAGCACTGGTGCTGGAATGTTGCTGGACTAGGAATAGCCCACCAACCAAAACTATCCAGCGTCCTGTGACCACTGATGTCGCAACAGATGAGCTATCATCTCTGACTTTACATCTACAAGGTGGACCAACAAGGTAGGAGTGTCTGATAGAGTGGACAGTGGGTGGACAATGAGTTTTCACCAGACTTATTACCAAACTTGAGGTTTCTAAATTGCCATAAAGTTTATGTTGCTACATGAATGCTACAAGTCACCTAACAATCCTGTGTATGTAATGAAGTTCACAAAAACCCTGCTCGAGCTGGATTAGAAGTATATTGGTACATATGAATAATTACTGATAAGATCTGTGGTTTTGATACAGTATGAATCTGCCCTGTCTGGAGTATTTACAGGTCTGTTTGCACAGTTCAAATACAGCAAACAACATGATTCTAATGAGCAATAATCACAAATAAAAATTATAGATATGAATTTTTCCTGTCATAGAAATCATTAGGCATAGAAAACCATCTGTAGTGCTTGTAGACCCAGGTAAACATACTGTGTACACAACTGCAGCAACACAGCATAAAGTTCTTTCTGTATGTTGGCTTGTCCTCCAACATAAGCACATACCGGCCTTCAGCAAAGTCTTGATATGTTGTTTTGCTTCAGAATTGCGGATCCTTACTATTGTATATATATATATATATATATATATATATATATATATATATATATATATATATATATATATATATACACACACTGTCAACGTTTTAGATACACTACCAGTCAAACGTTTTAGTACACTACCAGCCAAACTTTTTAGTACACTACCAGCCAAACGTTTTAGTACACTACCAGCCAAACGTTTTAGATACACTACCAGCCAAACGTTTTAGATCACTACCAGTCAAGCGTTTTAGATCACTACCAGTCAAACGTTTTAGTACACTACCAGTCAAACGTTTTACAACACTACCAGCCAAACGTTTTAGATCACTACCAGTCAAAAGTTTTAGAACACTACCAGCCAAACGTTTTAGATCACTACCAGCCAAACGTTTTAGTACACTACCAGCCAAACGTTTTAGTACACTACCAGCCTAATGTTTTAGATCACTACCAGTCAAACATTTTAGTACACTACCAGTCAAACATTTTAGTACACTACCAGTCAAACGTTTTAGAACACTACCAGCCAAACGTTTTAGTATACTACCATTCAAACGTTTTAGTATACTACCATTCAAACGTTTTAGTACACTACCAGCCAAACGTTTTAGATCACTACCAGCCAAACGTTTTAGTACACTACCAGCCAAACGTTTTAGATCACTACAAGTCAAACGTTTTAGATCACTACCAGTCAAGCGTTTTAGATCACTACCAGTCAAGCGTTTTACATCACTACCAGTCAAACGTTTTAGGACACTACCAGTCAAACGTTTTAGTACACTACCAGCCAAACGTTTTAGTACACTACCAGTCAAACGTTTTAGTACACTACCAGCCAAACGTTTTAGTACACTACCAGTCAAACGTTTTAGATACACTACCAGTCAAACGTTTTAGTACACTACCAGTCAAGCGTTTTAGATCACTTCCAGTCAAACATTTTAGTCCACTACCAGCTACACGTTTTAGAACACTGCCAGTTTTAGAACTGTGTATATATACACATTAATATATATACACATGAACATTGTTGAAAGTATGAAGATAGTTGTATGTTTTGGCACCCCTGGCCACAATGCATCCAAAATTTTAATGACCATAACATAATAATAACCTATAACATGCAGCAGGCAGATATAAGTCTATTTAAATATAAAATAACTGTGCATTACAAGTTTCAGAAAAAAAATAGTTCTGGTAAAGCTTTCAATGTAAAGTAAAAGTGTAAATACAGTTTTCTTCTTGGTATTATTTATACCATTACAGACTACTGTCACACCATTCATCACAACAGAAAACATGATAAATGATGAAAAAAGGCAACTTCTTTCTCAATCAGTGATGCCAACTTTTGCTCTATAATCTAGCTTCCTCAAACTAAATCCACAGGATTAGAACTGGTCTCTAATCAGCAATGGGAGCCAGCAGAAACTGCCAGTTGCTTTTTTTTTGGATTGAAACGCTTTCGTGTGAATGGTTGGGTGGAAGCATTACACGGTTAGCCAATGACACAGTTTGGATAAAAAGCAGCGGACGCTCAGTGAGCATAATGGTCCGGTCAGCATGTGTGCAAGAGGACAGCAGCGGCCAGCTGAGGATCCGGGTCACGTCTGGGAGAGTCATGGCCAACAGCTGCCTCCCAGGAGAGGCCTGGGCAAGCACTGCCCTTTGTTGTGTAGAGTAGTGTGAAAACACTGGCCTGCCACAGAGAGAAAGACAGACAGATAGAGAGCAAAGCAGGCGGGGTGGAGTCTTGCCTGCAAGCTTCGGAAAACAAGGCCTGATCACATTTTTATTGTTTTAAAATTGAAATTCCTGACAGTGGACACATTTAAATCTAGTTTACAGCAGTTATCCTCCCATTCAAATTGAGGTAATAAGCAGTGTTGTTCCTGCAGACAGTAGTAAGACAGTAAAGGTGACAGATGGAGGGACAGATGGCCGGTATAACGGGTTACACCACCATCCTCCGTACTTTAGACTGGGGTTCAACTCCCACCTAGACACTAACACTACCTTCACCTACCTGTGTACAGGTGAACTGTAACAATACCCTCAACCACCTGGCTACATGTAAACTGTAACACTACCATCACCTACCTGTGTACAGGTAAATTGTAACACTGCAATTAACTACGTGTGTACATGTAAACTCTAACACTACCTTCACCTACCGGTGTATAGGTAAACTGTAAAATTACCTTCACCTACCTGTGTACATGTAAACTGTAACACTACCTTCACCTACCTGTGTACAGGTAAACTGTAACACTACATTCACCTACCTGTGTACATGTAAACTGTAAAACTAACTTCAACTACCTGTGTACATGTAAACTGTAACAATACCTTCACCTACCTGGCTACATGTAAACTGTAACACTACCATCACCTACCTGTGTACAGGTAAATTGTAACACTGCAATTACCTACCTGTAACAATACCCTCAACCACCTGGCTACATGTAAACTGTAACACTACCATCACCTACCTGTGTACAGGTAAATTGTAACACTGCAATTACCTACGTGTGTACATGTAAACTCTAACACTACCTTCACCTACCGGTGTATAGGTAAACTGTAACATTACCTTCACCTACCTGTGTACAGGTAAACTGTGATATTACCTTCAGCTAACTGTGTACAGATAAACTGTAACACTACCTTCACCTACCTGTGTATATGTAAACTGTAACACTACCATCACCTACCTATGTACAGGTAAACTGTAACACTACCTTCACCTACCTGTGTACATGTAAACTGTAACACTACATTCACCTACCTGTGTACGTGTAAACTGTAACACTACCTTCACCTACCTGTGTACAGATAAACTGTATCACTACCTTCACCTACCTGTGTACATGTAAACTGTAACACTACATTCACCTACCTGTGTACAGGTAAACTGTAACACTACCTTCACCTACCTGTGTACAGATAAACTGTAACACTACCTTCACCTACCTGTGTATATGTAAACTGTAACACTACCATCACCTACCTGTGTACAGGTAAACTGTAACACAACCTTCACCTACCTGTGTACAGGTAAATTGTAACATTGCAATTACCTACCTGTGTATATGTAAACTGTAACACTACCTTCACCTACCTGTGTACATGTAAACTATGACACTACCTTCACCTGCCTGTGTACATGTAACCTGTAACACTACCTTCACCTACCTGTGTACAGGTAAACTGTAACACTACCTTCACCTACCTGTGTACATGTAAACTGTATCACTACCTTCACCTACCTATGTACAGGTAAACTGTAACACTACCTTCACCTACCTGTGTACATGTAAACTGTAACACTACATTCACCTACCTGTGTACAGGTAAACTGTAACACTACCTTCACCTACCTGTGTACAGGTAAACTGTTACATTACCTTCACCTACCTGTGTACAGATAAACTGTAACACTACCTTCACCTACCTGTGTACATGTAAACTGTAACACTACCTTCACCTACCTGTGTACAGGTAAACTGTAACACTACATTCACCTACCTGTGTACATGTAAACTGTAACACTACCTTCACCTACCTGTGTACATGTAAACTGTAACAATACCTTCACCTACCTGGCTACATGTAAACTGTAACACTACCATCACCTACCTGTGTACAGGTAAATTGTAACACTGCAATTACCTACCTGTGTACATGTAAACTGTAACACTACCATCACCTACCTGTGTATAGGTTAACTGTAACACTACCTTCACCTACCTGTGTACATGTAAACTGTAACACTACCATCACCTACCTGTGTACATGTAAACTGTAACACTACCTTCACCTACCTGTGTACATGTAAACTGTAACACAAACTTCACCTACCTGTGTACAGGTAAACTGTAACACAACCTTCACCTACCTGAGTACAGGTAAATTGTAACACTACCTTCACCTACCCGTGTACATGTAAACTGTAACACTACCTTCACTTACCTGTGTACATGTAAACTGTAACACTACCTTCACCTACCTGTGTACATGTAAACTGTAACACTACCATCACCTACCTGTGTACATGTAAACTGTAACAATACCTTCACCTACCTGTGTACATGTAAACTGTAACACTACCATCACCTACCTGTGTACATGTAAACTGTAACACTACCATCACCTACCTGTGTACATGTAAACTGTAACACTACCTTCACCTAGCTGTGTACAGGTAAACTGTAAGACTACCTTCACCTACCTGTGTACATGTAAACTGTGACATTACCTTCACCTACCTGTGTACAGATAAACTGTATCACTACCTTCACCTACCTATGTACAGGTAAACTGTATCACTACCTTCACCTACCTATGTACAGGTAAACTGTAACACTACCTTCACCTACCTGTGTACATGTAAACTGTAACACTACATTCACCTACCTGTGTACGTGTAAACTGTAACACTACCTTCACCTACCTGTGTACAGATAAACTGTATCACTACCTTCACCTACCTGTGTACATGTAAACTGTAACACTACATTCACCTACCTGTGTACAGGTAAACTGTAACACTACCTTCACCTACCTGTGTACATGTAAACTGTAACACTACCATCACCTACCTGTGTACATGTAAACTGTAACACTACCTTCACCTGCCTGTGTACATGTAAACTGTAACACTACCTTCACCTACCTGTGTACAGGTAAACTGTAACACTACCTTCACCTACCTGTGTACAGGTAAACTGTAACACTACCTTCAACTACCTGTGTACAGATAAACTGTAACACTACCTTCACCTACCTGTGTACAGGTAAACTGTAACACTA
Organism: Megaleporinus macrocephalus; assembly: GCA_021613375.1. Classification (NCBI taxonomy): domain Eukaryota; kingdom Metazoa; phylum Chordata; class Actinopteri; order Characiformes; family Anostomidae; genus Megaleporinus; species Megaleporinus macrocephalus. Next base: position 8,686,435 of record CM038714.1, on the reverse strand, counting down.
CCTTCACCTACCTGTGTACATGTAAACTGTATCACTACCTTCACCTACCTATGTACAGGTAAACTGTAACACTACCTTCACCTACCTGTGTACATGTAAACTGTAACACTACATTCACCTACCTGTGTACAGGTAAACTGTAACACTACCTTCACCTACCTGTGTACAGGTAAACTGTTACGTTACCTTCACCTACCTGTGTACAGATAAACTGTAACACTACCTTCACCTACCTGTGTACATGTAAACTGTAACACTACCTTCACCTACCTGTGTACAGGTAAACTGTAACACTACATTCACCCACCTGTGTACATGTAAACTGTAACACTACCTTCACCTACCTGTGTACATGTAAACTGTAACAATACCTTCACCTACCTGGCTACATGTAAACTGTAACACTACCATCACCTACCTGTGTACAGGTAAATTGTAACACTGCAATTACCTACCTGTGTACATGTAAACTGTAACACTACCATCACCTACCTGTGTACAGGTTAACTGTAACACTACCTTCACCTACCTGTGTACATGTAAACTGTAACACTACCATCACCTACCTGTGTAAATGTAAACTGTAACACTACCTTCACCTACCTGTGTACATGTAAACTGTAACACTACCTTCACCTACCTGTGTACAGGTAAACTGTAACACTACATTCACCTACCTGTGTACATGTAAACTGTAACACTACCTTCACCTACCTGTGTACATGTAAACTGTAACAATACCTTCACCTACCTGGCTACATGTAAACTGTAACACTACCATCACCTACCTGTGTACAGGTAAATTGTAACACTGCAATTACCTACCTGTGTACATGTAAACTGTAACACTACCATCACCTACCTGTGTATAGGTTAACTGTAACACTACCTTCACCTACCTGTGTACATGTAAACTGTAACACTACCATCACCTACCTGTGTACATGTAAACTGTAACACTACCTTCACCTACCTGTGTACATGTAAACTGTAACACAAACTTCACCTACCTGTGTACAGGTAAACTGTAACACAACCTTCACCTACCTGAGTACAGGTAAATTGTAACACTACCTTCACCTACCCGTGTACATGTAAACTGTAACACTACCTTCACTTACCTGTGTACATGTAAACTGTAACACTACCTTCACCTACCTGTGTACATGTAAACTGTAACACTACCATCACCTACCTGTGTACATGTAAACTGTAACAATACCTTCACCTACCTGTGTACATGTAAACTGTAACACTACCATCACCTACCTGTGTACATGTAAACTGTAACACTACCATCACCTACCTGTGTACATGTAAACTGTAACACTACCTTCACCTAGCTGTGTACAGGTAAACTGTAAGACTACCTTCACCTACCTGTGTACATGTAAACTGTGACATTACCTTCACCTACCTGTGTACAGATAAACTGTATCACTACCTTCACCTACCTATGTACAGGTAAACTGTATCACTACCTTCACCTACCTATGTACAGGTAAACTGTAACACTACCTTCACCTACCTGTGTACATGTAAACTGTAACACTACATTCACCTACCTGTGTACGTGTAAACTGTAACACTACCTTCACCTACCTGTGTACAGATAAACTGTATCACTACCTTCACCTACCTGTGTACATGTAAACTGTAACACTACATTCACCTACCTGTGTACAGGTAAACTGTAACACTACCTTCACCTACCTGTGTACATGTAAACTGTAACACTACCATCACCTACCTGTGTACATGTAAACTGTAACACTACCTTCACCTGCCTGTGTACATGTAAACTGTAACACTACCTTCACCTACCTGTGTACAGGTAAACTGTAACACTACCTTCACCTACCTGTGTACAGGTAAACTGTAACACTACCTTCAACTACCTGTGTACAGATAAACTGTAACACTACCTTCACCTACCTGTGTACAGGTAAACTGTAACACTACCTTCACCTACCTGTGTACATGTAAACTGTATCACTACCTTCACCTACCTATGTACAGGTAAACTGTAACACTACCTTCACCTACCTGTGTACATGTAAACTGTAACACTACATTCACCTACCTGTGTACAGGTAAACTGTAACACTACCTTCACCTACCTGTGTACAGGTAAACTGTTACGTTACCTTCACCTACCTGTGTACAGATAAACTGTAACACTACCTTCACCTACCTGTGTACATGTAAACTGTAACACTACCTTCACCTACCTGTGTACAGGTAAACTGTAACACTACATTCACCCACCTGTGTACATGTAAACTGTAACACTACCTTCACCTACCTGTGTACATGTAAACTGTAACAATACCTTCACCTACCTGGCTACATGTAAACTGTAACACTACCATCACCTACCTGTGTATAGGTAAATTGTAACACTGCAATTACCTACCTGTGTACATGTAAACTGTAACACTACCATCACCTACCTGTGTACAGGTTAACTGTAACACTACCTTCACCTACCTGTGTACATGTAAACTGTAACACTACCATCACCTACCTGTGTAAATGTAAACTGTAACACTACCTTCACCTACCTGTGTACATGTAAACTGTAACACTACCTTCACCTAGCTGTGTACAGGTAAACTGTAAGACTACCTTCACCTACCTGTGTACATGTAAACTGTGACATTACCTTCACCTACCTGTGTACAGATAAACTGTATCACTACCTTCACCTACCTATGTACAGGTAAACTGTATCACTACCTTCACCTACCTATGTACAGGTAAACTGTAACACTACCTTCACCTACCTGTGTACATGTAAACTGTAACACTACATTCACCTACCTGTGTACGTGTAAACTGTAACACTACCTTTACCTACCTGTGTACAGATAAACTGTATCACTACCTTCACCTACCTGTGTACATGTAAACTGTAACACTACATTCACCTACCTGTGTACAGGTAAACTGTAACACTACCTTCACCTACCTGTGTACATGTAAACTGTAACACTACCATCACCTACCTGTGTACATGTAAACTGTAACACTACATTCACCTACCTGTGTACAGGTAAACTGTAACACTACCTTCACCTACCTGTGTACAGATAAACTGTAACACTACATTCACCTACCTGTGTACAGGTAAACTGTAGCACTACCTTCACCTATCTGTGTACATGTAAACTGTAACACTATCTTCACCTACCTGTGTACATGTAAACTGTAACACTACCTTCACCTACCTGTGTACATGTAAACTGTAACACTACCTTCACCTACCTGTGTACAGGTAAACTGTAACACTACCTTCACCTATCTGTGTACATGTAAACTGTAACACTATCTTCACCTACCTGTGTACATGTAAACTGTGACATTACCTTCACCTACCTGTGTACAGATAAACTGTATCACTACCTTCACCTACCTATGTACAGGTAAACTGTATCACTACCTTCACCTACCTATGTACAGGTAAACTGTAACACTACCTTCACCTACCTGTGTACATGTAAACTGTAACACTACATTCACCTACCTGTGTACGTGTAAACTGTAACACTACCTTTACCTACCTGTGTACAGATAAACTGTATCACTACCTTCACCTACCTGTGTACATGTAAACTGTAACACTACATTCACCTACCTGTGTACAGGTAAACTGTAACACTACCTTCACCTACCTGTGTACATGTAAACTGTAACACTACCATCACCTACCTGTGTACATGTAAACTGTAACACTACATTCACCTACCTGTGTACAGGTAAACTGTAACACTACCTTCACCTACCTGTGTACAGATAAACTGTAACACTACATTCACCTACCTGTGTACAGGTAAACTGTAGCACTACCTTCACCTATCTGTGTACATGTAAACTGTAACACTATCTTCACCTACCTGTGTACATGTAAACTGTAACACTACCTTCACCTACCTGTGTACATGTAAACTGTAACACTACCTTCACCTACCTGTGTACATGTAAACTGTAACACTACCTTCACCTACCTGTGTACAGGTAAACTGTAACACTACCTTCACCTACCTGTGTACATGTAAACTGTAACTAGACAAGCGCGTCTGCCAAATTGCATATATCTAAATGGAAATGATGTAATGTGTGTGCTGTTCATGGCTGTCAGGATTCAAACGGAACCCTGCAGCCTTCCCAAGTAGCCTTCCACACCTCTGAAAAAGCAGCTGAAGTGCATTTTGTCTTAGCAATTTGTTGCGCCGACTGTATTTCAAAGCTTTTAAATATGATTCTTCATGGTTTGACGCACCATCGTAACTGTTTATCCTCAAAATCACTCCCCTACAGCACACTGTATATACAGCTCTTCATAGATCTTCATAGCTGCATCTCCAGACCATGTCAGCGTCATGTGAGTACTGCATGTTTTATCTTTTTCCGTGTCCATGTAATAAAGGTGTTTTGAGGGAGGTGAATATAAATGGCTTCCTCTGAAAGATGATGAATGTCCCTTTCATAATCGATATTTGTGTTGAGACTGGCAGGAATTATTGATGGAGGGGCCAGAAAGCAATATCCAGCGTCTTGGCTTTAGGTGGGGTCTCATTCCATCCAAAGGATTCTGCAAACATACACACACACACACACACACACATACACAATCTAGGAAACGAATAAAATGCAGCTGCCGGTGAAATAAATAAAAAAAAGTCCCCAAATAAAAAGTAAATAACCAGGTTTTCCAGAAATTTATCTCTCGCCTCCTAAATACGCTTATGGAACTCCAATGTCACTGCAAACGGCACAGACAAGCTAAACAAGAGCAAAAGATAGACTCGCTGTCAAAACACACCGGCACCTTAACACTTACAGAAACACCATTAACACCAACACCTCTTAATTTAGCGACTGGGGCACAACTTAATATTGTTTTAGCAAGTGCTGAAAAAGTGCCTCGCACCTATTTCACACAAGTAGCCACTCACAGCATGAAGAGGTGGTGAAAGAGGGGAATTTTCAACATCATCATCATTTTTATTTTATGTATCACCTTTCCTTTGCGCAACAGTCAGACGCTTTACAAACACATAATCAAAAAGAAATCAAATCAACAGACACACAATTCTCACAGCTGGCAGGGTACATTACCCACACCACGCTATAGAGTCACTTAGCTAGCCCAGAACTATGGTTTAACACTACACAGGAAGCTGGTATGGGAAGCCTTGAAGGTTGGAAAGGAGTTGCTAAGTTTTCATTATGCTGAACACCACCAGGTAGCCTTAAAGTTGCAACGCAGTGGCAGCCTGCCTAGGTAGCCACATAGCTGAGAAGTAGCTCTGCCTGGGCGGCTGTTCTTATAACTGCGACATAGCAGCCTCATAACTGCGACATATGCCAGGACTATGGCATTACTAAGGACTATAGCATTACTAAGAGGGCCAGCTCAGAAAGCCTTGAAAGCTTATAAAGTCAGTAGTTGGGAAAGGGTCGCTAAGTTTTGATTATGTTGAATACCACCCAGTAGCCTCTGAGCTGCAATGCAGTGGCAACCTGGCCAGGTAGCTGTGTAGCTGTAAAATAGCACCGCTAAGGTGGCTGGCCTTATAACAGCGACATAGTGGCCTCATAACAGCGACAAAGGCCAGAACTATGGTTGAGCATTACTAAGAAGGCCGGCCCAGAAAGTTTTGAAAGCTTAAAATATCAGTAGTCGGGGTAGCGTCGGAGCTGCAATGCCATGGAAACCTGCCCAGTCAACTGTGAAATAGCTCCACCCAGGCGGTTGGCCTTATAACTGTGACATAGCAGCCATATAACTGTGACATAGCCCAGAACTATGGTTTATCCTCACACAGGAAGCCAGCACAATAAGTTTAAAAAGTCAGTAGTTGGGAAAAGGTTGCTAGGTTTTCTTTTTGCTGAACACCACTAGGTATCCTCTGTGCTGCAAAGTAGTGGCAGCCTGCCCAGGTAGTTGTGTAGCTGTGAAGTTGGCTAGCCTTATAACTGCGACATAACAGCTTCTTAATTGCGAGGTAACCTGGAATTAAGGTCGCCACAAAGCTGTGATGAAGCATCAGCTAGGCGCCTAGCCTAAGTGGTCTTATAACTGCAATGTATCAGCCTCATAACTGTGACATAGGGTTATTTAAAGCTTGGAAAGGGTCAGAGAGACACACTAATATATGTAAAAGCACTACTATTAATACTGTTTGATTATATGAAAAATAAAATGTTTCGCTGAGCAAATAAAAGCTTTCTGTCTGCGCTGATTTGCTGTTGACATCCATGTTCATTCTATCCCTCACCCCTCTGAGGGCACGTATAATAAACTTCAGGTGTGCTAATATGGTAATGGAATGATCCTTAAGATGACATATAAACTGCCCTGAGTAGAAACGGGTATTCCAAGTTGATGATTAAAAAAACGAAAAATAACTAGCCATGGCTCGATAGAGCCTTATGTAAACCAAACTCAAGTACGTTCACTAAAACCAAGCAGTGAAGAATTTAGCACCTAGGCTAACTACTAAATATAGCTGCCAGGAACCTGCTAGCTGGCTTTGTAGCGTTTTAGATGTATGCTAAGCTGCCTAGCCTTGGTTCCAAGAAATCTCCAGACCACACACACGCTGGGAGTTGGGCTGAAGAAAGGCTTTCGCTGCCAGAACGCTAAACTTATCCCTTCAGGCTAATCTGGTTCAGTAGTCAACAGCAAGAGAGGACTGGTGACTATAAAGTGCTCGCGTGGGTAAACTTGCTGGGCAGATACAATGAAGGGCAGCGAGAGGAAGACGGAGATAGAGGGAGAGATAAAAAGAATGGATACTCCCCGAGAGCACGTTCCTCATGTGGTTACTATGGAAACCGTCTTCTCGGACCGGGGAGAGCTGAGAGTATATTATGAATACATCAGAAATGCTAGTGGGCTAAAAATGTGAAATTACAGGGTGCATTGTAATACAGTGCTTATTGTTTTCTGCTGATAAATGTATTGTTTCGAGTGCCTTTTTGGCTCGCGGAGTCTTTGCTGATGCTGCGTGTAACGCCGGGATATTTTTATTCGCCCTCTTCAACTTCTGAGAGTTCCTAGCCGAGACCATATGGGTGTTGTCAAATGCAATAGATCTATCCGGAGGACTGCACCCTGCCCCCCTTTTCCAGTTCCTCCCTGTTATGTGCAAATTGTCCACTGTATACTATGCATGTTCCAAGGGTGCCACATGGCTTCTAGCTTTGCAGTCAGTTTTTGGCCTTGTGCACGTGTGAAATCTTGCGAATGTCATGCAAAATTCACCAAAGAGGCCTTTTCAGTTGTCAAATTAAAAAGGCATGATGATCTGAAATTACAGTTTCTGTTTCCACCGAGAGGCCGGCCTTGTATTTTTTAACCCAGTGGGATGTCAGTTAGTTCCACACGTATCTTTTCCTATTTTCATAATAATTCACGTTAATGGCATAGAAATCCAACCCTGCACTGTTAATGACGCAAAATAATGAAGCCATGTCCAGGGATCAAATTAATTTAATTGTGCGTTAGGCTCCAACATGGTCCTCCAGTGGAATTAAATGAATAGCTTGTGATTGCTATTCAGACCTCAGGGTTAAAAACATGCAGGTCTGAAAGGAGAACTACCATTTGAATAGTTTAAGAATGGCTAAGGTAGTACTCCTTACATCTGTTCTTGCTGTCAAAGTAATACAAGAATCCTTTACTCTTCAAGTCTTCAAATATGGACCTCCAATCCAGTTTCCAGTCCTGGATCCTGGTAGACATGATAATGGATCTTCAGTTGCATCAGTTATTACTAGTAACAGGGATCTCCAAATCCAGGTCTGGATTTGTGGTCCAGATTTGAAGACGTGTGATAAAACAAACTGGTTTCCTACAATTGGTTTAGTTGTCCTTATGTATAGGCTGGGCAAGTTCAGACATGTTCAGTAGAACCCTATTAGAGTGGTCCATTTGAAGGCAGGGGCTTGGTTTATTGGGTTCATTTAGTTTGAAATATTTTTTCATGTAATTTGATTTTGTGGGTTTTTAGCTTTAGATGAAAGTGTCAGTTGAGAACAATATTCTCTTCTGTGTTTACTTTATATGTTATTGTCTATGATCATTATTGGGTCCCCATGCAGAGGAGAGGGACTGGTATGTGTTTGGTTCTGTTAGACCTAGTGGAGGTCTTTTTAAGAGCTCGCTCCATTTTTGTTAGATGAAAACAGATGATTGGTTGATTGTTGAGCCAATGTATCTGATTGGTTGATTGTTGAGCCAATGTATCTTGAGGGACAATCTTGCTTTCTCACATTTATATATATTGTCGCTGTCCAAAGAAAAACAAGCATCTCCAAAATGGCAATTATTTCAGAAGAGGTCAAAGACTGTCTTTACTTTCAATGTAAGTCAGTTGAACCCGATTTCTTCCTACCTAGTATTTCTATTGGTCCGTTCATCATTAAATTTACTGCTGCATTCAAACGATGTGGACATATAAAAATATTTTTTTTCCTTTTTACGTTTATTAAATAAATAACCTTGCACAGGGTTTGTGTTACTGTGGTTTGCCTTTGCTTTTTATTATAAACCTCAACCTTCTCAGAGCATATCTACCCTCACCTGCTAGCAAGGTGTGATAGGACCCCTTGAACAGGGATGCCTAGTCATGGTCCTTAAGATCTACCACACCTTGTTCTTCTATTCAAATGTCTTTGAAGGTCTTCATTGCCTGGATGGGTGTTGGATTAAGGCTAGATTGAAGCTGACCTCAGGGTGGTAGATCTCCAGTGCCAGTATATATTACCCCAGCTCTAGGCCTTTCCTCAGAACGTTTCCTTTAAATTATCTACAGTTAAATGCCTCTGATATGTATAAAGATGTTGCCATTCGATAGAGCTTGCCATTAACTTTCTGTGCAAGGGCCTACCCTAGGACGAGAGATGGCCATGGATTCTCAGTCCTGGTCCTAGAGCTACCACATCTCCTTCTACTGTCCAAATGTCCTTGTAATGTTCAAAGGTATCCATTACCTGGATAGGTGTTGGATTAAGGTTATACTAAAGCTGAACTCTGCAGAGTGGTAGATCTCCAGGGCCAGGATTGGCCACCTCAGCTCTAGGCCTTTCCGCAGAACGTTTCCTCTGAATTATCCACAGTTTAATGACTATGATAGGTATAAAGATGTTGCCATTCCATAGGGGTTGCCATTACCTCTGTGTGCTAGAGCCTAGCCTTAAATGACAACCTGACATAATTGCTAAATTCCCCACACGGCTTCCTCTGAGGTTAGCGCTAATTTCACCCAAAGGACAAGAGAAGCTAGCGGCAACTTTGCTGGCGAAACAATTACCGCCACCCAGCAGACCCTAATAATGTGGCTGGAACACAGTAAAACCACCAGGTGTTAAATTAGCAAGCAGACTTCATATGATCTGGTTCAGTTCGTATGCATTCCATAGGAAGTTAATTTAACACTCGTGAGTTTAGGGCGTGTGGAGAATTTTTGTTTTTCTTCTTTTTCCTCTGATATCAGGATAAAAAAGGGAGGGGGGGATAAAAAGGATCACATAGTGCAATTCCTTCCTATTAACCTGTTTCACACGGGCCCGCCAGCCTCATCTGCATGTAGGTTATTCTTTCTCGCCACAGCTTTGATCTTTTTTCTCTCTCCGAGTTTTGCTGAGAGGAGCTGCTACCTGACTCACGCCGGCTGTAATGCCGTCCAAAAGTGAGGAAACAAAAGGAGATGGGAGGGCCTGCCGGGCAAGCTGCTGTGCGCCTGAACGTGTTTCAGGATTGCGGGGAATGTTTGCGAGGTGGTCGGCCCATAACGAGAGGCTTTGTTCTCGCGGGAGAGCGCGTGCCTCTACAGCCCTCCTAAACTCAGCAGTTGAGGTTTTCAGCCAGAGCCGGGGAAAAGCACCACCTGCTCATTCATCAACTGTTTGGACAGTCTGGGAATTCCGGGATGCATTACATACTTTGGAATCCACAGTCAGATGAATGGTTTTATATGATATTCATTATAATGTAAAAACTATATAATGGTGATTAATATATTATTTTCTATATTATATTATGTCATTTGGGAATAACAAGAAGTTACTAGGCCTAAGTGCTAAAGAATGTTACTGTAATTCTCTGTTTATAATATTGAAAATAACTTTTTATATTTTTGATATGTCCCACTTTGCACATTGTACATCATAGCCATTGTACATCATAGTTCATTGTAAAAACACTGCTTTTGTTCTCTTCTGTAAAGTTACTATATTGGAAATACTTTTTTTAGAGCAGAGACAATATCTTATAATTATTAAAGAGAAAAACTGTTTAAACAGAACAATGTACAAGACAAGAAACTTTTATTTGCTCAGCAAGACACTTCAGTAAACTCCTAGTATTAATACAGTTAGTAGTGTTTTTATGTACGTCATTGTGTTTAAATTTATACAATGTGTGGGGCGTCCAGGATAAACCTGGAAATGAAAGCTTTAGCGAAAGTTCTGCCAGGAAGACTCCAATGCTACCCATGCATCCAAAATCGCGTACGTAACGAGTATGTACTCAGTTGGAGCAAGAGTGCTCTGTCTGCCTGTTAAAGCAGTATGCTCTTTCAGTGTGTGAGTGTGCAGGACCCACGCAACCTCGGACGCACTACAGCCACCATCTTACCAACGTCCTGTGACGCAAGACGTCAGACCACCACCTCTATTTATTTAAAAGCTTCGTTTACTGACGGATTTGGAGACTGTTTGTGACACTGATCTGCGTGTTTGTCTGAATATGTACTCACACGGTGTCGAGCTGTAGCTCGGGGAAGACGAAACGGGAGGAATGTAATGATTGTTTACCTCAGAAGCAGCGCTAACTCCTGTGGCGGCAGTTTACTAGTCGTAGCTATGTACACACAGTTTTGAATTCCTCCGCGGCTCCGATGGAATCCTGGGATAGGACAGTGTGCTGGGGCTACATACTTAAAAATGTCTGCCGGTGGAGTACATCATCTGGGGTCTTTTGTACATCAGAGTACATCATCTGGGGACTGCTCGATAAATACTAGGTATTCGGAAACACTAGTCACTCTAGCCGTACTGTTCAGTATGGAAGCACGAGATTTCGGACGCAACCTATGTCACTCTTTCATTCATTATTCCAACCAATCGCAGGCTACCACCTGTCTTTAAAAGGATTAAAGTTACGCTCCCTCTTTGCTGCCTTCAGGTGCGGACGTTTCTACGCGCTCCTCCCCACCACCACCAGTCGGGTCCCAGTCCTTCTGTCCTGGGAGGCGCTTTCGCCCAGCTGTCTATATCCAGCAGGATCTGTGAGGGTCTGCACACTTAAAAAACCTGGGCCTAGGACTGGGCTTATGCCAAAGACTGTTTCTTTACTTACTACAATAAATAACCTAATTGTACACGTGATCGAAGATTAAACCTTGTTTTACATTACTCTACTCCTCTGTTACTTTGTATTGTATTTATGATTGTTTTCATCTGATGATATCAGGTTTTCTTACTGGTGCAAGTATACTTATTGTTAAGATGAAGGCTTTTAAATAATGAACTTAGGTGACTTTTGCACAGTAGTATACGTCTCTACTCCCATATGCATAACAATTAGCAATGTTCAGTCTGACTGGTCTCATGTAGCAGCAGTAAGCTGCCTTTTTTCCGTTCTGCCTATACACATAATTTTTGTTCTGCCTATACACACTAACGAAGCAGTGGCGGATTATATTATTTTTCCTCAATAAAAAGGACTTTAAGATGTACTTTAGTACAGGGTATAATTATGCAGTTTACTAGGAGGTCTGCTTAGGACCAAGAGAGTGCCAGGCCTGACATTGTATTATGGTGTCATAATACATAATACTCAATCTATTATATGTTATATTTGTTTAATATTCTGAATCGGACAATTAAATATCATCATTATCCAAAGATAAACACATATTTCCAAATTGGTACCTTTACAGAAGTAGGTAAAAGTAATCACAAAATCACTACTTTGAATGCAAGTCAGTGTGAGATTTTAGTTTTGGAGCATTTTAATTGCCATTTAATCATGGAGTTAAAAAAAAAATGAAACCATAACAATATGTTCTAATATGTCACGTCTGGCTCAGTTTTGTGCCTATCTGTTTTTGTTTACGTTGTTCTGTCATTAGCATGTGGTTTCTGTTTATCTTTGCTCCTAGACTCCGCCCACTTGTCTCCACCCTTCACCTGCCTTGAGTCGTCTCCCTCTTGTTTGCCCCAGGTGTTTGTTGTTAGTTGCTGTATATCATCTTAACATTTCAGCCCTTTTTACCAATTTCCACCTGAAAATACATACCCAAATATTAAAGCTTTTCACTAAAACACTGCATAAACTAGTGGCATTTTCATTTAATGTTCCTGAAAAGCCATTAAAATTTGTAATAGAAAGCACTAAAAGGTATTGAAATTAATCTGCAATGGTCCAAATATGCTGAAAACAACAAAAAAAACACAGTAGCTTTTCAAATTTTTATTTTAAAACTTTAATTTTTCCTTTCGAAAAATGTGTCTGCATCTGTTTACAGTCACCAGAAAAAACTTGGAGTTGATTTCTTTTACTGATTTGAAGTTATTCAAGCTGGAGTACAGAGTGAAGAGGGGGTACCCCCCATTGCCCCCCATGAGGGACTTTTTCCTGAGCCATCCACCTTCTCGGTTACGCATCCAGATATCTTTGCACCTAATTGGTCCACAGACTTGATTTACATGGCATTGGAACGATCGGCTTGATAGAAAAACACAAGTTTGGTCTGGTTTTGAAGCTGAAAGTCTGAGGTATATGGCTGGCTTGTTGTGGTTTTGGTGGTGTGTCTCTGTGAAAGCTGAGAGCCATTACGCATCGCAATCCCTTTGTAATCCTAAGGGTCTTCCTGTTCGGTTGATGTATAATATGTTCAGATTGGCCCAAAGATGGCTTTACGAAAAATAAAAATGTTTGTAGTGTACCTAATATTTTGTCATACTAATGCTCTGGACAAGGTCGTTTTTGACCAAAATATTTGTTTTCTGAATGTTAAGTAAAAATGGCCAAACGACCGAAAAGTAGAGATTCTAAGCTTTCACATGGTACCTTGGTTGTCCTTGGTGGAACTGTAGATCTTCAAATATATTCTTAAATATATTTATTATTGATTCGGGCGTGTTAAGAGGATATATCCCTGGTTTTCTGCTTAGTCTGTGCTTGGTGTTTTGTCCTGTTCTATGTCATTGAAATCCTTGTTGCCTGTTTGTTGGATTCCCATTTTCATCGTCGTTGGTTTCTTTTGTACTCTTACCACTAAGTTAGTGTTCCTAGTTTATGTTTCCTTTAGTTATCTTGTTAAAGTTTTGTGTTTTTGTTTCTTAATAAATGACTTGCACCTGCATCATGCCTCCTTGACTCTGACTCTGACATAATAGCACTCATTCCTCAAATAATCTATTGCACTTGCCTTATAAAGCGATCTTAAATTGAGATCCTGGCTTAATTGTTGATGTTTTATAAAGACTCATCACTGTTCATCAGTTTCTTCATCTTCTTTTTCGTTTTCCTCCTATACTGCTAAAACCATTGAAACCAAGCTTTAAAATAATGCTCCAGGAATTCACAACATTTTATTCTTTGAGAAACATTTAAATGGCACTGAGCCTTTATATCACCAGTCCTGGTCCTGGAGATCTACTTTCCTGGAGTGTCTAGTTTCAACCTGAACCTAACAGGCTGCTCCCTCCACTTACTCAACACTAATGAACATGATTCATCTAATCAGGGACTCCAGCTGAAGTTATTTAGCTAGAGTACAACACAAGATAAGAAATACAGGGGTCCGGTGAGGATCTGGCAGCTCATATTTAAGCTCTTGGACCCGCTGAATGTCTCGAAATTAAAATTCTGGGGACCCCTGAAAAAACATACCATGACACATATTTTTTTGGCCATCGATTCTTTACCCACCGTTACGACTCACAACTGGGTCAAGGTGAGGCGCTCATATGGGCCAGGTGTGGAAAATATGGGAGAAGGGAGTGAGGAGTTAAATATAACAAGACTTGAATTCAACTGGGCTCTAGTATAAGATACTTGAAGTGTTTTGTAAAATCTCACAACAGACCTCATGGTAATTGTGCAAAAAGGCAATTAAATAACAGCTAGAATGAATTCTAAGATGTGTCTAAGCAGTTCTGGGTGATGTCTGACAGCCTCTTCCACAATCTTGTCTTTGAAGGATCTTAAGGCTGAAGGTCCACCTGATTGGTCCTCTGAATGGAACTGATTTTACTAATGGGAGGGCAGTAGCAGCAAACTGCCACAGAGCATCAAAAACAGCAAACAGCACAAATGCATGCCATAGCATGTAAAACCTGCAATTACAGTTTGGAGGAAATGGTGAAAAAAGAAAATTCCAGAGCATTTCCAGATGACGAACTGCTAAACCACGCATGTTGTTGCCACTGAGTCAGCATTAGCTGCTATGGGATTATGGTGGATTAGCAAACCAACATGGGACCCACCCAAATACCAACATCCAAGAAATTTTACATTCCAGGTTTGATACCACGTGTAAAACACAACACAGCAAAACAGCAGAAACAGAAAAACTTTGCTAGCCACCAGTAAAACAGGCAACTGTCTCTAATTTATTAACAGCCTTTATTATTATTATTATTTTTTTATTATTATTATAAATGTTTTGGCCAAGTGTATTTTAGGTTTGGACTAGCAAATAAGGACCTTCTGATTAACAGAAACCTTTATTAAGTTTATTTAGTGGTTCTTCTATGGAACTGTTTCACCTTTTTTAAGCCTTTGAAGCACAGGCTAAGCAAACCCCTTCTAATGTACAACATGCATATCAAACTTGATCCGTATTTATTTTCTCTATTATTTTATGTATTGCCAAGTAACTCTTTGGTAAATCTATTAAAATCTGTTTATTTAACTGTTTAATGTTGCACATGTTCATTAAAATCGTGTTTTTGACCTTAAATCATTATTTTAATTCTTATTTATTAACTTCATGAACAAAAAAAGTTGTGAATATGGTCCTAACTGCAAATGTTTACAAATGTCAACACTTCCTATCATATACCATAGTGAATACATAAGGGACCCATGTTCTATGTTAGAAGGCAGTGATACAAAAATGACTTTTAATTAAAAAAAAAATAATAAATAAAAACTGAAATAAGGTTTGATCAAAACCAGGCAAATTGAGGATTTCATAGAAAATTGGGTGATCAAATCATTTTTTTGCAAAGATATGAATAATTAAATGAAAACCCAGGTTGTGCATCCAAGTGTTAAGGTGGATTAACAAGCCAACATGGGACCCACCCATACACCAACATCCAAGAAGTTTAACATTCCGGGTTACTTGCAAAACCCAGCTCAACACAGTAAAATAGCAGAAGCCACCAGTAAAAAATGTTTTGAATTTAGACTTTTAGTTCATTAAGTATTATTATTATAATTATTATTAGGCCAGTGTTGGACCTTTTGATTGTGCTTTAGTTTTGAAAGGTGCTTTAGTGGTTCTTCTAAGGAACTGCTCCACCATTTCTTATGAGAGAGTGTGCGTTTTGAAATCCAACGTTTAAAAAAAAAAAACGTCCCAGTCAGCCAGTCGGCACTGTGCTGGAATTAAGCTACTCCAAGCCAGCCCAGATGTTTCTGTTTGCAGAACGACTGGATAAGGGTTTAATGGTGTGGAGAGTATAGATATCCTTAAAGCCTCACCTGCCTGGAGCTTTGATAGGAGACAGACCCTGCTATGTGCTAAGAGGGTGCTAGGCACTACCGAGCCCCTCGAACAGGATAAAGATCTCCTTCATGCATTCCTTTGGTTTACACTGGTATGCGCGTTCAGTCAACAGCTAGCACTGTTGCTGAAATCCCACCCCCCACCCAAATATACATTCCACACAATTTGCCAACCTCAGTTCTGTGGCCTCACATCAACAAACACACAAAGAGTCTCAGTTTGCCTTCATCTACTGCAGGAAAACACTTATAATTAACAGGTCTCAGCCAAGCTGGCTTCTCAACTTTAACTTAGTGATGTTTCAGACCAAGCATCATTTATATAAGGTAGCCAATCAGACATGAGTTAGGTTGTTCTAAAAAAAGCGGCCAAAGTATAGACTATAGGTACTATAACTGTTCCAAGCTATGCAATGCACTTCTATATGTGCAGTTGTATATTGAAGATAACACATTGTACACAACAATATACAGTCATACAGTAGCAAACAACACATCAGCAAGTCTATTTAAGATTTCCTAACAGCTCGACATGGTTTGAGGCAAGTTTCCACAATGATACACTTGGGACGCCACACATGTCTTGACTGAACGACTACATTTGGGGTTCATTTTATTGCTCAAACGTTGCTATTTATTGGCCCAGGAGACTTCACCACAATTCACTTAGCCACATTTCATCACAATGCATGAAAAGTAACATACTCAAAATACATTTAGAGTCCAGTGGTGCTTGAAAGTTTGTGAATTCTTAATAATTCTCAGAATTTCTGCATAAATATGGCCTAAAACATAATCTGGTAATCAGTCCTGAAAGTAGATAAAGACAACCAAATTAAGCAAATGAGAGAAAATCATTTATTTCATTTAGGAACTGTTGATTAGTCCTGCAGGAGGAATTTTAGCACGTTCCTCCAACCAGAAGCACATCAGCTATGTGATGTTGGTGGGCTTCCTTACTGCTGGCTTCAGGTCCATTCCAGAACACTTTGACTTTCCATATCATTAACTTTATTATTAGTTAGCTGTCCTTTAGTAGCATGTCTTAGGGTGTGCTAATATTCACTAATTTGCTAAGAATTCTCTAATATTATTAATAGGTATAATCCGTGAAACTACCACCACCATGTTTCACAGATGGGATGTTGAAATGCAGTTTTTTTCCTTTCTCCAGACAGAAAGCTCCTTATTTAAATTAAAAACATAAACCATATTTCTTTTTGGAAAGCATTGACTTTATCCTTGCAGTGCTGCCATACACACCTCTGTTCTCCAGTGTTCTCCCAATGGTAGACTCTTAAACATTAACATTAGCCACCATGCAAGAGACCATTTGATGCTCAGAAGTTACCCTGGGTTCCTTTATGACCTCTGCTGTACTCTTTGTATAATTCACACTGTTCCTTTCATAGCCTTGATTCTCACTTGAGGATCAAGACCTCCAGACTTCAAAGAAGCTTCTTCCCACACGCCATCACACTCATGAACAGGTGAACATCACACACTACATTCTGGATACAGTCTACTACATACATACATCCATCCAGATGTTCTCTCACTCTTCTTCTTGTTCTGCACTTTTTATTTATCTGATAGTCTCAGAACACTCTGTACCATCGTTTCAACCAGAGACTCTACTGTTCTTCATATTTATATCTATTTAATTCAGTCTGCACTGTTATTTACTGCTGCACTTAGCACTTTACTTTTAACATACTCTGCACATGTTAAGTTTACAGGTGTGTGTATGTGTGTATGTCAGTGTGTGTGTGTGTATGTGTGTGTGTGTGTGTGTGTGTAGATTAGATGTGCTACTTCTGTAATGTCAGTTATCGTGCACTGGGAGCTTCTGTTACCAAACACAAATTCCTTGTATGTGTGAGCATACTTGGCAAATAAAGTCTGATTCTGATTCTGAGCCTGCTTCAGTTCAGTGCTGCTCCCACAATCCCCCTGATCAAAGTAAAATTATAGCATAGGGTTCAGATACTTTGGCAATAACAATGCTGTGAGATTAGGCTATTTTTAATGCCCCTAAGAAGTGGTTTTCAGCAACAACTAGTTCTAAGCATGTCTGTACTTTCCTCAGGTCTTGAGAAGACCATCTCAAGCACCTCCTCACGAAGCAACTTGAGCAAATGATCACAAATTCGGGAAGCTGTACCTTCTGAAACAGTCTACAATTAAAGATTTTATTAGCTTGATAAGCAGTTGTGGTCACTTTGTCATTCTGTTTGTGTTATTTTATAGTTTTGATGTCTGAGTTGTTGTAAAGTCTGGATAATACTCTACTATGAGTAGGTTAGCCAAAAGTACTGACTACTACGCCATTGCTTTAAGGAAAAAACAAACTATTTAACCATTCTTTGGTTGAATAACCTTGCATGTTGTTGTATGACCCACTTTTTTGAAATTCAGTTCATGGACTGATTTTCTTTTTTTTAGAATTGGCATCAAGTCATCCTGGCCCAAATGCAGCAAAACAGGCCCAACCCATGATATTACCACCACCATGTTTTACAGATGTGATGAGGTTCTCTATTGCTCTAAAATTAAGAATATGGTAAAAAACAAAAACTAAGTCTGTTATGAGTAAGTAAGTAGGTGTGCCCCAAACTTTTGACTACTGCTCCATGTGCTTACTCAATATAAATATTTCAGAATTAGGCAAAAAAATAAAACGTAACCCCACTTGATTTAATCAGCCCAGTGCCGCTACCTCCTCTTTTACTCTCCTCTCCTCTCTTTCACTCGTTCGCGTTTTGACGGCTGCCCTTTAAGCGACACGGAGCAGTGCTGTAATTTTCACAAGGTGCTGCTGGGCTGAAGAGGTGAAATGCAGCTGAACGGCTAAAAATACCCCGCAATGCCACAGGACAGATTTCCTTCCTCTCCGGTGTAACGAGAAGAGTTGACGCTGTCATAAGTTGATGTGAGATTCTCACGGGATCAATGTGCAAAAGTGTCAATGTGGAAAGTTGACGCCGTTGGAAGGCGCTGCACTGTAGCTCTGTAGTGTTCAGCACAGCAGCCACACTTCCCCTATCAGCCGAGGCTTCTTCTCTCCAATAAATAGGACGTCTCTGGATGAAGCACAATATAACATCATTGCATATGTCTGTGTGTGTGTATTTAAGTCTAAAACATCCATTTTGACAGTGTCAGCTATTCTTGTCATACTCGCTAGTGTAGAACATGTTTGTGTAGATGCTAGCTCAATCAGCGGAGGCCTGTCAAGTATGTGATACACTGGCGGCAATCATTGAATGCAGGTAAAGGCAAAAAGTTTCCAGCTCCTTTATTTATGCAAAATGTATGCAGAGCTTAGATGACTAGAACAACATTGTAACTTGTCAGGTTTTGCATTCCAACTCCAACACAATGTTCCTAATCTGTTGATAATAGAGAATGTTTCCAATTTAGAACCATGAGTTCTACACAGAACCATTGCAGGCTTAAATGCTCAGACCAATGGAAATGTTATGGTTGAAAGTGGTTTCATATACTGTAGTACCAAAGGTTTTTTTTTAATGTAATAAAAAGGTTCTACGGGCAGCACGGTGATGTAGTGGTTAGCACCGTCGCCTCACAGCAATGAGAATTTTTCCAAGCTCTTTTCAAGCATTTCTATTGGTCCATCCATCATGAAATTTACAAACAAAGTAAACGGCAGCTGCTGTGTTCCAACGATGTCGAAATATAAAAATCGCCCAAAAATATTCTTGCTTTATTTGAACACATCTTCATCCTGTGTATAAAACTGTTATTGCTGCACACAAAAAAGCTGAACCATCATCAGAGAACCATCCAAACCTCCATCCATCAATCTGTAGAACAAGTTCAACATGCAAAGAGTAAGCATTTAAGCATGAAATAGTTTTGTATAGAACTCACGGTTCTACATAGAGCCAATTCTTGCGTGTAATTACACAACATTTAAAAAAAAAATGGTCCTACTGTATGCAGACCCATAAACAACACACTCATCATGGCAGACAAGTAAATAAAGTTGTTAGATGCCATAGAAGAAGGTTGAAATAAGTAATGGTTCTTCTGTGGCTTTTTGCAAAAAAAAACAATATCAGAAACAGGTGGATTTGTCCCACCCAAAAATTTAACTACAGAAAAGCAGAAACTGTTTTTAAAAGTGTTAATTGGCAGCTTTCGCAATTCACGCGTTGTGTTTGTTGTTAGCAACAGGCTCTGGTTGTCAGGTGTTCTGGGTCTTTCACTTTATTAAGGCTTGTGTTGCAATGCCTGTTCAGAAATAGCTTCACTGACCCGAGCTCTCGCCTCATGGAGCGCTTGGGATAGCTCGCACCAGCTTTAAACGCAAGCTCAGTGATGAGAGTAATGAACAGCAACGGTGACCATACATCACGACAAAGTAATCAAGCCAGATGCAGAAATATTACTGATTTCAGAGATTTATTGAACTCACTCAAAATACCAGCTCTTTTAACATGCAGAGAGCTAACAACCCAGTGCCAACTGCTTTCAGCCAACTGCTAATAAAATGGCTTTTGTATAATGTGTTGTTATGGTAACAGACTAGGATGGTTTGGGTTAGCTAACATTTATATTAACTTTAGTCAGAAAGCATCTGAAACGTAAAGTTACATTACTCTCTGGCCACGTCCCAAACTGCAGACTGCTACTACACTACATATGTAAAAACTAAAATATAATAAATAAAATAAATAAAAGGACACCAGCGTTAGAAATGCTTTCAGGGTGTTGTTTGGGACACAGCCGTACTGTCTAATGTTAGTCTTGTCTAGTCAGGAAATCTCAACATACATTATTTTGTCACTTCATTTCAGCATCATGCCACCAAAGAAAATAATATATTTTTTGTTATATGTGTATATAATCCAGACATTGCATGTATAATTTAAAGGTTTTCTGATAACAGTACTATGTAATGTGAAGTATCATGTTTAGTTTGTAAAGTGGTCTTTAATTGGATTTATCTAATAATAAACAGACGTACAGAAAATTTTGTTTATTTATTTGTAATTTACTGTAATTCCACAAATGTTGTTCTACGTCTCTACATACAGCGATTTACTACCTTACCCACAGTGGAATCAGCTTATAGGTAATATTTTAGGGGATAGGGTGGGCTTTGATTCATATTAGCAAATGTGTTCCCCCCCAATGTGAAACCTTTTGGGAACCTACATTTTTGGAGATATATTAAAGTATATACTTAATTTGGATGCTTAAATTCTAAAACTGGGGATACGCTCTCATCAGGCTTCCAAACCAGAGTTATCTTACAGCTTTGATGCTCTTCAGAATTACTTCGTTTTGCTATCAAAGTCAAGCACTATTTGACAGTGTGGGTCTTTGCAAAGGTAGAGTTTTGCTGTGTTTATCCTCCATTACAGCCTGTCCTGCTCACTCATTTTGGTTGCTTATGTAATGATTTACTACATACACAACCAGGGCTCGATTTGAGACCAGTCTTTTGAGTTACTTTAGTGTTCACTCTGCATTATCATATTCTTTTTCATGGTTTTTTTTTCCTGTATCATCTAAAATGGAACAGAATGCTGTAATTGATGTGCCAAACAATCTAAAACTCTGTGACCTTATTCTACAGCACAGGAAAAGATTGCTAGACAAAGCATTTTAACTAAGATGTTAGGAAACAGAGTGCATAACAAAATGGTGCATAATGCAGACTTCAGTACAGCAGGTTTCCGAGAGTTTGGAATAATATCACTAAAGTTGCAAATGGTAAAAAATGCTTAGTGCATTATTTACATATCATAAGATCTGGGCAGCGACTTGGACTCCAACAGTAGCTCTTTCTAGAGCATTTTTAAGAATATTTTATTTCTTGCACCACCTCATGTTTCTATTATTATTTGTATTTCTTAGGCAGCTAAATGACACTCCTGAATGGATAAAGATTTGAGTGCATGATAACTTGAGTTGGTATAGAGCTATAGCAGTTTTGATGGTAGGAAAATGGGCCACAGCCATTTGCAGTGGTCAGAATATTGTGGCCAGGGGCAATGTGCATATAGTAACAAAAACTGTAATCTACTAAGATCAACTGACAAATTTACTGACGCCTCAGTCACATCAGTGGCTGGTTATGTCAAATATTCTAGGCTATATGCTAATATCGTAGTATGTTACACCCAACTTTGCATAACTCATACATATTACAAACATACACATATAATACATATTCTCAGTACTGTGTACTGTCGGGTCTGACCTGTGTCTTGATTGTGTATTTGTTGTAAGTAATTACATATTTACTGCACTCTATAGTCTGCACTTTGTATATTGTAATGTTTTTGGTCCTGGAGGGACATTGTTTCATTTCAATGTGCAATTGTATATAGCTTAAATGAATAAAAGCTTTGGACTTGAACATTAAGTGAAACCACTAGCGAAGTCAACATATTAATGAGGCAAATGATTTCCCACACATACACCTGCACATAAAAACTACTTACATTCTGATATTGTTCATAGAAAATCCTTTGCTATGGTCAGTTCCTCTGCTTCCTCCAACAGAAGTCCCTTAGTTTTAGTTCCAGTATCTCCATTTTCATTTGCATCCATTAACTGCCCAGTTGAAGAACAGATCTGTTTTGATACAAAATATCAGATAAGCACTACGCAAAACTACTTTACAGGACGATTATTTGCCATTTAGATATTTAAACTTCTTTTAAATGGATTTTCAAAGTCATTTAGAGTGAAATGAGCAATGCAGAGTCAGTGTTGGTGATGGTAACCAGACGTCTTAAGAGTTTGAGGGCTCCAGATCCCTCACAGGTGGTCATGGATACTCTCTAAGATGTCTGAGATGTTGTTTTACAATATTTCTGACATAAGCTTTTGGTCTAAAATGTACTAATTTGTATTAATCAACCATAGAAATACATGCAGAAGTATTATAATTTCAGATTTAGCGCCACTTCAGATCAACATTACATGTCGAACCCAGGTTCACTGGTGGTTTTGATAGTAAATAAAATGGCAATATCTATGTTGTTTCACACCAAATCACTCTGAAAGACTGTTGTGATGGCGTTGTGATGTTCATACTGTTAAAGTTCTGAAATATAAGAAAAAAATGAGCAGTTCAACACTACCAGTTTTCACTGGATAGAAACTAAAAAGGCTGTGTTTGTGTCGTAGACATGGTGGCCCCTATATTTCCACTATATTGGGCTATAATGACCCCTACAGAAAAAATTATACTTAAAGTTCATTTTAAGTAAGCTTAAGTAAAGTTAAAGTATATTTCCCAAGTATAATTTATGTAGTTAGTATGTATATAATATAATATATAATATAATAATATCATTGCACTAGTAGTACACTTGTATATTTACTATTTTAATACTTCCGTGGGCCTATTCGGCATCACTTTTTAGTTTATAACTGTATACTTTTAAGAACACTTTAAGTTTAAGAGTAGTATATGTACAAAACTTGTTTACATATTTTGTACTGCAACTTATGGGTTTACTGTTAGTTTACTAGTTTGTTAAGTCATCTTCAAAAGTATACATGTGAGTTTTCTTTATGTAAACTTAACATAATACTTAAACTTCAAAGTACAACAGTAATGTATAAGCAACAAATTATATGACTCGGTTTAATTTATTTATTCATGGAGTGATAAAGTGATGAGAGCTTCCACTGTGTTCTGGGCTAAGTGCATTGCTTCTCCTTTCAAAGGTTTGTCCAGCGCTTACGACCCAGACAGATGGCAAAGGCGCTCACAGACGTATGTGCCACAGCCGTCAGAGAACAACAAACACAGCAGAAGACAAAGGAATGGTGGACAGGGGGAATTTGTTGTCATTGATGAATGTCATTTCAGACACAATAGAAAGGCAAGTGCTCAAAACTACAAATATAAGCCAGTTATTATGCTGCAGTTCTATATATAGTCTTAGGCAGCCACGGAAATGTATTAAACTGTCTATTTTAATGTTATTTTTTTTTATTTGGTGTGGTGATGTATGTATGATAAGTTCATTTGCATATATGTTGGCATTTGCATATATCTGCCTATAGCAATTCCGCTCTGCCAGTTCATGCTGGAGTGCCTAACTACTTTTTTTAATGAGGCACAATACAAGGCCAATCAAAATCTTATTTACATATCATCAGTGTCCAATGAAAATGGCAATTTTACAGGAGAGAACAAAAACTGTCTTCACTTTCAATGGAAATCAATGGAACCAGAATTTTTTTTTGGAGCTTTTCTATTGGTCCATTCATCGTGAAATGTTCCCACAGTGTAAACGGCAGCTGCTGTGTTTAATTGATGTAGAAAAACAGAAATCGATAAAAATGGAGATTCATGTTTTTCATTAGACAGCGACGCTATATATCAGTCCTAAAGACACAGTAACTTCAAAAGCCTGTTTTATTCTGAGATGCAAAGAGTGGCTGGAAATTGATAAACTGAGTGTGAGTGTGAATGACGTAGGCCTTTAAAACTATTTCTCTGGGCAGTAAATGTGTTTCATGTGTCATGTATGTAACGTGTTATATACAGTACGCATGTGCACGTGGAGGTATAAAAGCAGTAAAACCAGCCAAGAATGTTGTGAAATATGTGGGTGTTTGGAATGTTAGGAGTGAGGCGTCCAACTACAAGGCCGGTTCCATCACAAAGACAGCCCATTCCAGTAATTGTAAAGCATGTGAAATATGGCTCCGCAGTTATGTCTGATGCATTGTGGGGCTATGCTAGCCTAGGATTTGAACGTTTCGCTGTCAATCACAGCATTGGTTATGGGTTATGGACCATCTGGGGGTCCCAGATGACAAGCCAAGAGAACAACATCTCCACACAAGCCCTTATTCTAAGCTAGCTCTTCCACATAAACAGTGACTGCTAGAAATGCATGGGTGAGGAGCTTTCCCAGGTGGAGGAACATAAATATCTCGGGGTCTTGTTTATGAGTAATGGGGAGAGGGATGCGGTCACTACACAGGACTGAGGTGGTGAAGAGATAGTTAAGGCACAAGGCAAATCTCTTTGTTTACTGGTCGGTCTACATCCCCAATACAAATTCCAGCAGCACTGCTGTGATCTGCTCACACCAGCACAACACACACTAACCCACCACCACAATGTCAATGTTACTGCAGTGCTGAGAATGATCTTGTTGGACATCCTATTCCAAAAGCATGGACATTAATATGAAGCTGGATCACCTTTGCAGCTACAACAGCCTTAACTCTACTGACATTGTTGGTTGGTGGACTATTCTCACTCCAGCAGTGGTTTCAAATCTCCAGCTGCGTTGTCTGATCCACTCACACCAGCACAACGCACACTAATACACCACCACATCAGTGTCACTGCAGTGCTGAAGATGATCCACCACCAAAATAAGACCTGCTCTGGGGGGGTCCTGGCTATTGAAGAACAGGGTAATAAAGTATACAGAGAATCAGATGGACTACAGTCTGTAAGTGTAGAACTACAAAGTGCTCCTATATGGTAAGTGGAGCTGATATAATGGGCAGAGAGTATATAAACATATTAGGCATACATAAGGAAGTGGCTGGTTTGTGTATTTTTAAGTGTATATTTAGTAACTAATTTATAGAAAGCCTTAATAATATCATATAAATGCATTTGTACACATCTTTTTAATTGTTTGTTAATTAATTAACTGTTAAGAAGTAGATTATTTTATCCAGTATGGATGTAGTTGAGGTTGCTCGTCTGCAGATCGCAGCCAAAACAGAAGATAAGTGTTACTACAATATTTGTGTAGTACTATAGAAATATTATTAGTAGTATTTTTATACAGTGTTGTACTTCAGTACAACTAGCATGATGATTCTGTTTCTATTACTTAAGATATTAAGGTTTTAAATTACGATCTGTGATTAAATTACAGACATAAATATATTAATCTGTATTTCTAGGAGTCATTAAGTCTTCTCAGAAGCCTTGCCGGGTCCCGAGGGTCCCTCACTGCTGAATTCACGGGCAACGTTTCGGGTGGCACTACACAACCCCTCGTTGTTGGTTTTCATAATCAGTTCATTTCATCATTATATTATACGGTGCATGAATTACAGAGCAACAACAGCATTAAAAATAGAGGTGCTTCGCAGCCATGCCGCAAATGAAGCACTTTCGGGTCCCTAAAGAATCTTTCAGTGGAGGGTTCTTCAAGGAACCAGTTCTGAAAATGAGATTGTAAGGGACCCCTTTTAAAGATTCAAGAGATTCTACGTAATGTACAAAGTTCTATATCGGTTACAGCTGACGGGACCATGCAGGGTGCAATGTATGGAGGCTTTCTGCTCAAATAACAACAAGCCTACGTTTCATGAGGGACCACCCACTAATGTGCTTCCAGCAGTGGCTGGGCGGCGAGCTGAGGCAGAGAAAACTAACTAAATAAATAAAAAAATACCAGTAAAAATAAACATAAACGTTCACTTTCTCCCCCTTTGAACGCGGCTGCATGTCGCTTGTGGATTTAACAGCTCGGCTTGCTGGATGTGTCAACTATGAAAGCGCAGCCGTGGCACAGGAGTGTTTGAGCGAGCTTCTCTCTCTCTCGCTTCGGGGCAATCAAGGGCTGGAGAGAGCCTGACGAGGCCTCGGATAAGTGCACAAGTGTGCGCGCTCGTGTGTGTGTGTGTAGGAGTATTGGCATGTATTCCTCTCACTTTTTCTCTCTTTCTCTCTCTCCCAGCCCTATTTTGATTTATTCATTCTGGTTATTTTAAGCCATCCGTGAGCCAAGAGGTCCTTCAGAGCAGTGCATGTTGATCTAATCAGTCTTTGATTTGAGCGCTCTCTCTCTCTTTCTCTCTCTCACTTGCTCGCTCGTCCTGGTGTTATTGACAGTCATGCTCTTTCCTCTACGCATCGTCACCGCTCAGCCTCCCAACCAAATACCTTTAGAGCTTTGTTGCTACTGTACAGCATAACTCAGAGTTCGACACTCAGAGTACACTGGCGGTACAGCCAGAACAGCCTCCACCTCAGCGTGGTCAGCATTGATGTTCTTAACGGTGCTACAGAACACATTTATTCAGTATTATTTTAAATTAGTTTGAATCTGATATAGAGTAGGCTATATAAAAGGTATGTGACTTGGATGGAGATGACAAATGCCCGGATCCAGTTTTACACACCCATTTACACCCCATGATTTGGTCCTAGAATGAAATGAGCCCTTTTTTGCTGAGCTCATACATAATTTGATGAGCTCTGCTCTGATTGGCTGGTTTTTACAGCAAGAAACCACTAACTAACTCACTTTACTTCTCCTGAGGCATTACCTGTCTTCCAACGTCCTCCAACGCTGTTGGAGGTCTGACCATCAGGGCTTCCTCCCCACCATTCACCAGCCAGCTTACCTGTCCATCTGTGTCAACTGCTACATCCTAAGTTACATCACTGTGCCATCCAGATGCACCCGCATTGAGAAAGGATGGGACTGTTTCAGTTCACACCCCCTTTACATAAAGGCTCAGTCAGAGACTGCCTCAGTCAGAGACTGCCTCTACCTGTGCAGCTTCTAAAGCTTTGCTATCCAGATTTCAAACAGAGACTCTTTTCTTTGGTATTTAGTTTAAACTGTAAATATTGTTTGACCAGAGGAGGATGGGTCTCCCCTTGTGAGTCTTGGCTCCTCCCAAGGTTTCTTCCTCCAGTCTGAGGGAGTTTTTCTTGCCACTGTTACCTCTGGCTTGCTCACTGGGGGACATATGTTGTAACTGTCTGTTTTCAAAACTTCTTTGAGACAACATTGTTGTCGTAAAAAGCGCCATACAAATAAATTTGACTTGACTTGACTAATCTCACAGAAGCACCATGTTGAAATAGACACTAAAAGAAAATAAAGTGAAGAAGCTCAGTTCTCTTACCTTTTTGTTAGCCAGCTGATGCTACCTGTACCAGATACTCACTTTCCATCTCGACATCAATACAAAGTAGATTAAAGTTGTTACTCTCTGTGAAACTCTTTAAAATGATCTGCTTCAACCAACAGGCAGTAATAAACTCACACAGCATGGCTGCTACTTACAGGTTTCTGTTGGGGTTGTGATGCTAATAAAGGGAAACTGCTTGTCTCTCTTCAGTCTCTACAGTCTCTTAAACACTGAGCAAAGCTGCTCAATATTGTACAAGTGTTTGAGAAACTAAACAGTGAGACTAACAACTCTGAATTAAAGTAGTCCAGGCTCTTGGTTAAGATGTGGGTGCTGAAGTAGATGTGCCAGCTTAATTTGCAAGTTCCACCTTAAATGTCCAATTTTGGGTCCAGTTTTGCCAAATTGTTCTCAAAAGTAATGAAAGTATTTATTTCACTTGTGCTTTTACACTTACACTTATTGTTCTCATTGTCCATTGTATCAACCCCACTGACCATACAGGAGCACTGTAGTTCTTACAAACTGTAGTCCATCTGATTCTGGGTATACTTCATTACCCTGTTCTTCAATAGTCAGAGCCCTCACAAGACCACCACAGAGCAGGTATTAATAGAGGAGTGATTCATTCTCAGCACTGCAGTGATACTGATGGTGGTGTGTGAGTGTATGTTGTGCTGGTGTGAGTGGATCAGGCACAGCAGCACTGAAAACACTGTGTATAAGTGCATCAAAGCTACATGCAGCATTAGTTTTTCACCACAAGTAAACAAAATGTCCTCAAGTGTCAACAGCATATACAGCGGCCAACAGACATTTGCTCAGCTGCTTTTCATTTCGGAAGAGCAAAAGGAGAGTGCAGACTTTCAGGAGCTGAAACTTCCACACATCGTCCAGACATCTGTACCTCCCTCTGAGCTGCCTTTGGAGATGCAGCCCCACACACAGAGGACAAACTAATCCCTTGACATTTGTCAAAAAGCTCTACTTGCTGGGACACAGCCTAATAGAGACACCAGTGAAGGCTGGTGGAGTGAGTTCACGTCGCCTGCCAAAGTTTGGAAACATCAAGCAACTAAAGGGCGACTTACATGCTACATGGGCGAATTAAATGTTTACCACCTGAAACCTTGTCCGCAAATATCAGTCACTGGTCGCCAGCATCTCCTGACATTATGACGAGTCTGCAAAGCTGACGTTTAAAAGCCTATTATGCAGTCAAGTCACATTATTATGAGCTAATATCCGCCTGTTGTAACTTCTTTTCTTGCTGTCAGAATAAAGAGGGAGACCAGTTCAGAGTATAAGCTTTATTCTTGAGGATATCCAGTTTACATACATGGTCTACATGGTTTCTGTAAATGGTTTATAGGCCTGCCTCCATGTTCCATCTGGCCCATGTGATCCATCTGGCTAAGTCGTTATCTCCTGGACTTGGGCATCTTTCTTGGGGGTTCCTGCCATAAATGATGGGATTCACTAATTCATAAACTTCTCGCAACCTTGGTAGCACTCAGTGTGCCCATCTGTATAAACCAGCTTTTAACAGACGCCATAGTATGTAAACAATATTCACAACACGCCGTGTGCAGTACAGACAGCAACTGGGAGACACAATAAGATTCTGGTAGGTTGTCACAGGTATTTGGAGCCATGCTGACTGCAGTGCATCTGGAGGGCAACCATCAAGTCAATACCATCATCCAGGTGGTTCCACAGATGCTCAGTTGGATTCAAGCCTGGGAAATAAGGGGTCCAAAGTAGTACTCTTGGTCAACTCTTTCAACCAATGTGGGATATTTCTAGCAGTGTGACGTATCGCATTGTCTTGCTGGAAGATCCCATCCGCCCCAGAGAAGGCAATCAGCATTCATGGGTGTGCGTGACCTGCAAGGATAGATTTATACCCAAATCAGTTGAGAGAAACCTAGTGAGCTGTCTAAGTAGGCAGTGACTAGGTAGGCAGCTGTTTAAGTAGGCAGCGTTCTGTCCGACATCTCTCCTTGCGTGCTTGTTCCCTCCCACTGCTGCACACGACCGGTGGTTTAGCTGTTTGCTAAGCTACCCGCCGGCATCCTAAACAGTAGCCTGAGGCTTAAAGATCCGCTTGCATAAATGCTAATAGCTTGAGTAGAAAACAGCAAAATGGTGAACGACTCGTTACAGAGTTGTGAATAAAATACTGTTTTGTGTGATTATATGATGAGAAACACATTAAAACAAGAGAGAATCAAAATAACACATTTAAAACTACTTCACTGCTCAAAGATTTGCCTGCGTTGCATCATGGGATTGCCTTAGTGGCTGAGGAAGCGTTCAATGCTTCCTTAAAATCAGGTCTAAATAAGGTGTCTCAGTAGACAGCATGTTTAAGTTAGGTAAGAATTGGGACAGCCTACATGTCGGGAGCGCATACTATGATGTAAAATGCTGCCTATGTAGGCAGCTCACTAGGTTTTGAAACAAACCCTATATCACTGCCACCTACATGCTGATTCTGGTAGGTAGTGGTCATAATAATGTGACTCAACTGTTTAGTTACGCTACTATATCTAACCAGGCTTAAATAGTGGCTAGCTGCTGCTGCAGCTTAAAGGCTTATTAATGGTCAACGTGAAATATGGATACAGCCAGAGGCTTCTGTTTGTACACAGAGCAGTACCACTGTAAGGTCAGTGTAGCCAATAGCTCTCTCATTGGTAATGTCTCTCGTTGGTAATATAGGTGATAAAAATTCTGTCTACATGTCGTAAAGTATTTAAGAGCCTCCCCGTCTACTGCCATCCACAATACTGTTTTCTTAGTAGTGTTGCCGTGTTTGTGGCTATTTTGACTCTAGACCTCTCCCTAGTGAAGGTATTGCTTAGCGTCCATGCCAGTGATAAGGATGCATAGAAGTACGTGTACAGTGACAGTTATGGAGGTCTACACAAATGGAGCACTGATGAGCCCAAATGTGCATGCTTTCAGATGACCGGGTCACTAACTGCATACCACTGAACTAAACACATACTCTGGGGTTTTTCTGGAGAAGAAAACACAATAAAATGCATTAGCCCCATTGTACCAACAGCAAGTTAGTTTGATAAAGCATTCACTTAATTTTCCCATCTGTCTGTTAATTTTCCCGGCCTTTGAAAAGCTCATCTCCAAACCTGCCGTCATCAGGCTGAGCGCAGGCCACGGTGC
This sequence comes from Megaleporinus macrocephalus, assembly GCA_021613375.1. Classification (NCBI taxonomy): domain Eukaryota; kingdom Metazoa; phylum Chordata; class Actinopteri; order Characiformes; family Anostomidae; genus Megaleporinus; species Megaleporinus macrocephalus. Next base: position 8,655,588 of record CM038714.1, on the reverse strand, counting down.
TTTATGTGTGGCACTTAGTGGATATTGAGTGCAACTTGTACCGTGGGTTCCCGGCGGGCCATTGCTGCATAGGAGTGTCATCAATAGCAAAAGCCAAGAGTTGTTCCTCACATATCGAGGGAGATTACCTGGCTTCTGCCCTTTCTCTCAGGAGTATTTATTTTTCTTTTTTTTCCACGACGCTTGTCTCGCAGTCAATTATACCGGCGGCTGGAACAAGCAATCAATTGCCTATCTTTTGCAAAGAAAACCCTCCTGATCCAAATCTGCTGCTTTTCAGGCCTTGTTTCGAATTAACTTTGATTTTCGCTGACTTTCAGCCAGCAGCGCTACGGTTAAGTAAGAAAAGTGGCCTCAGGCTTACAACTTTAGCTAAATGCTCCCTAAACTTAATGCTTATGGTAACACCTAGGGCTGTACCTAATGATTAATCTAACGATTAATTTTTTGATTAGTTCTATAGTTCTTTATATTTATTTAAAACGATATGTATATATATATATATATATATATATATATATATATATATATATATATATATATATATATATATATATCGTTTTAAACGTATATATATATATATATATATATATATATATATATATATATATATATATATCGTTATATATATCGTTCTCTATAACTATATACCATTAGTTATATAGATTTCGATCTATATAACTAATAACTAATATAACTACGATTTTCGTTATATAGATTACACACACATATAATAATGGCTCAGAAGCACAAGGTAAACACATGGCCATTCTAGACATAATGTATTAAAGGGTGCCTTAAAAGAACGTGATCTGTACACGGTAAAAGACTAAACGTCTATATTCTGACTCAACTTTTGGAGGCACAAATGACACATAGCCTACTCGGACAGTTTGTGGACTATATATTTTGGCAAAGAGTCGTTGGAGAAGCAGCTACGAGTGTTTTAAAGTTCCTGTGGTACCGAGAACATTCTTAGGTTGTACACTGGACGATTAAGAAACGGTTAGCAATGAGACTTTTCAAGAGACTCTACTGAAAGAAACATGTTACACGTGTTAATAATCTTAAAATAATCTCTAAGATAAGATAAACAGGTAAACAGGTGCTGTCCTGCTGCTGTGTTGATGAAGCACTACGGGATGTTTGAGCTTCAAGTGCTCGTGTATATCAGTTGTACTGTTGTGATCATCTCCACTGTGCAGAGCTGACAGAGCACCATACTGTTGTGTTTCTCCCACAACTTCAGATGCACGCGAGCGATTGTTTGTAGCTGCAGCTTGCGCTCCGGATTAAGCCATGCTTTCAGTAGGCGTGTCCATCTTTGCGATGCATTGATGCACGTTATGCTAATCAATGTAATTTCGCAATTAATTCGTCGCCCCAGCCCTACTAAGACCCAGACCTCACCTTAACCTTAGAAACCGAAAAGCAGATATTTAATTTAAGCGTCCACCACATGTGTCCATATTTTCTCTGTCTGTGCTCACACAAAATGCTAACCGAAGCACAGATAAGCATGTAGATAACCACTCCACTGCCCCCTCGGTTTGTTTGTCTTTCTGCGTTGAGACGCTCCTGAGTCACTGATTTTAATCAGCGAGACCGAGCACGTTTTATCAAAACACAGTCTCATACCTTTACACCAGCTGCCCTGGAGATCCAGATGATGCTGGTATTTACAAGCCACTGGCTTCACAGCCACAACAAGAACCTATTTATCCTGATTTGTCGTGCAAAAAAAAATGTCCATGCGAAAGGCTACTACTTACACATCAGGTTCCCATCTGCCCATGTTCCATGGAAGTCCAAAGAATTCTGCCATCTGATTGGCACAGACAGGAAGTTACAAGTTCTATGATGGCATCTGGATTCAGAAAAAAAGGTCGCGTTCAGAAAAGTGTCTCTATTAAAGAGAGCCGATATGGCATTTAAATTATACGGAACATTGAAAACAGTTAGGACTATTGTACATGCAAATGAGGAGACTAAACCGATCACCCTAACTCACCCAACACCCACACAGATCTGTAATGAATTCATTCAGTAAGCCGTCTGTCTGTAGCAGCAGTCACTCTGGCACTACGACACCGGAATTGCACTCATTCAAGACGCCAATAAATATACACCTTCTTTATGTGTAACAGCTTTCAGAGAGAGAGACGCTCCGCCATGTAAGCCGCTGTCAGCAGGTTAACATAAATACATTGATCATTTTAGTGTTAGAACACATAATACATGTAATTGGCTTTGATGTCAGTTGTCATTTCAGCAATTTAGCTTTCTGTTTAATTAGAATGGCAAATTACGGTGATTACTTGAAATGAAATGACTAAGAGCTGCACAAGTTTAGCTCCGACTAAAACGGTGAAGGCTGATGCATAGTAGTATATATATATATATATATATATATATATATATATATATATATATATATATATATATATATATATATGAGATATACTACTATGCATCAGCCTTCACCGTTTTAGTCGGAGCTAAACTTATATTTTTTGTTTTCTACCTCATTTGTACATCGTTTCTACATGTAAAAAATCATGAGGAATGAACCAATAGAAATGCTTCAAAATAACCGGGAACGTTTTTCCAGTTCCATTGACTTACATTGAAAGTAACGGAAGTTTTGGGCCTCTCCTGTAAAGTTCCCATTTTGGAGATACTTCTTTTGCTTTGGACATGTTATCTATAAATTGTTTTTATAACTAATGGAGGAGGAAAGTATGATTTTCTTAGCTGCGATGTGGGTTTCATATATTTGAAATCCAGGGAGACTTAAAGGTCAGACGGCATGTTGGAAATCCACCTCTGATGCAAGAACAAACACAATATTGATGGCAGTAACGGGATATGGTCCCTTCTATGCCCCCTCCTTGCTCTAGCCATATTACACTATATCAATTTATGAAAATAGCAGTGAAAATATTCTTAATAGTTTTCTATATGCACATTTTGAGATGACACATTTTACATTCATTGTTTTTCCTTACTTGTAGTTCAACGAAACAAGCAGAGAAATTGGAAGTGCGTATTCTGAACTTGCAATTCATGTTAGCGGTACAGTGAGTTGATATGAATTAGCACTGGTGTAGAACCCGGGGGGTGTGTGGGGACGTGTCCCATCAAACCACAGAAAAAGTGGAAACTGTTTAAAAGCACTACATTTAAAAAGCGCGTTTTGGCATCGTTCACAATTCACGCGCTGTGTTTGTTGTTAGTACCAGGCTCTGGTTATTAGGTGATCTTTAACTTTGCTGAGGCTTGTGTTGAGATGCTTGTTCAAAAATATCCTGCAGTCAGTGGCTTCACTGACCCGAGCTCTTGCCTCGCTGGAGCATTGGGTAGTTCGCGCCAGCTTTAAAGGCGAGGTCATTGATGAGAGCAATGAATAACAATGATGACCATATATACTGCAATAAAACAGCTTTAGTATAATGTGTTGTTATGGTAACAGACTATGAGGGTTTGGGTTAGCTAACATTTATATTAACTTTTGTCAGAAAGCACTCTGAAATGTAAAGTTACATTACTCTCTGGCCACGTCCCAAAATGCAAATAAAATAAATAAATGAATGAATAAATAAAAGAACCCTGTTGTTAGAAGTGCTTTCAGTAGTGCAGTATGTAATGTACAGAAAGTACAGAAAATGTTGTATTGTGTTTATTTATTTGTAATTTACTGTAATTCCACAAATATTGTTCTACCTCACTATACATACAGTGATTTATTACCTTACCCACAGTGGAATTAGCTTATAGGTTATATTTTTGGGGATAGGGTGGGTTTTGATTCATATTAACAAATGCCCCCCCCCCCCCTTTTGGGGAACAAGTCATAGTTCTATTCATAAGTTATTAGTTATAGTTAGAATGCAAAAAAATAGATATGTCATCTAAGAATCCACTGCAGGTATGAGGAGTCAGGTGCAGCTTTATTAGATCAAACTCAGAGTCCAGTACAGGCAAGGTCAGAAGCCGGCTCTCTTTCAGAAAATCTATACTCGGAGGACAAAACACTCATCTAAACTCAGACACCGTAAACCAGGCAGAGGATCCTAATCGGAGTATAAAGCCAAGAATAAGAACGCTCAGAGCTGCAGGACATGGCCGATATGAGACTTTGCAAAGACAGTCTATTCGTTTTGGGGCGCCATGGAAAGCTTTCTGCTTTTACTGGCCCAGCTTTGTTTTTGCAGGTTGTGGGTAATGTTTGGATTTCGGTAGCAGAAGCATTTGGTAGTGGTAGGTTAAAGAAACAAGAGACAGTTTGGAGACTGTAGGTTGAATACAAGCAGAGGTGGAGTCTGTGGTAAAGCAAACCAATCAATTGCATGGAGCCTCCAGGCAGTGGACATCAATGGACAAGTGTTTCTTTGAGTACACTGAAAAAAATTATTTTTTAGATTTACTTAAAAAAATCAAGGCAATGGTTTGCATTCACCTTTTTAAGTAGATTCAACATGAAGGATTTTTTAAGTAAGTTAAACTAAAAAATGTTAGCTGTACCAACTCAATTGTATTAAGATGACCTCAGATGGAGATCAGTGTTTCCAGTACTGAAAAACATTATTTAAAGTCAAACCAATGTAAAGACAGTTTGCTGACGGTAACTCAGCTACAAGTGAGCAAAGTTTTTACCAAATTCCAAACACTGACCAAGCATCTCAAGGGGCAAATTATGACGCAGCAGACTGCTTCACATCGACAAAACCAAAGTATTAATAAAAGTATTAAAATTTGCATTATTATCAAGCCAAACAAATGATTATATCATGAAATATTGTGGTTAAATTGTTAACTAACTAGCAGCAAGCTAACCATTTTAACTATAGCTATGCTAGCTAACTTGCTAGAAGCTAACGTACTTATGCTAGTGCTACCCCAATTAACCACAAACATGGCAGTCATTATCAAAAAAGTACATCAAACTGAAATGAGAATTAGTTTTACATCATGTTATCTTACCTGAGAAGAGGCTCTGAAGGTTGATCCGTAAAATGCCTGAAGTCAGCGCGAAAATGCTCATGAAGAATATGCTGTGGGTTGTCACTCTCTGTGGTGACGTTGGATGAACTTGAATTTGACCATAAGTTGAAACAAGTCAAAAATATTCTTTTATTCAGTGTATTTTTTTGAGTTCAGAGAAATATAACTTTTTGGAATTGTACATACTTATTTACATGAAGTAAAGCTGAAAAACTTACATTTTAAGTAAAAGCTGTTGAATTTTAGAAGCATGGCTTGTTTAGTCAAAGAATCATTTTTTTTCAGTGTAGGCTTTATTAAGGCTTGTTTCATCTTAACGTAGGGTTTTTAATAGTCTGGTTTTGCATTACACATTGTTCATCATTTAAAGTGGCATACCGTATAAGGTTATGATAATATAAGGATGTAGCTCTGGTCTCAACATTGGTACGGACACAACAACCCACCTCTTAGACCCCACAGTCAGCTGACATTAGCTAGTTTGGTCAGTGTGCTCTGTTTGTAATTTAATAAATGTAATAATTCTAAAGTAGTTCAAATGATGAAGGGTAACACTTTAACACTACGTGTAGTTTAAATATAACAATAATTGAAAGTTTTTGGTGCTTTCTCATCTTTAAATTATCTCTGATTGACCAACAAAGCGGTCATTAGCCCGTGTGTCATTACAACAGGCAGCCTCACATCTTCCACACCAGCAAGACCTTTTATTAAATGGAACAGGTGAGTACTGCTGAAATTTAAAGCTGGTCTTCCGAGTTTAAACGTTCTTATTCCCAGCAGGGGCATCACTATATACCACTATACGGCCAGCACCATTATCATTTTCTTACACTAATGTACTGCCATCAAATGATTTTTGCTTCTAAAGGTATTCTGCACTGTTCAACTTCTGTGTGGAAAGCTTTCCGACGGTAGGAACCGAGAGGCTCCTTTACCGCTCTTCACTGGGTGAGAATGAGCGACAAGAGACGTCCATTTTTAAACTTAATAAAGTGTTTATTGGAGAGTTATGAGAAGGAAGCGAGCGGGCTGATGTGTAGCACTCTTTTCATTTAGCCCCCGCTCGCTCCTGAATGAGCACCACTTCCCTATTTAATACAGAGATAAAATGAATGGTCATCATCATCTCTCCACCGCCGGCGTGCCTGATTATGCGCCTTCTTTGCGATTCAGGCGGCCTATGCCCAGGCGGTGTCCTTGTGGAGGAGATCTGCTCCGGCAAATGCACAAGCCTGGGCTAATACCACTGGGCTACACCAGCGCGCGGAGATAGAGCTCAGATTAAATGTGGCGGCGGAGCTCGGGATCCGGAGGCTTAGCCGTGCCTTGACGCTGTACCGACAGGTGCAGAGCGGGATTCGAAACCCTCGTTTAAGGGGCAGGGTTCGAGCAAAGTTATTCTAACAACCAACGCACAGACCACAGGGCCGGCTGAGGTGAATCCCTATTCGTTTTGCGCCGCCTTGGAAAGGAATTGGCTTTTACTGGGCCGGCTTTGTTTCTGCAGGTTGTGGTTAAGGTTTGGATTTTGGGAGCAGAAGCATTTGGTTGTGGTAGGTTAAAGAAACATGAGGCAGTTTGGAGACTGTAGGTTGGACTCGAGCAGAGGCCGAGTCTGTGGTAATCCTTACAAAAAAGAAGTTTATTCAAGTGTGCCATTAGTGTACTTCTTTTAAATTAATAAGTAAGTATTCCTTCCTTTGTACTTATCAGCAGACGGGTGGACTCGAGTCAGATGACTTGGAGTCCAACTCGAGTCACTAAACTGATGACTTGTTACCTGACAACATCAACTTTCGACTTGACTTAGACTTTACCTTTCTGACCAAAGATTATGCTGTAGTGAAGTAAAATGAACTGCGACATGCAGGACAAGTGGAGTCAAGATCACAGATGGAGCTGCAACCACTTCAAACTTTGTTTGATTTTAGAGGCTGCACAAAGAACAGGTTTCACATATGGCAGTTAGCTAGCTAGCTGACTAACAAGCTAGCAAACTTGGTGACAAAATGATAAACAACAGCTAATGTAAACGAAGCTCTCTTCCTCTGATATTCCACCGCCCACTGTGAACTTTACTGAAACATTAAAGCATTAAGGAAGCTCAGCGTCTCGGACAGGAAGTGTTCAAGTAGTGCAGAACAGCACAAACACTGATCAGTCCATGCAGAGCTACTGCAGAGTCACACATGCCGGTCCAGATATTAATGCTTATGGGTTTAGAATGTGATGTTATTGTAACTCTGGTTACTGAAATACACGTTAAATGTATTACTTCATGTATTCAGTTTAGTTAGGTACTGTCGCTTTTTGAGCGCTAAGTTTGATAGAGGGCAAGACGGTGGGAACTATCTTTGTTTTTCGGTTTCTGCATAGATAAAATAGCTATTGGGTAATTTCGCCATCAGTCTAAGTTTTCCCAGTTCTGATTGGTTGAGGAGGGGATTGGAAAGAACGAGAAAGAGAGAGGGAAAATACGAACCAGAGAGAGAAATGCGGAAAAACATGAGAGAAAACAATGTGCGAACACGAGAGAGAGAGAGAGAGAGACGGAGTAGTGGACGTTTACGAGCGTAAAAACTGAGCGAAAGTGAGCTGTAGTAGCTTTATAAACCTAGCAGTAGGTTTACAAGTTCTTTTGGAAGAGATATTGCTGAGGTAAAAGCAGTTGGCCTGTGAGTTAAGACCGTCTGCGTCTTGGACGGCTCATGCCAGTTGTAGCTGCTGGTGTTAGCCGAGCTGCGGGCTGCCTACATGCAGTTGCAGTTTGTGTCATAGCTTCCGTTGTTGTATCTGAACCGAAGACCAACTCGAGAAGCAAGGTTAGACAGACCACACTGTGACCGGAAAAGCAGTGAGGGTCCTCTGATGAAGATTTTTCTGCTCTCGCTGCTCGGTAGGGGAAGAAGAAAGGTTTTTCTCGCTCTGACTCGTCCGCTCTCTGTAGCTGCCATTGAACTGTAAGTTGCCGCGTAGCCACGTCGCACTCCAGCTTCGTACAGGCCTGCAACGGTTTATTATTTTGTGTGTGTGTGTGGGCCCCTCATAGTGTTTGTACATTCTAAAATTCAGACGTCTTGTTGTATCTTTGTTTACATGCGCTGTGTATAGTGTAAGTTCATTTGTAAGCACTGCTCAGTTCATGATGTTATTCGCTTTACAGTTTAATGAAGAGTTATAAGCTAAAACAAGGAGTATTTTGTGCATTCTATAACTTGTCACAGACTTTGAGTTGTCTCGTTTTGGTTTATTTCATCCAGCGCGTTTTATCACAAAGGGACTGTATTTATTTTTGAGATTTGTTTTTGTTGTTGTTTTGTAAATACTTACTATATGGTTGCATCACTGTGCAGTTAAACCCTTAAAACTGTGCTCAGACTACAAATCAGTAAAGCTCATTAATAATTTCTATTTATTCACGTGTCTGGTTCTGGTTATTCCTGTAACAGTGACATATCACAGGTTGGGTATTTTGTTATTATGTGTGTAACGCTGATGCATAATTTTTAAAGCTACGAACCCATAGCCTCACCCTCTAGCTTTCAACCTATTTCCGGTGTTCAGGGGGCAAGAGTGCTACAATATTGAAATTCCTGTAGGTGTTATGTGTACTAATACTTCCATACAGTGCAGTGTTTCTCAGCCTAGGCCTTTGAGGCCCACTGCCTCACATTTTGGTGTTTTTCCTGCTTCAACACCTATTTTAACTCTGTAATGGACCGTCTTGCCCTCTAGCAGAAAAATCTTCATCAGAGGACCCTCACTGCTTTTCCGGTCACAGTGTGGTCTGTCTGACCTTGCTTCTCGAGTTGGTCTTCGGTTCAGATACAACAACGGAAGCTATGACACAAACTGCAACTGCATGTAGGCAGCCCGCAGCTCGGCTAACACCAGCAGCTACAACTGGCATGAGCCGTCCAAGACGCAGACGGTCTTAACTCACAGGCCAACTGCTTTTACCTCAGCAATATCTCTTCCAAAACAACTTGTAAACCTTCTGCTAGGTTTATAAAGCTACTACAGCTCACTTTCGCTCAGTTTTTACGCTCGTAAACGTCCACTACTCCGTCTCTCTCTCTCTCGTGTTCGCACATTTTTTTCTCTCATGTTTTTCTGCATTTCTCTCTCTGGTTCGTATTTTCCCTCTCTCTTTCTCGTTCTTTCCAATCCCCTCCTCAACCAATCAGAACTGGGAAAACTTAGACTGATGGCGAAATTACCCAATAGCTATTTTATCTATGCAGAAACCGAAAAACAAAGATAGTTCCCACCGTCTTGCCCTCTATGAAACTTAGCACTCATAAAGCGACAGTACCTAACTAAACTGAATACATGAAGTAATACATTTAACGTGTATTTCAGTAACCAGGGTTACAATAACATCACATTCTAAACCCATAAGCATTAATATCTGGACCGGCATGTGTGACTCTGCAGTAGCTCTGCATGGACTGATGGATTAGAACTGCTTAAAATGATCTAATTTCATATGCAAGTTATTTTTTTTACAATACAAACTTTAAAAACCTTAAGTTTACATTAATGTCAGTTTAATATACGACTAATCAACTGCATCAATTGTGTTAAATACTGAAGTGACGTTACATCTAGTGACTTGACTAGAACTTGAAGTTTAAGACCTGGGACTTGACTTGAGACTTCCTTGTATTGATTTGGGACTTCACTCGAGACTTCCTTGTATTGATTTGGGACTTGACTCGAGACTTGCTTGTACTGACTTAGGATTTGATTGTCAAGACTTGAGACTTACTTGTTACTTGCAACTTAGTGATTTGTGGGTTTGATTCCCAGCCACGGGATGTCATTCCTCTCTGTGTGTAAATTGTATGATATATACACTCATAAGACGCGCAGTCTTTGTATCAGTGTAAATGTCTGTGATAATCTTTTTTGAAGTTGAATTAACAAACTAGTAAACTAACAGTAAACCCATAAGTTTACTTTTAGTGTAGTTGCAGTACAAAAGATGTAAACTACTTGTGTACTTGAAGTCTACTACTCGCACACTTAAAGTGTGTGTGTGTGTGTGTGTGTGTATATATATATATATATATATATATATATATATATATATATATATATATATATATATATATATATATATATATGGATACTTTTATGAACTAAAAAGTGTAAGAGTGTTAAGTTGACATGGGTTTTTTACCAGTCACGGCAAAGGGTTCAGTCTGCATTGCCCGTTGTTCATCGTTTAAAAAAGGTATAAGGTTATGATAATATAAGGGAGTAGCTTTGTTCTCAACAACCCACCCCTCAGACCCCACGTACACCACCGGCCCCACCAACACATGTCCCAACAGTCCCAGCGTGATAATGTGAGTTGGCAACACTTCACATTACAGATCCCTGTAGTTCTTGGCTTCACCATAATCTTTAATTGGTGATTACCCATTAATTTACAATGTTCAGCCCTATTGTTATCCAATCTAGGTTTATATATTGTTTGTCTGTTAACTCGTCCCGCATTCTTTCAGGTACCAGCAGAAGAGAACTTTAGCTAAAGTTCTGATTGAAATGTTCAGTCAGATCGGGAATGGTGTGCTTTACATTTCACTTCACATACAGTTTTTATGAAATTATAATAAAATGATTTTTTTCTCTATAGAAATGTATTTTTGTAAGAATGTGTGCACCCAGCTGATATTACAATGATAGAACTTCATTAGTAGCTCTATATTAGCTATATACCGTCCCTGTCCAATGTATCTTCATTTTATTAGTTTAAATTTTTCTACATTGCTTGAAAACAACAGGTGCTATTTACATTGTGTGAAAAATTCATAACTAATGGACCAATGGAAACGCTCCAAAATCACTTGGTAACATTTCTGATTGTATTGACATTAAAACTAAGGACAGTTTTTGTCCTTGCCTGTAAAATTGACATTTGGGAGATACCATATAAACCACCAGGAGCCACCTATATAATGCTGTCACGTTCCCTACACACTTGAGTTTGAGATGTCAGTTAAGGGAACTGAACTTGATGAATACTTTCATTCAGAATGCCCTGTAGTTTCATAATCATGTATCTTCAAGATAATTAACCCTTCCTGAATCAACTAATAAACTATTGTTCACTAAAGCCTGTGCAGTTTGAAGTTCCCCTCCTATATTTTGGAATCTCCTAAAAAATGTCTGTGCGGTCCACTTTGCAGGGAATTACAAGGGTGATTTGAATGCACTGTTAGTTTGTCCATTGTCAATGCTTAACCCTTCAATGCACAAGCTAAGCAAATGCCTTCTAATGCACAACATGGGTTAAACTTGACCCGTATTCATTTCCTATGTTATTTTATGTATTGCTGAGTATCTGTAAGGTATGTCTTTTAAAATCAGTTCCAAGTGTTTGTTTAAAATCTTTATTACTTTAAATCATTATTTTAATTCTTATTTATTTACTTAATTAACAAAATAGCTTTATTAAATATATTCTTGCTTTCAAATGTTTACAAATGTCAGTGGTTCCTCTCAAATTGCATAGTGACTACATCAGGGTTAATTTTGACCCATGCAGTGATACCAAAATAAACAAAACAAGTAAATTAAGGATTTCATTGAAGCTTGAATGATAAATTATGAATAAAGATATACAGAATAAAATCTCAGTCCCAGGTTGTGCATCAAAGGGTTAAAGTGAAGTTATGAAAGTTATAAAAACAGACAACAGTGAGTTATCAATGTATGTCATTCTATGTTTATTGGCTTCAGCATTATATTCATAACCCTCTTTTTCTTACTTCATATGATTTTGTCTCACACTTTTTGAGATCTTGACAGCATTCCAACTCTGGAATGCTCAGTCTGGTGTAGGATACCATAGCAACCACCAGCAACCCCCTAGTAACCCCCTGGGATACCATAGCAAAGGCATGGTAATGTGTTAGTTAGCTTTGGGCTATGAGATCTCTCAACACTTTCTTCAAGAAATGCACTTTTCTAATTGGTATAGAATCTTCCACATCACAGTCATCACCATGATTATTGGCGCTCTTGTTAAAGATGGGCCAAAAAGTCTTTGTGGTTAATTAGCTCAGTCTCACACTGAAAATATCTGAGAGATCCAACCACAAAACCCTTATCAAAACATGTTTCAACCCACCTGGGTGTTCAGGAACTCTCTCCATCACCTGGGGTATAAAAACAGTTTGACTTAGAGTAAAGAATAAACTAATGAAATGTGAAATGTGTGCTGGTCTTCAGAAATCAATGGCCAGCAACTAAAACAACTTACATAAACAATGTGTCTTCAGTTAACACAATGAATAAGAAGATTAAAACAATCAGAGCTGCAGCGAACCAGCCTTAGAGTTGTATTATATCCTGACATGTTGGGAAGGAAAGCAAACATTTCCACCCCTGTGAAAAGCCTTTGCAGTACATTTTATAGTCTACAGCAATCAAGCATTACAGGAGAAGACTTTTTGCTGTTATGTTGGTGATGTGATGTTACACAACTTAATAAAAACTGAATTTAGACATGATCATCTTTGACATTTCACGTTTGTCATGAATTGTTGATGTTATTGTCATAACATTAAAACCACCTCCTTATATCTTCACTCCACTTACCATATAGGACGACTTTATAGAAGTCCATTTGATTCTCTGCATACATTGTTTATCCCCCGTTACACTGTTCTTAAATGGTCAGGACCCCACAGGACCACCACAGAGCTTGGGTGGTGAGTCATTCTCAGCACTGCAGTGACACTGACATGATGGTGGTGTGTTAGTGCGTGTTGTGCTGGTGTGAGTTGATCAGACACAGCACTGCTTCTGGAGTGTTTAAACACCTCAGTGTCACTGCTGGACTGAAAATAGTCCACCAACCAAAACTATTCAGATATATATTAGTACTGTGCGAACATAAGACAAGAAGCGTACAAGTAGAATGTATAAGAGCGAGGTCTTCATTGTTGAGCCTATAGGTGCTTTCACTTAAGCCTTCCGCTGCATCCAAGCAATCCAGGGCAGCAGCCTGAGTTCTGTAGTGCAGTACAAGGCGTGTTGTACTGAAGGTAGTGTTAAAGCTATATATTTGCGTGACGATTGTGTATCTTGGGAAATGAGTTGCCCAGTAGTGACTACGCCGGTGGTGACAGCGTGGACACACGCCTGCATGCTTTCAATCACGAACATGTGTGCATACAGTCCAACATGTCAGCCCTATGTATACAAAAGCAGTGTTTCTATGAATATATGTATAAGGATCCCAGGAAATATTCGCTTGTATCAGGCGCTCGGCTCTGCAGTCATCCAGCGACAGCGCAAACTCATTCCCCTCTCCGCCAGATTTGCTTGAACATCTGTGTCGGGTCTTTCTTGAGTACTGTGTATTTAATGGAGCCTTATGTAATTACTGCTATTCCATCAGAAGCACGCTCAACGTTTCCTCTGGTTTGCCGAGGCTGCTGAATAAAAAGCAGATGGCGTTTTCTTTTTTGTTTTTGTTTTTTTTTTCTTAGCCAGGTGCTGATGTGTGGAAACGGAGCAAGCTAACTAGCCCAAGCCGAGCACAAAGTGCGGCACTCCGGAACGGTGCGGAGACATCAAGCGGAGAAGTGTAGGTGGTCTGGAAAAGAGCACCGGAACACTCCTCGAAACAAAGACGTGTGTTTGGGGGTGGGGGAGGTAAATAAGAAGTGAGGCAGATTTCGGCAAGTGCTCAAAAGTTTTAGCTCAGGTGTGAATTCGTACCTGAGGATTCGTAACAAGATATCAGATCTTGGCCCAGAACTTTGTTCAGAGGCCTGCGCTCTACGGCGAGATCAAAGAGATCCACGGACTATTTGGTATGCAGATTTGATATAATACTGCGCGCACGATGTGGGCGCTTGGAAATATACGAAGGCTTGCTTTCTTATGTAGATGTATGCAGGTATTTAATTAAATCTCAGCGGCGGCTTCCTCACTCGGAATTTGCCAGTGTTGAGGAAGCTAATTTGGAGAATGTAGCTTGCTACTATGTCTAATCACTCTGAAATAGCTGCACTTCATCAAAGTGGAAAATTGACTGCTTGCAGGAGAATCCTTCAAGTTTCATCCGAAAGTCTTACTTATACTTTCTTTCATACCTTATTCAGGTGGGCAGATGGCCAGAGGTGGAGCGTCGCTATTGTGTATTAATGCATTAATAATAAATATCATCCAAGCCGGAGTAAACAGGTCCATTTATTACAACCTCGTTTCCAAAAAAGCTGGAGCTTAAATAAATAAGAACTGAATGGAAAGATGTGCAAATGAGTTAAACCCTGTAATTAACGGAAAATAGTACAAGCACTATATTAAAGGTTGAAATATGTTGAAAACTATATACCAGTTTTGTATATGGTGCCATCAGTTCGATGGACATACACTATACTGCCAAAAGTATTGGCTCACCCATCCAAATCCTTGAATTGAAGTAATCCAATCACTTTCATGGCTACAGTTCTATAACACCAAGCACCTAGATATGCAAACTGCTTCTACACATATTTGTGAAAGAATGGGTGACTCTCAGGAGCTGGTCTGGACTGCTGGCAGGTCAGTTCAGTAGCTGGACTCTTTTATTACCGAGCAATGCTGTTAGGTCATTATTATATATATAGAAACTTCATTTTTGAGACAGGAAGCTTTTATTTGTTCAGCAAGACACTATATTTTAGATATTCAAACAGTATTAATACAGTAAGTAGTTCTTTTACATATGTCAGTGTGTTTATTTAACTCTTTATTCTTCTTGTGGAAACGACTCAGTATTATTTACAGTTCTCATCTAATACCTGCTTTAACTGCTCAGTACTTCATTAAGCTAAATCAAAATTGCTGCTGAAGGAACTGAATACATTCATACAATGTCTGGGGCATCCAGGAGAAATCTGGAACTACACTTGGTTCTTCAAACTGGAGCTCAAGATATGATCTACTTCTTTCAGAATAAGATATTTATGTTACTTTGTATTGTATGTATGATTATTTACATCTGTTTTAATAATATCTGGTGTTCTTCCTGGTAAAAACGTATTGCTAAGATAAAGGCTTTTAAACTATGAGCTTAGGGGCCTTTCACAGCTCTTTCAGAGCTAGCTATCCCGCTACCACGCAAAAGAAACAAAAGCTGGCTTCCGCAAAATATCGTTCACGGAAAATAGAAAAAAAATGTTTGCGATGGGTGCTGAAGTCTGCTTTCCATTCTTGGCCAGAGGTGTGTGGTTGAGATTAAGGTGAGGAGATGGCAGAGACATGTGGGTAGATGTCCCAGGTGAACCCGTGTACACACAGTGTTTAGGGTTAAGGGTGAGTCGGGGCTGGCGATTGTCAGCCACCTCTCCTTCTCCATTCCCTGCGCTATAAATAATTCACTATCATCTTAAAAAATCCAATTGCCACACACATTCAGCGCTATCACCATGCGGGGCTCATCTATAACTTCACCTCACCTGTCAGGGACCCGTGTGCCTGGAGCTTCGGCGCATCATAAATTTAATGTCACCCCACTGTCTGTCTGCCTCTCTACCACAGTCAACCTCGGCCAAGCCTCAGAGGACGGCCTCTTTCTCTCTTCTTCCCTCTCTCTTTCCTGCTTCCACGTACTGAGCGAGTGGTGGTTTATTGTGTCTTCTTTGGTATATGGGCTCCAATGTGATTTTATAACAGCTCGCTTCTGAAAGAACAGCGGTAATTACGTACTTATCAGCGTTTCGTTTTTAGGGATTTACGAGTTGGATTAGGCAGATCGCAGTTAAGCGCCAGACTGAAAAAGGGTAAGGAGGTAAAGTCATAAGACCATCAGATACTTGTAAACCGCAGACCGCCTGATAATGAGCTTGATGATTGCTAGCGTTATGCTCGCTGCGGGCCATATTTCTGTTCTTAATTTAAAAAAGAAAAAAAAAGAAATGCCTGGTCGTCTTTGTTAATCATACCTTCACTGCACAATTCTCATTTGTGGATGGAATAGAAATTGATGCTATTGAGACCACGGAAATGCCCTGCAGATGCTTCCTGATGCCAAAAACAACATAATCTGTCTAAATCAGAACAAGTATGGTTGATGATTGATTAGGCAGGTAAGGTGTCATCTGACGCCCCAGCAAAGTTGATTTCCCAGGCTTGTTTAAATACTATCAGCTTGTTAAGACTTGATATATCAACCTTCATATCCAGGTCCAAAGGTCTAGTGCGTTGACTGAGGCTCTCGTTGTTTGAAAAGATCCATCCCAAACATCTACTTAGTTGCCATTACACTGTTTTACTTATAATGAGAAAGAGAAGAACAAATGGCTGCAATTTCCTTAAATGAATGAAGAAACACACAGTTTGATGCCAGTGTGCTCTAATGTTGGCTACCTGGCTAACCTAGCCAGTATTAGCACCCACTGGCAAATGTCAAAATGGCCCTTTGTAGATAACTTTGATACAACCTGTAGGTTTTAAAGGGTGTTTCTTGCTATGAACCCACAATTTTCATGTTGTAGTTGTCAGGCTTATCGGTCAATCAAGGGCTGATGGAGCTATACAGGTTTAGGAACCCCCAAACCTGTATAAAGGGTATGTGCGTTGGGTCAGTTTGGCTTTTGTGAGAGAATTCTAAGGATAGCTGGGTTCCTGTTGGTTTAGGCTGGTATAGTGCTGGTTTGGTGCTGGTTTAGCCACAAAAGTTCTAACATGATTTAAAGCCCACTAGCACCACCACAAGGTTCTAGCAAGGTTTAAAGCCCACTGGCACCATTGGTTTAATAACTGTAACTTACTTTACTAGGTTTGGTCATTTCCTCTTCTCTTTCACGGTGGTAGAATGACAGTTGATCAGTTTTTTGGACTCTACTCAAACAGAATCAGAATCAGAAATACTTTATTGACCCCAGGGGGAAATTTCAGTTATTGCAGTAACAGCAGTTGTGTAGAAGAATAAACACTCTAATAATAATTTACAACATAAAAGAAATTTGTCATATGTACACATATATAAGAAAACAAGGAACACAGCACTGCAGCATGTTGAAAAGATGGACCTGAGATGTTTTAACAAGTGGAGCTGAAAGAATTTAGACCTCTTTTTAACTTTCTGTGATGCCTAATTAAAGAAGGAAGTGGTTGTGCAAAGATTCACAGGTTCTGTCATTGTTATTCGAGTTTGGGGTTTAGGCTGAGCGTTTTTGTCCATTAATTGCTATCACAAACACATTTGCTGGTCACCTAGTGGTCATTCTGCCAGCCAAATGGAAATCAATTGATATTTAAATGAACATAATCAAATAAAACATGACCCCATAGCTATGTTGTTAAATTAACTAGAACACTGTTGGCTCTTCATATGTGAAATATTATCTTTTTGTTGAGCTGCTGGTGAGCAATGTGTGGGGGGGTCCACAAAGTGGGTCATGTTGGAATAAAATAGGGCAGCACATCTGCAGCTTTTCAGTTATTAATTAAAAAACTTAAATGCAACAAAAACATTTTTTATCGAAATATTTTTCCCTACATTAATTAGAGAAAGGAATACATACTTCAACTAAAAGCCATCTCTAAGACAGGGCCAATGCATTTTACAGCAACAGTGAAAAAGGGTTAAGGCCTAGTTTAGCTATTTTAGTTTTGGGAGTGTTCCAGTTCTATGCAAAATTCTAATTGTAGATATTTTGCTCTTAGCGTGATTCCCATTTCTGGCAAAAGCAAAGAAGATGGACCTTCAGGACCTTCTGAAAATGTGTGATTGGAATGTTGAGAGAAAAGGAAAAAAACACACACAAATTCTAGAGCATGCAGCCAAATCACCATCTGTAGCTTGCGGCTTGGGACGAGGCCAGCATGACTTAAAGCCTTAGCATTTGCATACAGTCAGCGGCATTGACATAAAACGTTAATCGTTAACGATCACATTAAACGGGCAAAACACAGTCTGCTGATTTAGGACTCGAGGAGATTGATTCCATTGTGGCCAGAGGCTTCTCCAGTGTAACCAGTAAGTAATCATGCTTGTAAAATGTTTATGGCCGGCACTGCTGTGGCCTCTTGATTTCATCCAGCATCCACTTGGCCATGCAGCAGCTGAAATTGATAGGTAAGGCTGAGCGGACACCTGCGGTCTGCTGAACTGGCTTCCGCCGATCTCGCTCGGAGGTGTGTGTGGGAGGGAACTGGGAGGTGCAGGGGGTGGGGGGGCATTGTGTGTCTAGAGGAGAGCTGGGCTATTACATTAGCTGAGTCTGATTGGAGGAAGCTAAAATTGGAACACATTCCTAAGCCCTTACACAAAATCTGGAGGACCATAAATCTCTCAGCCAACGTGTGTGAGGCTTGCTGCAATCAGCAGATGAGCATTGTCTCCCCCCAGACATTCCCTCCAACCCTGCGGAGGCTTCTAGCATGTCAGAACAAGAGACTTGTGTTTTCTTAATGGGGGAGGGTGACGTCGACAAATACCTTTCTACTTCTTAGATGACATGGTTGGTGATTTGGGCTGTACGTATCCGGGCATGTTGGTGTCCTGATGACTCAGACTACAAAGTAAGCACTAGACGTATGCTCTTGGTTTCTTGGAAGAGATCTAGTGCTGCTCTGAAGGCTTTAATGTTGCCTTTATTACTCAAAATATAAGGCTATTTGGATAGAAACCATATATTCAATTCAATTCAATTCATATAATTTCTTCAGGAAACCAAAATTGCTGTGCCATAGAACCATTTTGGCTCCTTAATGATGGTGCGGATAAAAAAAAAAGAAACTGAATGGAAAGAGGTGACAATCACAGATCAAAAATATGGAAGTCATTTACTCATGATTCATGACTGGTCCTCCTGTTCATGCTGTTGTGGTCGTGGTATGTCCATAAGTCCTGAAGTCATGTTGTCATTCTATAGTCAGCATCATACCCATATATAAAATGCAGGTATAAGCTAGTTTACCCAGATCCTCTGGTCCCTAAAGACACTGACTTTCCCAAGATGGATTTGCTACATGCGAGCTAACGCTGCTGCACAGTGAACTGTCACCATATGACTGGGAACCTTATAAAAATACCCCACGCAAACTAGGCCAGGTGTGGTAGTTAAGTGGTTTTGGCAGTTTTAGACTCCAGTGTGGATAGCAGAAAACTATTCATGGTAGTTCCTTTAAAAATACAGTACCATACTTAACTGCCAATCTTTTTTTAAGTGAACTTGAACACTTACACCCTGTATTGACACCTGACTTACATACTTAAGATATAAATACACCTCTTCTTCCTGTGTACCTTGGTATATTATATTCTCCTTATCTTGAAACTCAGAACAGAACATAGTTGAACCTTAAAATCATTGATTATGTCATTGTTTACCATCCTACCATTTCACTGTACATTTACACTGCAGGTACATTGCCATTCTAAAATGTACATGAACTGCACTCTTTGTATTTTAACAGTATAGACTGGATTTCTTGTAACCTCATTGCATGGGTGGTGACTTTCTGGCAGCATGAAAGCAGCAATATTCATATTTTTTTCTTTGTAATGATCTTGCAGTTGGGAGAATCCGCTATCAAATATGTTTTTTTGGTGCAGGGTTTCATAGTGACGACACTGCCTTTATCTTAGTAATATGTACATTTTCACCAGTAAGAACACCAGATATCATTAGAACAGATGTAAATAAAGATAAATACAATCAAAAGTAACATACATTTCCTATTCTGAAAGAAGTAGATCATGTCTTGAGCTCCAGTTTGAAGAACAAAGTGTAGTTCCAGATTTCTCCTGGACGCCCCAGACATTGTATGAATGTATTCAGTTCCTTCAGCAGCAATCTTGATTTAGCTTAATGAAGTACTGAGCGGTCAAAGCAGGTATTAGATGAGAACTGTAAATAACACTGGGTTGTTTCCACAAGGAGAAGCTTGGAAAGGGTTAATTAAACACATTGATGTATGTAAAAGCACTACTTACTGTATTAATACTGTTTTAATGTTTAATATAAAGAATGTTTTGCTAAGCAAATAAAACTTCTTATCCGGAAAAATGACTTATTAAATATGATAATGTCCCCAAGTGTAAATATCATAACCCTCAACTTTCCCCTAATCCTGATTTTGAACATAAGTCTGACCCTAAAGTTGTTGAAAGTCTATCTTTTTTGGTTGGTTAATAATTTCAGCATGTGTATATAATTTATACAAATAAATTGGACCGAAATTCCAAGTTAAATAAAACATGTAAGTAGAAGTAAAAGTAAAGCAGCCCTGCATCTCTAACCTTGCTGAGGGGGAAAATCCCCTCTCCGCTATGAAGCCCTCCATGGTCATTCATATTAGTTTGCAGTGGTGTGATTTTATAGTTTTCACTCCAAAGTGCCAACGCAGCTGCCTTGCTCGGCTGTTTTCTTGGATGAAGCGCTGGCGGGGGAGGCTGGTCTCTACCTCCCAAAGCCTGTTCCCATGCATTCCTCTGGGCCTGGCATACTTGACACCCTTCCCCTTGGCAGTGAAGGACCGTGGCTGCAGTAAAGGCCACTAACAGGGTTTACTTCATAGCCAAATGGAATTTTAAGCTCCACTCGGGCGTCAGTCGTGCCCTCTGGTGTACTAGTCAAACAAAAGGATGAAGTCATGCGGCCGCTCGCTGGTTCTCATTTTTTTCTCTTTTTTTTGTCACAAAGCTTCTTGAGTCGTTGTAATTACACTCTAGTTGCTGGAAAAATGTTTCTATTGTTTATTAGCAGTTTGTGTGACCTAAACGTTCCACAATGGGATCTGGATATTGGCAGAAGCGTTTATTTTTCATGCACTGTAAAAATTTGATGCGTAGAAGCTGAAGCGCCTCGCAGAATAGCCATATGGAAAAGAACATAAGTTAGAACAGATGTGGTCGATGATTACTGTAGTCAGTGAATGTTACTGCAGTCATCCTAAATGTTGATGTGTACGAGAAAACCAGATTTTGGAGGCTGGTTTAAATACTCAGTGCTTTTTGATTCATTACACCATTTTCCTCTCTCAGACGAAGGCTCCTGAGTCATTATAACTGCATTAAAGTCTGAAAGGGCTTCTAAGGTTTTGCCTGTAGTTAGGTTGTGCAACTGCAGGATGTATCGCACTGCATACTCAAATCTAACTAGACTAAAAAACTAGTCAAGGTTTGTTTACTCAGCGCCTTTGACAACAGGTGTTATCACAAAGCAGCTTTGCACAAAATCTGGGTCCAAGCCCCCAGTGAGCAAGCCAGGGACAAGAGTGGCAAGAACAAACGCCCTCCTAACAAGAGGAAGAAGTTTCTGAAGGAACCAGGCTTTAAAGAGGAACCCGTCCTCCTCTGGTCGACACCGGGTAGCAAAACCAGTACAAAAGCCGAGCAGAAAGGATCAGGTATACAATTATATGGGTTATTGAATATAGAGAAAAGGGAAGAACACTGTTAGTCAGTGTTTGTGAGGCAGGAGGAGAAAGCATCTGTGTAAGCAAGCAGGATCTTCAGGAGGGTCAGTGTCATGCAGACAAAGCTTTCTGCGTGGCACTGGACAGCAGGAGCTCCATGAAGGGTAAACTGGTCCAGAATGCAGACAAACAGGAACACCGGGTCAAGGCAGGTATCAGACCACACAGGATGGGCAGTTGTTCAGAATCAGACTGCACAGGATGGGCAGTTGTTCAGAATTAGACTGCACAAGATGGGCAGTTGTTCAGCATCAGACTGCACAGGATGGGCAGTTGTTCAGCATCAGACCACACAGGATGGACAGTTGTTCAGAATCAGACTGCACAGGATGGAAAGTTGTTCAGCATCAGACCACACAGGATGGACAGTTGTTCAGAATCAGACTGCACAGGATGGAAAGTTGTTCAGCATCAGACCACACAGGATGGACAGTTGTTCAGAATCAGACTGCACAGGATGGACAGTTGTTCAGCATCAGACTGCACAGGATAGACAGTTGTTCAACATTTAACAGACCACAAGTGTTTTTGTAAAATAAAATCTGCTTTATCTTCAAAGTGGCTCTGTGAAGTAACTCCATTGGAACTGGCAGGTTTTGTTATATATGATATTTATAGTCTTCAAATATGTGACTAAGAACACCTCTTCCCATGTTGGTGATCGAGCTGGATCTCAGATTTTCTGATAGAACTTCTCGTTACCATTACTGCACTGGATGAAGACCAACTTAAACAGACCAGAACGACGAATGTGGAGGTTTTACATGCGGTTTCCAGAAGGTGCTACAGTGGTGGACTGATTCTGTATAACCTCCTACATTCAGATCATTTCAATGTATGACATTTTTCTGTTTTATAGAAACCAATAACAGCGGGTACTGAAACAGCTAAAAATAAAGTGTTCCACCTGAAAACAGGGAGCTGGCGGATATGAAGCTAACATCAAGTTATCTCAATCAATGCATTAAAACATTACCACAAAAAAAACACTTTAAATGAAATAAGATACCATGTATACACTGTCATATGCAAATGTTTGAATGTTCCACATGCAAATGGCATGTAAAAATAAGCTAATACATTCTCTATGGGGAGATATTAGTAGTGATGGAGAGTCGCTTTCAAAGGTTCACATCTGGATGTCAGGGTCGACTCTTGGCCAGAATATTTAATATAAAGTTTAATATTAAGTTTTTAGTCTTGGCTCACGCAAATAGTGTAGATTCTCAGTCCTCACAAAATCAATGGCAATGTCAGTAGGTACTACGATGGAGCCAGTATGTACTGCTCGAGCTGTGAGGTAGTATGATTCTAAGGATAAACAAGCAAAATGTTACTAAACAGCATTAAAAAATGACTGACGTTAAACATTGTGCTGCATTAATACATTATGATTGTGTTATTAATTAGAGATGGAGGGATCGTATCGGCCAATTTTTAATCAAAATATGTGATCGGTAAATATGTGTCCCAAGAGCCGATCGATGGCGTTAAACAAATGAGCCTAATTTCTGTATTTACAGCTAGCATTTCATCCAGGAAGAGGAGAACCCCCTCCGGCCAGCTCCCTGCAATTCCTATCTAAACCGCTGGGGGGAAATACACACCCTTTCATTTTCGATAGACTGACTAAAGCTGCGGCGTTGCGAGAACAGCATGCGCTGATAGAAAGCATGTCGTCCGTCTGGCAGTGTTTTATCATATGTGACGCAGACTCATCCAGGACTTTTTTGTCAGTGTGTCTCGTTAAGGAACCAAGACAAAGATATTTAACACTACTAATCTGATACGACACTGCACGCAGCTGAATACAGTGAGTATCAGTAAACAGCAGAGCTAGCACACACAGCTAACACAAAACAAACAACCCAGAACACCATACAGACCAGATCTGCAGATTTTTTGTTTAAAACAACACAGAGTATGTGTTTAATGACTGAAGGTTTGACTGCATTTATTTAATTTGCCTTTATCGTTTTGAATTAAGGGTCTAAATTGAATGATTGTAGTATTTGGGGATATTTGTTTGATGTACTTTGTTTATTTACTGATAATTTTGCTTAAAATATTATGCTGTTTCATATGCGCTCGTTAAAAATGATAATAAACAGTTCAGACCAGTTTAATGACTTGCTTGCGCTAATAACTACATGTAGCCCTGCCGTGGCATATAGCCCCGCCCCCTATCGGTATTGGTTGATTGTGCTGAAAAGTGATCGGCGATCGGACACGGCCTCAAAAGCACTGATCGGTCCATCTCTATTATTATTGCTTTACTTGTGTCTGTATTAACAAGTCTGTTTTTACAGAGTGCTTTACTCGTTTAATAGCAAATAAATTTGTAAACTGCAACATCAAGTAAGACCTAAAGATTAAGTTTAGAGTGTAGAACGAGAGATGCTGCCACCAAGCGCATAGTAAGTACAGGGAAGGCCTGAATCACTGATATCTTTTGCTAGCACCGCAGAAGAAGGACATAGAAGGTCTTGCATATATCAGTCGCTGAGTGATTGTCGTGGGATCTGAGGGTCAGTCAATCCCACACATGCAGCCGATGCACAATTGCGAACCTTCCCATCGCCAAGGCTGAGTTTTATCCGAGAATAATAGGGACGCACGGCGTGACAGAAATATGACGCAAGCATCCCACCATTCGAGATCCGTTTGTCAGAGAAGAACGTTAACAGGGAAGAGCAGCTCTTCGGCATAAATCAGCACGCTGCTGCGTCGCTCACATAACAATGTCCTGATGAGGCAGGAGCGCAGCCTTGCTGAAGACGAAACCAGATGATTATGGGTCTGGCAGAAGGATTAGTGGACACTGCCTGAAATTAAACTGAATGTTTTAGAGCCAGAGAAGAGAGGAGAAGGGTGAGAGAGAGAGAGAGAGGGGGGAGAGAGAGAGAAACAAAAACAGTGCCATTTTTACAGGGCAAAGCAATTAGACGTTGCTGGGGCAACGGCGGTGGATGCGACCTCATCTGGCCACATCTCGTCCTCCTTCTTGCGAACGGAAGAAGGTGGAGGCAGGACCTGTGAAATTAAAAGGCAACCTTCCAAGCCCAGTCACATTTTCATTTCCCTCCGTCCTCAAAGCAAACACTGCAACCTCATTAGGGGAATGGCCAGGCGTACTGTCGCTCATACGAGATCAGAACTAGAGATTCGTACCGTGGACCTGGGATTAGATACAGGCAGGGAGTGCAGAGTG
Source organism: Megaleporinus macrocephalus (assembly GCA_021613375.1). Taxonomy (NCBI): domain Eukaryota; kingdom Metazoa; phylum Chordata; class Actinopteri; order Characiformes; family Anostomidae; genus Megaleporinus; species Megaleporinus macrocephalus. Next base: position 8,630,936 of record CM038714.1, on the reverse strand, counting down.
ACACCGGGATAGAAGGCAGGACCCAATTGAGAGGAAACTTCAACCACTTTGGCTTTTCCAGGTTCTTTGCAAAAATGTATGGGTTAGAAACTGAGGGTGTGTCTCAAAACTTAGTGAGCTGCCTACATAGGCAGCACTTTACGTCATAGTATGCACATGTAGGCTGTCCCAATTCTTACATACCTTAAACATGCTGTCTACTGAGGAACCTTATTTTTTCCCAATTTTAAGGAAGCATCGAACGCTTCCTCAGCCGCTAAGACAATCCCATGATGCAACACAGGCCAATCTACGAGCAGTAAAGCGGTTTTAAAATGTAAATTATTTTGATTTATACTCGAGCCATTAGCATTTATGCTAGTGGATTTTTAAGCCTCGGGCTATTGTTTCGGATGCCGGCCGGTAGCTTAGCAACCAGCTAAACCACCGGTGGCAGCTGCAGTGGGCGGGAACAAGCTGTGGCGCAGTCTCTCTCTAACTAGAGTGTCTCAGTAATCTGTTTTATGAGGAGAGAACGCTGCTACTTAAACAGCTGCCTACCTAGACAGCCTACTTAGACACTACCTAGGTTTTTAGACACACCCTGAATGTTTCGAATCAGTGTGAACAGAAACTGTGTTATTATGCACTTCTGCTCCAGCATTCTTACATTTAGAACCATCCATCCATCCATTATCTTTCACTTTATTCCACTAGTGGGGCTCACGGCTGGGCTGGAACCAATCTCAGCATCATTGGGCAAAGGCGGGGTACACCATGGACAGATCGCCAGTCCATTGCATGGCCAACACAAACTCACAGCTATGGGCAATTTAGAGTGAGCGATTAACCTAACATGTATGTGTTTGGACTGTGGGTGGAAACCGAAGTACCTGAAAGAAACCCATTTAGGCAAAAACATGCACACTCCACACAGAACAGCTCAGACTGGGAATTAAACCCTTATCGTCTTGCTGTGACAGTGCTAACCACTACACCACAGTGCCACCTACATTTAGAACCAGATAAAACAAAATAAGATACCATGAATATGCAGTCATATATATATATATATTAGTATCCACACAACCTCGGATGCGCTGCATCCATCATCTTACCAATGTCCTGTAATGCAAGTCAGAGTCAGCCTAAGTCAGCCTAAACCTAACCCTATCCTGACCCTAACTCTAACCCTACCCTAACCCTAACCCAACCCTAACCCTGTCTTGCATCAAAACCATGTTGAAGTCTTGAAAAGATGAAAATGGGCAAAACGTCTTATATTTATTTAATTTTTTTTATTTAAAGGGTAAAATTAAATTGTACAGAAGGATTAGTTTCTTAAAATGCTGGCTGCTTATTATTGCAGTAGAAAAGCCAACTTCTGCTGCACTGGGTACTTTTTGATCATTAGTAGTTATTTTTGTATAAGTACAACAATGCAAATGAGCAGCTAAATGAAATGTAAAGAGTTTCAATATTTGTTTATGTCAGTGCACGTGTAAATAAAATTAAACATTCTTTGCAACAGCACAACATTTAGACTCCAACACTGACTATAAAACAGTCCAGCACTGAGGTTTTCTAGAGGAGCTAAATCTGCCATGATTGCACATCTGATCCTCACGTATTTGCCTATTTGTTCTTTCTAGTGAACTGAAGTGGGAAAGTCTGTGAGCTAACATTCAGTTGGATTGAGGAAAGCAGCTAATAACTCTAAATAGCTGTTAGGAGTATTATGATTTCTATTTATTGTAGAGTTGAATGAAGGGATTGTTTATGGTAAACTGTGATGGTGCTATTGTCTTACCACTTCATGGGATCACACAGATTCATTAACAGTGGAATGGGGGGATGCTCAGGGTGCTCTCGTGTCTATGTTCTGGTTCTCTCCTTTTAGTTTATGCTGTTATAGTTGGATCTGCTGAAGTCCCAGCCACACTCTAAAACACTTCACATCCTCTATAATAATCCAAACCAGAACTAACTTTGTCTCTTTACTCTTCCTGAGATAATGACCGCCTTCCAGTCCTTCCAAATACTGTTGGAAGTCTGACCATCAAGGCCTCCTCCTCAACTAACACCAACCAATTCTCCTTTACATTCTTTACATCTGCTACACCCTCAACTGCACCACTCTGCCAGCCAGATATACCAGCATTGCGATATGATGGGACTGTTTCAGCTTACTCCCACGTTCCACAAAGAGTGAGTCAGAGACTGCCTCAGTCAGATAATGCCTCTACCTGTGCAGTTTCTAAAGCTTTTATCATCCAGGCTTCAAACACAGATTCACTTACTTCTATTTTTGAATTTTGCCTAATAAACTGTAAATACTGTTTGACCAGAGGAGGTTGGGTCTCTCCTAGTGACTCTTGGTTCCTCCCAAAGTTTCTTCCTGTATCATGGCAGGAACAGACAGGCGCTCGCAGATGTAAAACGAGAATGATTTACTGAAGGTAGTTGGTATAACCAGTCCACAACCAGATACACAAAAAGGGGCTTACAAGAGAGCAGGCTGTCAGATACAGGCGAAATCAATAGATCAGATACAGGCGAGATCAATAAAACAAAGATAAATAGGCAATCAAACCAAAAGGGACTATGCAAAGACATATATGTAGATACAGGCCAAAAGTAGATCAATCAATCAATACAAAAAGGGCAAAGTAATAAACAAGTGACGGTAAACAGAAAATGGGTCCTATACAAGAAAAAGGAAACATGGCACAATACTTCGCAATAAAGTTCAAACGCCAAGCTTAAATAGTCGTGAGCATGATCTGCGTGGATCAGCTGCCCGAGCGTTCGGAGTCACATGGTTCACAGAGGCCTGCTGGGAGTTGGAGTTCGCGAGGGGTATTGAGGACTGCCGTGCTGCAGCGTTGGCGTGCAATGTGACACTTCCTCCAGTCTTGAGAAAGTTTTTCTTCTCCACCATTGCCTCAAATTTCTGTAAAGCAGCTTTGTGACAACATTGTAGTAAAACTCACCATACACATAAACTTGACTTGATTTACGTTGGGTTTTAAATGGACATTATTTTGGGTTATATTAATTTAAACGTGTCATTGGTTGTTTGACGGTTCTAGCTTGAAAGCGGTGGGTTTTGAAAAGTGTTATATTTTAAGACCATAAGAACAAGAAGAAGGTCAGACTGGCTTTCTTAAACCAATTTAATTACCAGTTTGCTAACATTGGATATTCTTATTCCATTATATTAAGGTATTTGTTTTGTCTATGGGGCAATTTATTATTTTAGAGTAGGTTTCATGTTCAGTTGCTGAAGAGAGGCTTTGTTTTTAGCCTAGCCAGCTTGCAGTCTGGAAGGCCAGCTTTGAGTGTGTGCCTGTTCTCTTTGGGAGCGGCTTCGGAAGGATGTAGGGAGTGGAATTTTCTTTGGTTGGATAACTGGTTTGAAACCAGTTTTGCTTACCTTCCTAAAATTTTGATGGCAGTTTTTGATTTTGATTTAAAAGCATTTTTTTGCTAAACTTCTCACCTCAGCGTGCTTACCGAACGTAAATTTGATCATACCATTTGTGTCCAAAGAAAAGAAGTATCTCCAAAATGACAACTTTACAGGAGACGCCAAAACCTTTCTTAACTTAAGTTAATATATAAGTTAATGGAATATACTTATATAATATATAAGTTAATATATAAGTTAATATAAATCTATTTTGTTTAAAGCTGTCTTGGATAGTTTTTAATCGTCCAGTCATCATGAAATTTGGACACAATATAAAGAACGACTGTCAAGTTCAAATGATGAAGAATGGGTTTTTTGGACAGCAACGATATACAAATGCCAAAGAAAGGGTTAAGAAAAAATGTCTTTAACATAAACAAATAATAAGAACGCTTTTACATTTAAATTCTTGTCAGTGTCCAATTTGGCTTCTATTCTTTTAACCACTTTCTGCCATTCTGTAGTAGTTCCACAATCATGTTCTTCAAAAGTTCCTGGGAATCTCTCCTATCTAAATGTGACCTTGACGTTAGAGAATACGTGCAGTAAGCCATGTGTGTCAGTAAAGATGTGGGAATTGAGTAAACAAATGCTGAAATGCTGCTAACTGCAGCCATCTGGGGCTAAATTGACTGAAATGAAAATGTGCTCCCATGATGGCAAGGAACACTGGATTTTTTTTTGCTGTGTGATGGTTTGTATGTTTCTCTAGTTTTCTCCTCTCTGTTAACACGTTAAAAATACTAATAATATATATATATATATATATATATATATATATATATATATATATATATATATATATATATAACGTACAGGTTGTGATTTATTGTTATTCATTATATCATTTGTAATGTCAATTAATATTACCACTAGTATAAGGGGTTGCATTCACAGATATTAATACAGCTCAGTTACCGCACAGTAAATTATGGGTGTGTCTTAAAACCTAGTGAGTGTCTAAGTAGGCTGTCTAAGTAGGCAGTTGTTTAAGTAGCAGTGTTCTCTCCTCATCTCTCCTCATAAACAGATTACTGAGACGCTCTAGTTAGAGAGAGACTGCGTCATGGCTCATTCCCACCCACTACACGCGACCAGTGGTTTAGCTGGTTGCTAAGTTACCAGCCGGCTAACCAAAACAATAGCCCGAGGCTTGAAAATCCGCTAGCATAAATGCTAATGGCTCGAGTATAAAATGACAAGATGGTGAACGACTCGTTACAAGGTTGTAAATAAAATATTTTTTTGTGTGATCATATGACAAGAAACACATTAAAACTCCAGAGAGAATCTAAATAACTTACATTTTAAAACCACTTCACTGCTCGTAGATTTGCCTGCATTGCATCATGGGATTGCCTTAGCGGCTGAGGAAGCATTCAATGCTTCCTTAAAATCAGGTGAAAATAAGGTACCTCAGAAGACACCATGTTTAAGGTATGTAAGAATTGGGACAGTCTATACTATGACATAAAATGCTGCCTATGTAGACCCTCACTAGGTTTTGAGACACACCCAGTGTTTCATGCACTGTAAAAATTAGTATTTAGGCTGCCTTAAAAGTTTCAGTTACTTGAAATAATATGTTGCGGCCTTTAAACACAGATTCTTGTTCTGTTAACTTATAATTTGGAATTCAGTTTCAAATTCTGAAGACAGCCTGGGCACTTACTTTCTTTTTAAAAATGTGGTAACAAGTAAATAATTTATTTTGATAACTAATTTGCCAAGGTGAATAAACCTAGTTTAATTGTTTGTTACCCCATGAAATTATTTTTGGGCTGACCCTCAAAACACTTTTATTGGTGTAGCTCTTTTTCACACTTGAATGATGTAGAAAAACTGAAAAACCAAATGAAATGATGGTTGTTTGCTGTTTCAGAAAGTACAAGTGGCTAGTTTTCCAATACAACTCATATTAACTAATGTATTGATGTACTATGACTATGTTGTTATACAATAACATTGCAGTGGCCACCCAATACTGTATAACCAGCCTATGCTGGAAATGTTTTCCCAGAATTCAACCGTTGATAAAACCCATTCAATGTATCACACTTTGTCCTGAACACAGTACATTATTGTAGAACTAACAGACATCTGTTGCAGTGTACATTCCTGAAGTTCAGACAAGGGAAGCACATCAAGGCTACTGACACGGGAGTCAAGCTAATGTACTGCGAGAGAACACGGGAGGCGAGTGATCACAAAGAGAATATTATCTTTGCCGCCGCTGTGCTCAGATTTTTACCTCGGTTGATCTTCGCTTGGAAGTCCGTTTATTGTGGGCATTAATCTGTTCCCTCGTGGGTTTTGGCCTTACCGACGGCTCATTGTCCGTGGTGCGTAATGGGATTGAGCCCAAGGAGTCACCTGCATTTGTATTTGGTTGAAAGAAAACTGAAGCCCCATGGGGAGAGCTCCCCCCCTTTTTTTCTCCCACTACAGCTGTGTGAAGTGTTGGTCTTTATCGGTGCTCGGAGTTGATCCTGACTAGGGAAAAGGTGCAGGGCTGTAAAATTGAAAGAAGAAATACATCAAAGAGGGGTAATGAACCTTGTCCAATCCCAGCCCAGCCGAGAGGCTCTCGGGGCCAGGAGGCCAGGGGGAGTATTCTGATGAAGCCGTTTTCCTTTGCCGGGGCGATGGGCAGAGCAAGGGAGTGTGCGAGTGTGTGTGTGTGTGTGTGGTTCGCGCCAGTGTTTATACGTGTGCAGGGGTCCGCGAGGTACACAAGAAGTGGCAAACTGTGGGGGCGGATGCCGTTACAAACCTGCTTCCACTGGTCCACAGCTTGTTGTCAGAGGCCTGTGATTGCCTCCACAACCCAAAGCTGGCACTGTTAGAAAACTGTGCCATCTGAGGCTTTGGAGCCCAAATTGTGAAGGGTGGTACTCATGGTTGGGAAGTCTTTTCAAGAGAGCCCCTGTACACCTCATTAAGCCCAGAGATCCTGAAGAGATCAGGGGAGATCCGGCAGCGGCTTATCCGGCCTCTCTACACCGGGGGCAGGAAACTTATGTCTTCCAGCAGGGTTCTTTGAGTGCTCCAGTCTAAAGGGAGGGCGAGTGTCTCATACGAAGCCCAGTTCCACGTCATTTTCACATCTCTATTGCCTCGAATGACTCAGAACTCTCTTTGGTACGAGTTGCTTTCAGAGAGACTCTTGCTGTGTTTATGCTTCATAAAACCTCTTACATACGCTTTGTATTTCTGCAACTCTGCTGACTCGCTTCTCAGTTTGAGCTGTGTTTATTTAATAGTTGAGGAAGAAGCTTAAGGGAGTATAGAAACCTGGCACCCTGTTTAAGGAAATAGCCTTCTCCTTCCTTTCTGCTTTGTGTGGCTCTGGCAAGGCTGCCTGCACCACCTCAGGCTGGGATAGGACTGTGTTTGGTGGGGGTTCTATGTGTCCTAGGAGGGGTAGCAATTTGGCAAGAGGAAACGTCAGCTCCCTTGTGATTCCAGGCACTAAATGGACTGCGCCTGTAGCTGGGTTGTTGCAGCCTGTCCTCATTACCCAAGCTGGAGACTGAAGAGGTGGGGAAGAACTAGACAGCAACCGGTGAGGAACATCAAACACCAGCGCCTCAGCCGCTCAGTGAACTTGAACAACAAAGGCAGCGGTGGGATTTGACTACCGAGAGGTTTACTTGGAAGACAAGCATTTGCTAAGCAAATCATCTGACACGGGCGAAGGAAAAGGATTATGGGTTGTCTTGTCTTCTCACCTGACCTACCTAACGAAAAACACGATGTTGCTTGATTGTGGATCTGCCTAATCTTTCTTAGGAAGGCAGTATCATGTGACGAATCATGTCAGGACTTTTCAGCTTTCATTTCTTCTCCTTCTTGTCTTATGAAACTATATGAGTGCCACACAAACTCTGTTAAGTCATTTACATGTCAAGGACATATTTTTATGGCAGTCATTTTACTGAAGCATTCATATGTATAAGTGATGATATCTTGATGACTTTTCAAAGTTTTATACAGTCTCTTCACTTCTTTTGTTCTCTTTCCAGGTAAGCATCTAGGTATTGGTCTTATTTACGCTATCACAACAGCAAACCATGATTGGAAGTCCATTGGCTTTGTCGCCTGAGTACGCAGGATAGTCCCCCTTCTTTTTCTATCATGATTCCCAACACAGGCGTCTGTTAGCTAACAGGGGGTTTGGGGGCACATTTGCCAATATGTATCAAACCCCCTCCTATCCCTGAAAATATTACCTATAAGCTGATTCCACTGTAGGTAAGGTAGTAAATCACTGTAGGTGTAGTGAGGTAGAACAACATTTGTGGAATTACAGTAAATTACAAATAAATAAACAAAATATTTTTCTGTACGTCTGTTTATTATTAGATAAATCCAATTAAAGCTCACTTTACAAATTAAAAAAGTAACTCCACATTACATGGTACTGCTATATATATATATTATATATTATTTTCTTTGGTGGCATAATGCTAAAATGTATATTGAGGTTTCCTGACTAGACAAGACTAACATTAATGTTAGACAGAAAGGCAGCACCCTCTGGAACATTACATACTGCACTACTGAAAGCACTTCTAACAACGATGTTCTTTTATTTATTAATTTATTTATTTCTTTTATTTATTATCTTTTAGTTTTTATGTATTTAATGTGGTAGCAGTCTGCAGTTTGGGACGTAACCAGAGAGTAATGTAACTTTTCGTTTCAGAGTTCTTTCTGACTAAAGTGAATATAAACGTTAGCTAACCCAAACCCTCCTAGTCTGTTACCATAACAACACATACAAAAGCTGTTTTATTGCAGTATATATGGTCATCATTGGTATTTATTGCTCTCATCACTTACCTTGCATTTAAAGCTGGCGCAAACTACCCGATGCTCCAACGAGGCGAGAGCTTGGGTCAGTGAAGCTGCTGACTGCAGTATATTTCTGAACAGGCATCTCAACACAAGCCTTAACAAAGTGAAGGACCCAGAGCACCTAACAACCAGATCCAGCTGCTAACAACAAACGTGAATTATGAACAATGAGCTAAAACAGGCTTTTTAAACAGTTTCTGATATTGGGTGGGACACGTTCCCTCTATATCCCCCCCAGTTCCTACGTGTTCAAACTTTTATGTATAAAATGTATAAAATGTATCTGTCACGTCAAGTGTGATTTTTCTGGCAGCAGAAGTATTAGAAGTATTAGCAGTATTAGGAGTATTAGGAGTATTAAGTCCCTTTTTTTTTTTTTACCTGAACTTACTTGACCAATCAGTTTTTTTTTTCTGGCTCTGACACGAAGGCTAAGCTTATGGATAATTTGTGTGCTTTTGCTTCATCAGCTGCATCAGTGTGCACAGACTTGCTGCTTTCATTACATCTAGACTATATTACTGCAGTTCTCTGTTCTACGATTTAACATCTAAAACTCGTCACCCTCTTCAGTACACTCAAAACTCCTCTGTCAGAGTCCCAGTACCCACTCAGAAATCTGTCCACATCACCACAAGTCCTGCTGTTGATCTTTAAAGCTATGCATGGCCTTCACCCACCACCTATCTGCTCTTCTTCATCCTTATGTCCCATGGTGCAAGCTAAGGTCCTCTGATTCTGGTCATTCGGCTGTACCCAGCTTTAGGCTTTCCTCTCTAGGTGGTAGGTCTTTTAGTGTTGCTGCCCCGTCTCTTTGGAACTCCCTGCCTTCTTTTATTCGCTCCTCTCCCTCTCTTACTATCTTCAAATACTTTAAATCAAATACTTTGATTTATTTATTTTAATAATTATTTCTCTATTTTCTCCCTCCCTTAAATTGTAAAGCATCATTGGGTATGTAAAATGTGCTATATAAGGGTATCCTATTATTATTAATATTATTATTATTATTATTATTGTTTTGATGTGGCTAAAGCTACTTGGCTATTCCAAGGAGAAGTAGATGCACTTATGGATGCTTTCCATTCATATGGCTGGGTTTTACTTGTAGATATGATTTGCATCTATCTAGCACCAACACTTTCTCTTCATGTTTACGACTCTGGGTCAGGTTTTGAAGCGTTCTCTCCGGCAGCTTGGCAAGATTTCTGAGGAATACTTTCTCCTGACCTTGGCATGGTGAAACCAAGTTTCAGTGATTGAGGTTAGACAGTAAGAGGGAGACATGCGAACAAAGTTCAATTGAAACTCGGCGATCTCAACAAATCTGAGCATGCTTCCTGCCCGCATCCAGAAATGTCCTTGAGAAGTTATTTTTTCCACACTGAAGCTAAAAAAGTTTATTTATTTATTTATTTTGTTTTTTGCTCATCACGCTTCAGTTCTTCCAGCATCTCCATCTCAGCTTTGGTGATCAGTCAATGCTTTTTGATTATAGCAGGGTCCTCAGCTTGACCTTCCTAATAAAAATGACCACTAGATGTTTACTAGACAGTTTGTGTATGTGGGTTGTAGAGCGTGCTCCGGTTTTAAGCTTCATCTGTCATCAGAAACAGAGGCCTGGGGAGGGGGGACGGTGTACACGTGGCCTTGTTTTCTGCCCCCCTTTGACACGAAATAGATGTTATGGACCTCTTTGTCGTTTTAGCTGCGCCAGCCATATTGAGCATTATTAGCGAGAGTGCTATTATCATCAAAGGAGCTGTGCAGTAGGCATTTTTCCCCCGCTTTTAAGTGATCCTTGGACAGTTGTGTCATTACTTTCCTTGGGTAGCGGCTTCTCCGTAATTACCCCTTCCTTATCTCGCAGCAGCTCTCAAATTGACGCCCCCCAATCATGAATCAAGCTCTCCCTTGCCATTCATATCAACCAAACAATTAATGATACAGTCAGGTTTAATTAAGGCTTCAAAAGGAAGAAAAAATAGGAGAACAGAGAGAACCAGCCTACCCTCTTTGTGCGGGCATTAGAGTCTGTCCGCACTCCCCCAATGTTTGATGGAGCTCCAAATCGACGTGCACCTCCAGGTTTTGTGTTTTTTTTTTTCTTTTTTCTGAAAGAAAGAGTCTCTTTCATGTTCTTTTTCATTCTTCAAGGTGTTCCAGATCTCACGATAAGACTCGGCTCCTAAAAAGGCTTTTGACTTTGAGAGGTTGATCAGATGACTTATTTATAGTAGTGGCTAGGCTTCATTCTTAAGTAGACCAGGTGGAAAAAGGTTAAACTCCTCTTAAGGGTTGTTGTGTACAAATATTTGAAAGTATTTGTTGTACAGATTTTGAGGGCTTTGCCGTTGCAGGTCTTAATTTGGATACATAGGGTTTATAACATGGGCCTAACTCTCATTTAATTGCATGCAGATTGCAAAAAAGTGAAAAGTCAGCTCAACTAATAATGAGAATGTGACTGAAAGCAATGAGTTGCTTGGGTTAACTCAACTTGAGGACACTACAGTTCTCCCCAACCAGAGGTCTGGACGAGCCTGATTATTAATCCCTGATTCAACCACTAATTATTCTTGACCACTCTGGCCCACGAAACCTAGCTCCGTTTATGCTTGCACCTGGCCGCTTAAGCTATGCACCATGTCCACCTGTCCCCACTTACTTTGGGTTATGCATATGGTTTTCATCACTTTCTGCTTGTGTTTGCTGTAATGTGCACAAACCTTGTGACACAACAGAGCAGACTGTGGACACGTTAGGTCTCTGAACTCGTCAATACACTCACTCTGTGGTTCAAAGCGTTCCTGAATCTGTAGAGTCTGCTCAGTTGATTTCATTCAATTGCAAGGTTGCATGTGACTCACATCCAGAGTTATAAGCCCATGGCGAAGGGTTGAGATGCATCTCCCTGTCATTGTGTGCAACTGGTGGGTTTGAGTATGCATCAGCTGCTTCTTGCCTGAGATTGCTGGATTGCTGTGTCAGTCTATAGTTTGGGTGAAACTGACAATTGAACACTCAGGAAATCCACATCAGAAAGCTTCCATCTTTCATTCAGGTGACTCAGAGACATTATATGATTGACATCTCAATGTTTATTTACATTACATAAAAACACCTAATAGTCATTATGACCTGTTTTAAATCTTTAATATTATCCACTATTTTCTGAACAGTTCTTTATTACTCCCTGCATCATTATTAAATGGTTAATATACACAAATCAATCATGATTTGGACTCCAACTATATAATGTACATATGAACATATGTACATTTGTATCTTACATATTGCTTTGAAAAATAGCTGCGCATTTGTTGTTTGGATGTCATTATCAACAATAATTCAAATGTTAGCACACAATAATACACATAGCATTAAACTAACTATAAGGGGACATGTTGGGCTCTAATTTAGTGTCTATAACAAGATTTTTCAAGGGTTTGCTAGAAATTACAGGCTTAATTTTTTCCAAATCGCAATTTTTTTCTCATACAGCACATCTGTATTTACTCTCTATCTGAGACAATCTCTTAGAGCTCATGTCTTTAAGCACCCCCTCCTGATAAGCCCAGAGTGCTTTGGTCGGTGGGTCCCACTATGTTCTGATTGGTCAATTGCCTGAATGATTGAATGCTGTGAGCTCGCCAGTAGGCAGGTAATGAGGATTGTGTTACAAGATGTACAAGATCTATCTATCTATCTATCCGTCCGTCCGTCCATCCATCCATCCATTATCTTATGCTTTATCCCACTAGTCAGGGTCACAAGGGGCTGGAGCCAATCCCAGCATCAATGGCTGAAGACGGGGCACTCCATAGATAGTTCGCCAGTCTATCACACGGCCACTTTATTTTTGCTATTAATGTTTCCCATTAGAAATTAAAAATATACCTTCCTAATGGTAAGCAAATGATTACAGTGCCTCTTTAAAATTTATTTAAAGTACATAAGTGGACCTTCAGGACTGTTTGATGGTGCGTTTCCATTGTTTGCACCTGGGGGAACAAAAACGTACACTCTGGTTTCTGACAGTGCAATTCTGATAAATTGCTGTTGCAAATCTTTACCAAGTAAATAAATATCTGAGTTTTGCAGATGCGTCTGCGTTCCCTCTGAAAGGTTACATAAGACATGCAAATTGTCGCATCGCTGCTAAGCCTGCGCTTCGAGACCGAAAGTCAATATGAGCCCAAATGTCACATCCATTACGCTGGAATTGACTGGCTTGTTTTTTGTTAGTGTCAAGTGAGCAAAGTTCCATCACACGTACTGCGATTGTCTGATGCTGATCTTCCCACTTACGGCAGCTCGGCCAGTGATCTGTCCTCGTTTCCCCTCAAATTTCTCTGCGCAGTTGTCTCAGAGGTCCAGCATTGATTGGCGTTCCATATCGGCAACCTAATGATGAGTTTTGTCACTCGTGTAATATGATTACAGTAGACTATCGTCCTAAAAAAAAAAAGGAAGCCCACCGTGACTTCTCCGCACTGCGCAAGGCCACAGGCACTGCTCAGAACGCCTTTCAGAACTTCACCCGGTTGCCTTTTTTCCTTTTTGCAAAGGTGCAGCTGTGATTTATGAGTTTAATAACATAAGGAAGCAGTAATCCAGAACTAATTCCAAATTAGCCTCCTAATAGTATCGTGCCTATGTTACTGGACTATAGTCTGGGCTCAAAGTGATGTAATTATTTTTGAAGGTGTCCCGGCACTGCGTTTGGAAAGCTTTTGCGTGTGAGAGAGAGGCGTCCATTATCTGATATCCCTTCATGGTTATGACCCACTGAGATATGAAAATAAAATCAACAGTCCATTTGCGCTTCATAATGATCTCCATGTGTTCCTTCTGCAGCCACTGATGCTCACTGCATTGCATGTGTCTTGTAAACTTCAAAAGCTGCCATATACTCAAAATAAATCATTCAGGTCTTTATCCAAAATCTAAAACAATCAAATTTTATTATTTGGCTGGATTTGTTATTAACTGGAACTTAAAAATTTTTGACTGACCCTCGTATTACACTAGATTGCCAACAGTTTTCACTCACCCATCCAAATAATTAAATTCAGGTGTTCCAATCACTTCCATGGCCACAGGTGTATAAAACCAAGCATCTCGGCACGGAACCTGCCTCTACACGCATTAGTGAAAGAATGGGTCGCTCTCAGCAGCTCAGTAAATTTCCTCACTACTAAATATTTCTCAGTCAATTGTCAGAGGTATCATAATGAAGTGGAAGTGATTTGGATCGACAGCAACTAAAATAACAGAGCAGAGTCTGCAGAGTCAATTGTTACAGACCTCCAAACTTCATGTGGCCTTCAGATCAGTTGCAACGGTGCGTAGAGAGCTTCATGGAATGGGTTTTAATGGCCGAGCAGCGCCATCCAAGCCTTACATCACCAAGTGCGATGCAAAGTGTCGGATGCAGTGGTGTAAAGCACGCTGCCACTGGACTCTAGAGCAGTGGAGATGTGTTCTCTGGAGTGACCAATCACGCTTCTCCATCTGGCAGTCTGATGGATGAGTCTGGGTTTGGCGGTTGCCAGGTGAACGGTACTTGTCTGACTGCATTGCGTCGAGTGTAAAGTTTGGTGGAGGGGGGATAATGGTGTGGGGTTGTTTTTCAGGAGTTGGGCTCGGCCCCATAGCTCCAGTGAAAGGAACCCTTAATGCTTTAGCAGCCCAAGAGACTTTAGACAATTTCATGCTCCCAACTTTGTGGGAACAGTTTGAGGATGTTCCAATATGACTGCTCACCAGTGCACAGAGCAAGATCCATAAAGACATGGTGGAGCGAGTTTGGTGTTGAAGAACTTGACTGGCCTGGCCTCTACCTGATAGAACACCTTTGGAATGAATTAGAGCAGACTCTGCGAGCCAGAGCTTCTAGTCCAACATCAGTGTCTGACCTCACAAATGTGCTTCTGGAAGAACGATCAAACACTCCCATAAACACTCTCCTAAACCGTGTGGAGAGCCTTCCCAGAAGAGTTGAAGCTGTTATAGCTGCAAAGGGTGGGCTGACATCATATTAAACCCTATGGATTAAAAATGGGACGTCACTCAAGGCACGTTCTTCTAAAGCAAGGTGAGCGTTATTTTGCTTATAAACATTTTTATTATTTGTTTCCATCACTCTTTTTTCCCCATAAAGTCCCATTCATTTTCAGTCACACCCAAATCTCATGGTTTCATTTAAACTACAGCCTCCAGCCTGCATGTAATTTTTTTAACACAGGTCCTCAAGCACTAATCCACGTACATACTGACCTGCACTCATCTATTTGTTGTGTGTTCATCCCTCGTTCTTCCTATAGGATCCCATTCATTTTTGGCCAAACCCAAACATTATGGTTTCGTTCAACCTACAACCACCAAACTGCCTGTACTCACTCAGCACAGATCCCCAACCTCTAATCCACACACATACTGACCCATACTCCTCTATTTGTCGTTTATCTTTAACCATCCTGTGTTTCCTTAAGGAAATACACATTTCTAGTTATTTATCTTTGTTGATGGCCTAATGCTCTCTCTCTTTTGTACAGTGTATGGAAGGTCTTCCCAAGTAGAAGAGACTTTCCATTATACTATTTTAGGATTACTGGAAGAGCCTTTGATGTTCTTGTTTAACACGTTTTGCTGTTAACAAAGCTTAGCATTGTGTTTTAGGAAAGCTCAGCCGTGTACAGGCAAAATGTTACCTGAAACACAGAATAGAGAATGAGAAAGATGAAAGGCTGGACAGGTTGATTAACCCTCAGGCCTCTACATAAAGACAGTAATGAGAAAGATCATTTGCCCTTTTAGAAAAACAAAGAAAGTTTAAAGCAGAAACAGAAACACAAGCCGGTCAGCAGCAGGATGCGCTGAAACGGAGTCCATCAGTTTCACTTTAATTATTAAAGGAATACATGACACAATATCGCAATTTGAGAATGAGGCAACCCAAACAGGGGACAGCGTATTAGCAGGAAGTTGTGGTGTCCACTCCGATTGTAAGAAGTAACAAAATCATGTCTCTTCTTGCCGATGGCGGGTAGCAGTGGTCTCGAGCTGTTTACTCTTACTTTCATAGGCTACTTGTTCTTCAATGACCTAAACAGGAGCAGCACCTTCAACATGATTGATAAAGTTTTAGAATACCCAGACAGGGCAGCAGTGCTACTTCTTCATCCTCACATGTTGGGCTGACGGCAGACTTAACACTACAGTGACTCTCTATCACCTAGTATCACGAGAGAGGACGGGCTGTTTATACTATGAAAACTGTTACTGTTATTTCTTCACATTCTGTTCATAATTTAAGGTTGTTTTGGAATCTTTTAAAATAAAAAAATTATATATTGATTGTTCAAATTTGTCAAGTACACACTTTCAGTGACTGATGTGTAGTGGTCCCACCTGATATTTCCTGGGTAGATATATTGTTGTGCTGAATAACTGAAGAGACTCTGAAGATTTTTCTTTATGTTAAGCTTTTGTTTGTTTACTGACCCACATAGAACACTGAGTAAAGGTCTGAGAGAAAGAAAGTGTTAATCTCAGTATTAACTGTTTTTGTGCTGAGACTATATAAATAAACACAAACATAAATAAACACAAATACTTGTTCTTCCTCCTCCTCTTCTGTTTCTTCTTCCTCTTTCTCGTTCTTCTTTCTTCTTCTCTTTCTCTCCTGTTTGTTCTTCCTCCTCCTCTTGTTTCTTCTTTCTCCTCCTCTTCTGTTTCTTCTTCCTACTCCTCTTTCTCTTGTTTCTTCTTCCTCCTCCTCTTCTGTTTCGTCTTCCTTCTTCTCGTTCTTTCTTCTTCTCTTTCTCTCCTGTTTGTTCTTCCTCCTCCTCTTGTTTCTTCTTTCTCCTCCTCTTCTGTTTCTTCCTCCTCCTCTTTCTTTTTTTTTCTTCTTCCTCCTCCTCTTTCTCTTCTGTTTCTTCTTTCTCATCCTCTTCTTAATACTTTGTTCATTTTGTTCTCCTTTTTCTGTTTCTCTTTTCTTCTTCTGTATTTTTTCTTCTTTTTTTCTCTTCTTCTAACCCCCTTTTTATCTTCTTACTTCCTCTTTTTATTTGCCTTTCCACATTTTCTTTTTCGTTCTCTTCCTTTTTCTCATCTTTTTTTAAAACTTTTTTCCCTCATATTTTCTTGCTCTTCTTATTCTTCATCCTCCTGTTCTTCTTCTTTCAGTTCTTCGTTCTGTCTCCTCCTCTTCTAAATCTTTCTTTTCCTGCTTCATCTTCTTGGTTCTGTTTTTATTTTTCCATCTCCCCCACCTCACCTATCCAACTCTTCTTTTTTTAACTTCCCTTTCTTTTTCTTATCTCCAATTTCTTTTTCTTCCTTCTCGATCCTCTTCTTCTTTTCTCCAGTTTCTCTTCTTTGGCTTCTCCTCTTCTTCTTCTTCTTTTCTCCTTTTTCTTCTCCTCTGCTTCTTTTTCTTCCTCCTTCTCTTTTTCTCCTTTTTCTTCTTCTTCTTCAAGTCCTAAAATGTAGTTAACCTGGGATTTGAAGGGGTTACCTGTCAGTACATTACAGTGAATGAGGTAAAGTAAACTGATGGGCTCTCAGAATCTTTCTAGGAACCCACTCTATAGTGTTGACCTGTTAGGGAAGGAGTTTAGCATTAGAATCATATTCCAGCGCTGTTTACTGTAGTTGTGTGTGGGCAGTGACTCATTGTGGGTGCTGATCTTGCACAGAGAGATATGAAACTCAAAGGTTCTTGGTTCAAGCCTGGACCTGCGTGAACTCCTTAATCAGAACGGTGTTTTTTTTTCTGGAGGACTCTCAGCTTTGTGAACAAATTTACCTGCATTATGTGACTTTTATTCATGGACTAAGTCACCAGCAAAGCCCCCCCAGGTCAAACGGCACTGCTCCAGCCCACTGAACGCCTCTGATATGCTTGATTAGTTGAGGGCTCTCGCCGCGATCTCCTTTGCGAACCCAATTTAAATGACAAAGCACAGGCCTCTGAAGTTATAAAGCATAAGGTGCGAATGAAAAAGACATAGCGGGCTCGATTTTGCCAGGCCAGCAAAAGATAACAGCGAAGCCATTCAATTCAATCGACTCCGCAACTAAAACACCCCGGCCGCGGCTTTACTGTATTAGCACAAGCACAGGACTACGGAACAGCGAACTCCGCATATCTGCAGTTTGCAATGTAGAAGCATCTAATGACAACATTTGGCGTCCCAGGCTGGGAACCTGTTTTGCTATTGCATTACGCTGCACCGAGCAAGATAAAGAGACTAATTGGAAATGTAAATCTCAAGAGAAGCACGTTTCCTCTAAAAATTATTTAGTCAAATCATGCTGAAACAGCCTCGGTGGGATGGCCAATTACATTAACGTGGCAGTTCGGAGCAGACTTGGGAGTTTTGTCATGCGGGTTAGGCTTCCGTGACCTTCTGACCTGCGTGGAGCATAGAGACCAGGAGATGGCAATATCGTCGGTCTGCAGCCAGGGGCGTTCCTGTTCATAGGGCGTTACTGTTTTCAGGAACGCCCCCTCGTTCTCATTGGCTAAAACAAGAACGTCCTCGCTTTTTTATTTGCTTCAACACAGAACCGCCCCTCTTCCTCATTGGCTACAGCATGATCTATCCAAAACTGTAGTGTTGATTTATGATTTAGTTGCGTTTTATTTCCAAAGTTAATCATAAGCAGCATGACTGACATGTTCCAGTCCTTCCAGAGTCGGTTAATATTCGATTAGGTGATTTCATGTTACATTTGATTGTAGAATTATTGAATTATAAAACAAAAGTAACTCTGATGTATGTGTTATATAGTTTCTGGAACAGTAGGTGGCACTAGTGCTAACAAGCGCACAACACACCCACATGTGATCTACAGTGAAGCAGTTAGTAAAGAGAACGGAAGAGCAACCTACTCTGGTGTTTGTGTGTGCTTGTGTGTTGCCTAAAAACACTGATTTAACGCCTGTGACTGTAAAATACTACAGTAACTGTTACTCCTCTCATCTGAAATACATATATAAACTCCATACATATTCTCTCACATCACTACTAAACACTCCTTTTGTCGATATTGGACTGTTGGGGGCGGTTCTGTTCAAGTCGCATTGGTTGGGGGTCGTTTCTGCTTGTACAGGAACACCCCAACCTGTAATGCCCCTGGCTGCAGCTCGACCCTTCTCGGAGACGGAGAAGTGGACGCAAACGCAAGCTTTAATGAAGCTTTAATAAATATAAGAGCGAAAACAAACCATGACGTACGTGACAAAACAGACAAATCTCACAAAAAGAACCACAGGGGAGTGCAAAATAGATAAATACACAGGATAACAAGAGGGAAACAGCTGACAGGACTAATACAAATGAGGAACCGGTGAGACAGACAGGGCTAAGGCGGAGACACAGCACATGACAAAAACGAAGAATGTAAAAAGAAACACATCTCTCTGTCTTACAAACGTAAACAGACAGGCGAGGACAGGCAGGGCATTTTCATGCATTTTTCATGCAATTCACAAACAATAGCGTCCATTTCACAAATAATGTAAGTGTATCAGATGATTTTTAAAGAATAAAAATGTTTGTATTAAAGTCTATTTTTGTATAGAGGCTTATTTTACATATAGTCCTATTATCAGCAATTCTCAGTCCTCTGTCTAAATCTCCTGGTATGGCCACCAATCCAAGTTAAGGATGTTATTGGGCTAATTGGTTGTTAGGACACCCTTGCTCAATTGTGATGCACAGCTGAAAAACATTCTACTAATAAGTAAGTATAAAAGAGAGAACAACATTCTAGGTTAGTTTAGTATCTGAAGTATCTGAAACTTTTGGGCGATAGTATATATATATATATATATATATATATATATATATATATATATATATATATATATATATATATATATTTATATATGTATATTGTCACTGTCTAATGAAAACAAGCATCTCCAAAATAGTAACAGCCCACTTTTTCCCCTTAATTTAATGTGTAAACTGTTTATTAATACCTAATTACCTTAAATAACTAATATAATAATTTATGACTCAACTAATAAACATTAATAAAGTCATTTAAACCATTCATAAACCATTTATAAAGCTAGTCTCAAGTAGTACTATTATAAATCAATCCTAAACCACAAGTCTGGCAAGTCTGTGCCACCATAAGGATACAATTTGTGTGGTTTGAGAAGTTTTATGGGGAGAATTTATAGAAAAGGTTTGTTTTTCTGTTGAACTCTAAAATTAGCACCATTAGTCACGTATCTCCAGTGCTAAAGAAGCAAAATTTGGAAGCCTAACTGGTCTTTGCTGATTGATTTCATCTGCAGTCTCAGGAAAATATTGTGTATTTGATTTAACCAAACACCAGGTATTCATACCATGTAGGCACACTTGGTTAGGATTACAGTTACTGACTGGAGCCCATCTGTCACTTCAACCCCCCTCTGTCTCTTCTATCAATGAAGCGGGACCACCAAAGGACCACCGCTGACCAGATACTATGTTTGTGGTGAGGCATTTTCAGCACAGCAGTGACACTGTACAGTGGCGCCCTGCAGGAGAGCAGGATGTAAAATAAACCCTTCAGCCTGTCGGTATTACGAGACGTTGTGATTTTGTAATTGTAATTATGAGGAAATGTCTTGTAAAAATGAAATAATTTATCACAATTATGGAAAAGTATCTTGATATCATGAGAACATATGTTGTATAAATTACATTTTACTTCACGCTTAGCACTAAGCAGCATAACAGATTAGTACTCAAACACCGCAGAGAACTCTTAGTGTCACACCTCCATGCTCTTCTCCTGCCTCTTCAATACCCAGTCAAGGTTACAGGTTCACTCCCAACCAATCAACTGTGCTGTCGCTCGGAGAACTGATGTAATTTATCTATTCACTATCACTATTATTTTTACTATTATTTCATAAATGACAGCTTAACAGCAGAGGCCAAAACAGTTTTACATTCAATGTAAGTCAATGGAACCAGATGTTTTTCCAAGCTATTTTGGAGCATTTCTATTGGTCCATTCGTCATGAAATTTTCACAGAATGTAAACAACAGCTGTCAAGTTCAAATGATGCAGAAAAATAAAAATAACCCACAAAAATAGAGATGCATGTTTTTCTTTGGACATTGACGACATATACCTGCCTTGTTTCAATCATTCTTTGTGAGGGATCGTCTCCCTGTTTTTGTATCTCTTGTGTATGGCTCTCTGTTTTAATTCTCTACTCGTCTCCTGGTTTTGGTCTAAGCTTAGCCCTAGTCTGTTATGGTTGTTTACTATGTGGCTGACTTTGTTACCTTTAAGTCCTCACTTACCGTTTACCAACAAAGAAGCTTTTAATAAAACATCTGCTTGTGTCTGATTCCCTGCCGTCCATCTGTGTTTCTACAGATAGATAAATCTAAACTTTAGACACAGTCTTGTCCTAACTGGGCTTAGTCACGGTTCCCAGTTCTCCCTCTGCCTCCATCAAGTCTACTCACTACAACTCCCAGAATCCTCTGGTCTCTGACAGCACAGTCATAAGTTTCCCAGATCCTCCTCACCGGACTATTAACCACACACACCTGTCTATCATCTTACCTGGACTATATAAACCTGATAAATCTCATATTAGGTATTTTTTTCTTAATTCTGGTATATTATGATATTTTTACCACTTTTACTCAACTTTTTACTCATAGTGATGATATACCTGCCCATAATTAAGACATATTTTGCAAATTATACAACATATTTCTGATAAGGATGATATACCTTCCAATAATTACAGCACTATGTGTGATTTTTACAATATATTCTCTCATAAGGATGATATTCCGTTCCATAATTATGGTATATTATACCGTTTTTACAAAATATTCTGTCATAATAATAATATACCTTCCAATGACTATGACATATTATGTCAGTTTTAAAACATATTTTCTGATAAGGATGATATACCTTCCAATAATTACAGCACTATGTGTCATTTTTACAATATATTCTCTCATAATAATAATAATATACCTTCAAATAATTGTGGCACATTATGTTATTATTTCAACATATTATGTCATAAGGATGATATACCTTTCTATAATCATGGCATATTATTATGTCATTTTTACAATATGTTTTGTCATGATGATGATTATCTTAAGATTATCGACATATTAAGTTATTTTTACAACATATTTACTTACAATGATGGTATACATTACCATAATTACGGCATATTATGTCAGTTTCAAAACATATTTTGTCATAAGGATGATATACTTGGTATGATGGTATATTATGCCATTTTTACAAAATAGTCTCTCAAAATGATGATATACTTTCAAATAATTGTGGCATATTATGTTATTATTACAACATATTATGTCATAAGGATGATATACCTTCCCATAATGAATAATTATGTAAATTGTACAACATATTTTCTGATAAGGATGATATACCTTCCAATGATTATTATATTATGTCATTTTTGCAACATATTTTTTCATCAGGATGATATAGGTTACCATAATTATTGCATATTATGTCAGTTTTACAACATATTATGTCATAAGGATGATATTCCTTTCCATAATTATGGCATATTATGCAAATTATACAACATATTTTCTGATAAGGATGATATACCTCCAATGATTATGACATATTATGTCATTTTCACAACATATCTTCTCGTAAGGATGATATACCTTCCCATAATTACAGCATATTATGCATTATATTTCAAAAGTGTATATAATTAGCAAAACTAGCAGCGCACTGAACTTTAGAAACCACAAAATGAACCACAGTTATTACATCACCCTTAATTATGAGGTGTACCTCATTAAAAAAGTTAATGTCTGCCCTCGTTAATGGGAGCCAATTAGGCATGCTGTGGGTAGAGTGGCTCTAGCACAAGCGTATGTGTTATTTAGTAGTTCTAAAGTCATCACACTCGTTCTGAGATACAGAAAACAGTCCAAAATCTCTGAAAGGTGAAGTCAAACCTTTGACTGGCACTGTAGTTTCAGGCCTGGACACTTGTTTGACCAATCTAGAAGCCTAAGAAGAGGCTCTGGACCACGTTGGCCCTCTAGAAACCCAATGGAAGACGCGGCACATTGCAAAGCTGGGACTTGAACCCAAATTCCAGCAGTGGGATGTGTGGGAAGAGCGCTAGGTGGGCCCTTAGGGAACTTATTTGAAATCGTCAACGATTTCATTATGCACGGCGTGCGACAAATCCGTTGGGCCACCTCTAGGCATGGTGAGATAAACGCGCAAACAGATTTCAGAATGATTTTTTATGTTGTCTTTGTAATCAAGTAGGCATTTAATTACATTCGGCTGCACATTATTGAGATGAGGACGGTTTAGTCACCGCAAACACATAACGAGGAGCATATTTCATACCGGCTTGTTTGCCTTTTGAAATGAGACTTTTCCCCATTACCTGCAGCCAAGAGCAACTGTACCGCTGCAGATTAGGCAGGAGCACGTTAAAGAGAACCAATAAATTACCACGGCCTTGATCGTTTAGCGTGCGGGTGTTTGTGCGCAAGGGAGCGGGCTCGCGACGCTTGAGTGGACGATAATTCATAGCAGCACAGAGTCGTGCATCGGGCTATGGCATTGTTTCATTAAAATGCTTAATTAGCTGCATCATTTGGATTCACATGATTGTATTGCAATCTAAATATTTTCATTCGGAAGCAATACAGGCTCTGTAAACTGGAGGAGCGCCCTTAACAGATCGTTCCCTAATCAACCGCGATTGCTTTCGGAAAAAGTGCGGCAGCAGATGTGTCACTACTGCCGCTTCGCAAAAGTTTGGGGACACCCAAAGTGTTTCTCGTGCAAAATTCTATTCCAGGGAAACGCATCGTTAGCAGCGCTGGTGACGGGAACCAGATGTCCAAAGCTTTGAATGCCCCTGAAAAAAAAACACCCTCACAGACAGATAGTGGTATTAGTGGTATTGGACAGTGAACACAATACCTACATGCTTGTTATATACATGTATGCATGACATCAAAAAATCAGGGTCAGTTTGTTACTCTACACTATATATATTTATATATATATATATATATATATATATATATATATATATATATATATATATATATATATATATATATATATGTATTCAGAATAAACAATACAATATCAGAAACAGGTAGAATTGTCCCCACCCAAAAATTTAACCAAAGAACCAGAAACTGCATGTGTTTGGACTGTGTGAGGAAACCAGAGTACCCGGAGGAAACCCACTCAAGCACGGAGAGAACATGCACACTCCACACAGAACCACCCGGACCAGGAATCCAACCTGGATCGTCTTCCTGTGAGACGACAGTGCTAAACACTACACCACTGTGCTGCCAACATGTATCTTAAATTCTATTTTACTGCATCATTGACAGTTGCTGAATACATTGTGTGAACATTTCATGATGAACGGACCAATAGAAATGCTGAAACAGCTTGTACAAAAATTCTGGTTCCATTGACTTACATCCTTAAGTCCTGTAAAGTCGCCATTTGTTTCACTAGTCTATCTAACACTGCTTAAACATAATATCAATATCAAATATATACTATAATATATAGAGATGTGTAAATGTTAATGCAGTGATGTTTTAAACCGTATGTGGAGAGAGTATATCTAACCTCTCATAGACAGAAATGTCTCTAGAGGCTGTGTTTCATATAGCAGGGACTGAGAGGTTTGGTTTAGTGTGAGTCCCCAAAGAACAAGATCGCACAGTGTTTGTCTGGCTTTAGATAACATACAACTGCAGCTCAATCCAACGAAAACACTTAAACAAGTCCGGATGCGTTGGTAAGAGTTTTGATGCGTCCCTAATTTTAAGTATATTAAGCCACTCCAGGCACTGTCCTCCAAAAGGAATTCCACCCTTTAGAGTGGTTTGATGTGAAGCGGCTGCTTGTAGAGAAACTTACAGACTTAGATTTCTTTACAGTGATGATGAATGGACCCAGGGGTCATCATGACTACAACGTAAATATAGCCACATGCCCTGGACATACAAGAGGGGGGTATTTAATTAGAAGTCAGTAAGGTCCAGTTAGAGAAGATTTCCACAGACCAAGGTCCTGACCATCATCATTTCTAACTTGTGTTATGATTCAGTGTCTGTATAGTGAAGTAGCCTTGTATCAGCATCTTATACCATCAGCTAAAAGACAAAACAAATAACAAATACCGTTCAGTATATTTCACTAAATTTACTGTTTAAATGATGAACTGAATGAATTATTCGTAAAGCTCCAATTTTTTTTTCCTTACTTAAAGTAAAAACAAGGGCTACCTTAAAAAAAACAGAATGCTTTTGAAAAAAGAGAATCTTAAAGTGTTTATTTATAGAGAAAGTAAATAAAGCAGCGTCTTCTTGTTAACTCAGCTTCACAGATTAACATGTTGGTTTTACAGAGTGGTATTCTCTAAAACTAGACGAGCGAGTCCATTCCATAACGCTGTTGACTTTTCTGTTTTAAAAGCACGTTATTCTTTCTGACTCGCTTTAGTCTCCGGCTGCTGCTTTTCCTCGCCTGTGTGCACGCACCGCACGGCCCAACAGATCTGATTGGCTGAGGAGCACCTTCAGTGATTTTACAGCACAAGCGATTGGTCTCTGAGTTCACTGCACTGTAAAGCCTGTATACCGTAAAGACAAGAAAAGCTCCACCGCTTAAAATAAACACAGTCTAAATTAAATCATTATCAATAGTTCATCGGTTTGGGTTCGCATTGGACCATATCTGGGTCCAGATATGGACCGCAGTCCGCCTATTAGTGATATATAATATTGATGATGACCTGTGATAAAATTTGGAACTACTACTAATCAGTGCAGCCTATCACCATGAAAAGAGCCATAACACAGCATACCAAATATCAGACATCAGGCAACGTGTTTATAACTATTTAATACAATAAAGAGCTTTTGGAGGCATTAAACTCTTCAGACGTCTGGTTCCTATCATCACCACCAGTGCAGTGAGCACTTTTCTAAACTTTGGAATCCGTTTGTAGAACTATCCATTAATTGAAAAGCAACTGACAGAAAATTGCCTCAACTGACTCAAATATGTGTCACTTATGCAACTGCTGTTCATGTATGCATGCATGCGGGTTCTCCATATGTTTGTCGTGCTGTGGTCAGTAGCTGTGAATGGCGCTGCATAATTGCCGGCTCTGGCTGTAAACCCAGTTTCCTGAGTCGAGCTCCTGCTGGATTGCTGAATTGTTTATGAACAGTCGCTTGTTTTGTTTTTTTCTCGCGATGTTCCCTGGCATCTGTATGCTCATCACAGTTTTAATGCATATCCCAAGTGTGCGAGGAACTGCACGTTTCCTTCAGTTTCTCGAAAACTGGGACGCCGTGGAAGATCACTCAGCAGGCGTGTCGTCGGAGCAGTGCTTTCAAGCAGCAAACATGCCAACAACTGCTGAGTTCTGTTGATTTTTTTCCTCCCATACTTATATTTTGCAGCTAGTTGGAGGGGTTAAACACATGGTGAGCCATTCGAGGAGGCACTTAAGTGCTGCCCTGAGCACTAAATAGGAGGTGCAGCCAGCGGTGAATAATTGCCAAATAACAAAAAAAAGAAAAAGAAAAGTCTTTGTTTGGCTCATAAGAATAATTGATTTTTCATGGAGTTGGACGTTTTTACACATCAGAAGACTTGCAAGGTCTCCTACTGTGGTCAGCGGGCCTAGGACTTCCACCGGGCTGGAGAAAATGTAATTAATTGGATCTGATTAAAATTAATGAAGTAATTAAAGAGCTGCTGGGGCCGGTCCAGGCTCGCGTGGATAAAACCCCGCCAGCACCGGGATGGGAGGACAGGGACCGAGGAGGAGAGCCAGGAGCAGCGGCGCTAACGCCCGCACTGCTTCATTACTGGACTTCTTGGCTCGGGCTGCCTTTTCTCTTGGGCCATCAACCTCTTGACTGACCCAGATAAGCCCCCCCACTCACATGGCCTGCATACTGTAAGGCGTGTGACAGATATGGCTGGACAAATTATCACCCAGCCCTATAATTGTGATCATATTGGTATATTATGATGTGCCAATCTGATTGGTTAAGCTTTGATGTATGCGACGGACACTTGGTTTACCAAAACATCAGCTGACACTGAAACATTGTCTGTTGGCAGGAATTCTCTAAATCATTCTCTAAATCAGATTGTTAGAGAATATCTTTGCATATTGCTACAATGAAAGTGTTTAACCTTGTATTAATGATATACACTGCTAGGCTATTAGACTGTTTTACATACAAACCAGGGGGGTCTATGAGGGGGGTCTGAGAAGGCCTAGATCACCAACCCCCATATTTCTGACAGCTAAAAAACAAGCCCTTCAGCGACAATGAACAAGTAATTTGTCTTGTTTTATCCAAAATATCACTCAGCCCGTTACCTGTAAAACATCTTTGTACATTATGATGTGCCAAGTTTGATTGGTTAAGTTTTTGGTATGCGGTGGACCACCAAAATGTCAACACACACACCTCTGGAACATTTGAGGTTGCCAGGAATTCTCTAAATGTATGATTTGCCAGAAGATGTATTTGCATATTGCTGTCATCTACAATATTAGCTTTGCAAAGGCCAATAAAAATGATTAACCTTGTATTAATGATATACAGTGCTAAGCTATGAGGCTGGAGTGTAGCTATGAGGGGGGTCGGGGAAGGCCTAGATCACCTACCTCCGCATTTCTGACAGCTCGAAATAAGTCCTTTCATGCCAATGAACATGTAATTTGTGTTGGCACCCTTATAATAAGAGGATGAACCCTAAAAAAGAGTTTCAATCCTTTTTATTCAACGTAAACAAATGAAGGTAACCTGCAAGGCCCTTTGATCTTGATCATTGGTTTTAGCTACCGCATGACTGCAAGCCAAGTACTACGGCTGTTTGTTGCAAATTTGGGATGGGTGAGGTGGGGTGGGGCAAATATCAGTCAGTTATAGTTTCAAACTTTTATTAAACCCAAAACACACTACCAGTCAAAAGTTTGGACACACCTATATATAGTTTTATAATTGTAGTGCCAATTTAAATAGTAAAGTATGCGTCTATGTTCAAAAATATTTCTAAAACATTTACAACGCATAAAATGTTTTAGAAGACCCATAAAACCCCCAAAACTGTTTATCAGAACAAGATCTCAAGATGCTTCAGTCCTGTTGGAAAAGCAGCTCATGAAGCTGCTTTACTGTTCCATCACTGTTTTCTAACGTATGTCATAATAGTTTCTAGAAGTGCTTCCTTTTTAATCTTAACTATAATCATATTTACCGTTCTTCAGCTTTTTCATTACAATATTTATAGCAACATGCAGACTGCAAGAAGTGACATGGCTGTTATGATTAGCAGCAAAATGAATCTCTATTCAGAGTGCGTATGACATTATTCTGGTTTTCCTGTTTTAATATTAATATACCTACAAAGCATAAGATATCAAAAAGTGTTCCATTTAATTTTATACTGCGTATCCTGAGTCCACGCTCATGGTTCCCAACCCTGGTTCCAGACGCCCCCTTGCCCTGCACATATTAGTGTTTGCCCTGTGTCCAACATACCTGGTCCAACTAATCCTCTAACAAGCTCCTCCTGAATTCCAGTGGCTGCAGTTTGGCAACCCTAGACCAGGTTTAGGAACTGCTGTGATGAGGTATGTTCTAAGAGCCAACACGTAAGCACAGCTTGACCCTGCCTGAAGCTTTCGGCAGATTACCTAAAGCTATGTTAGCTACTGACATGACGTTGGAATGGCTTCCATTTCCATTATTTTCCAACAAAATGCTGTGCAGTGGCCAGTAACCACAGCTTCAGTCAACGCTGGTGGCAGTAACAGTAACTGTGACATGTTACATAAAACGTCACAGCAGATTCCACATCTGGCGCAGCAGGGGGGCAAGGGCAGTGGGACACGGCTTTATACAGGCAGTGAAGAGTGTGTTAAAGACTGTCAATGGCGGAGCAGTAGGAATGCTGGCTTTAAAACAAGGTCGTGCGGGGACTGCTAGCAGCTCCAGTTATCTAGGGGGATGAAAGGGGCACAGTGGGCGAGCGAGGCATTTTGTAGTGTTAACCAATAGAGATGGACCGATCAGCGTTTTTGAGTGTGATTCCGTTAGCCGATACCTTTTCTATCAGCACATGCTGTGGTGAACATTATAAACTGTTCTCTCGAGGCCGCTGCTTTTGTCAGTCTGTGGAAAATGAAAGGGAGTGTATTTCCACCTAGCAGTTCAGATAGGAATTGCAGGGAGCTGGCCGGAGGGCTCCTCTTCCTGGATGACACGCTAGCTTAAATACAGAAATTAGGCTCATTTGTTTAACGATACATGGATGATCGATCCTTCCATCTCTATTAACCACATGTTTACATGATCTTGTCCTTTACTAACCTCCCTAACATGCCACAGGACACCATAATGTAAGAATATTAAATACCCCCACCCAGTGCACAAGAGCATGCTTTTCAAATAATTATATTAACACCTCAGTAAAACACCCTTGATATGTACTTATTAAGCCTTGAGGCCAGTAGTTGGTAAGGAAAAGGCTGTTCTTACTACATTATTCAGCAGTAATAAAGGTGAAATAAACATTTGCCAACCATTTTTACTTGTGTATTATGCATCAAAATCTTTGATGTATAAGCCTTTTCTGACCAATATCTGGTAATTCACTAATCAAGCTAATAACTATTAACTGGCTAATTATTACAGTATTGCTTAATAATATAGTAATGACTATTTGCCTGAACCGACTTATAGCATTATTTATTAGCATTATGCTTCCAAGGGCCTAGATTTTCTCTTGATATTGGTGGGGACCTATGAATAACTTTCAAACCAATAAGCAGTGAGTTTACAACTAAAGACTTTAGACTTTACTTCAGACATAGTGTAAATTAATCAGAGAGAGTTTCAGCTGGAGTTAGACATGCTGCTCTGGGAGACTGTAAGAGAATTGATGGCTGTTGATGACAGTTGGCTGTTTGTTGTGCAGTTAATTTCCAAACCATGTTCTTTACAGCTACAGACAATGTTAGCCTGCTATATGCTCTGCGCTAAAGCCTAGCATCACCATTAACCTTATTATGATGAACTCATTTCATTAGAGAACTTGACTTTAAGTGACTTACACGTTCCTTTGAAAAACAGTTCTTTATGTCCACCCTCAACTTTTTTGCTGCCATCCTCACTTGCTTTTAACACCCATGTCTCCCACGCTGCATCTGAGTCTTACACAGTGAGTCTCACATGACTGGAAAGCTTTCCTTCCAGTTTTGGCGCTGCTAACAATCAAACGTAGCTATAGAGTCTCACGTGACAGCAGGGAAAGACACAGCCAATCACACTGGCCGTATGTGTTACCTCAGGACTCCAGTAGAGAACGTGATTTAACCCTTTCTGCACCTCTAGGTTAATGAGACATTGACAGATCAGAGTTTTTTTTGGAGGGTAATAAATTATTGGTGGGGCGAATTCAGTAATCGGTAGTGCTAATTCTACGCCCTTGTATGCTTCAGTTGGTTAAGTTAATACTTAATAATGTAGTAATAAGCAGTCAGTTTGTGGTATTAGATTGATGGTTAGTTACCAGCTATTGTCTCAAAACATCTAAAATATTGAGCTTAGCATTATGATGTATAATGTTTAAATAAAAGTGATAAAAAAAAAAAAAAAAAAAAAAATATATATATATATATATATATATATATATATATATATATGTTGGAGTTACTTGTTTTACTTTGGACAGTGTTCATTTATAAATAGTTATAACACATTAATATTGCAGACAAATCAAAGCTATAAATATAATGAATATAAATTTTAATGCTGACTGATGGAAATGACAAGGTAAGATTAGTAAACATCAAACTCTGAGCTTGAACAGCATAAATGACTGTTATTCAAGTAACTGTTGTTATTTTGATTAATGTGTTGTAACTGCTTATTAATGGTTTAATGTTTACAAATTTTAAGGTGACCTAATTAATAGCCATTAATAAACTCATTTTAAGGCATGTATAAACCTGTTATAAAGCTAGTCATGTTCATATACTCATTTAACCAATATGTGAAACTTTGCAAATTAATAAAAAAAAAATAATTGTATTTAAAAAGCAGATCAAACGTTTAGAATGACTTTATTTGTAATACAAATCGTTGCTGCTATTTTACAATATTTTACATTAAAGATGACAAGCTGAATGTCAATGGGAGTTTTAAGAATGTATGTAATATTTACAGTCAGAAAATGATATGATGAAATGATAATGCAATGAAAGGAAATTTTTCTTTGCCTCTAGATTAGATTTTTTATTCTGGGTAATAATTTGTCATCATAGAATCATATAGAATTTTGGACACGTCTATAATTTTTAGGTTAAGCCGTGAAGCTGCTTCTTAGAAGAACTATTCTGAACACATGTTTTCATCAATTGGCTTATATAGTAATGAAATCTTTTAAAGAGTAGATTATGTTTTATGAGATCTTCACTGTTATACTGAGGTGCTCATCACACTGTCTACACGCCGTCCTGTTGTAACCCTTGTGTTATCCCTCTACTTGATTCCTACACTCATGTTTCCGAGTGACAAACTCAATAATAAAGCGAAGGGATCAGGGCATAATGGGCTAAGCTGATTGGAGGGCTCTTGATGGGGGTTAACTCTCAGCCTGAGCACTATAACCACTCTTACTCTTCTGTCCAATTTACATGCAGTAGAAGTGCCATCCAGTTCGCTTTAATGAATTCATTTACATTTACATCTCACTTGCAGTTGTGACATTTCCCTCGGGAGCCCTGAGGTTTAGCTTTGCGTTTACCCACAATGCACCTGCGGGAATGCTCTGCTGTGACCACCGTGCCCTTCCACAGAGTTGAAGCACTGCTCTACACCCACCCCCCACCCCCCTTTTTTTTTTTGGAGCCAGACCACATTTCATCTATTTCTGCCCTGGTGGTCCGCTGCTGAGTCGCAGATATTCCGTTTTACTGTCCTATCCATTTAGGCTGGCTGTCGATGTGGCTAAGTTTGACAGAGCATCCACGACAAGCCGGCTCTCTTAATGCGCCCTCGAGCACAAGCGCTGCTCTTCTGCAGTGTACAGGAGGATGAATCTGTAGAACTAATTTAATCAGTCTCAAGATTGCCTGTGTTCCACCTCATTTTCATTTTAGTTTTATTAATTTTTTGTATTATTATATGTTGCCAAATATATAAAATAAGCAATATTCTATACTGTGACAGTGGGGGTTGTGACCTCTGAAGGTGCTGAAACCACACCCAAGGCGGGCAGTGGGAAATGTAGCCACCGGGCACACAACTAGACCAAATTAGCAAAGCTGATGCTGTAACGGAGGGCCGCTGAGCTGTAACGGAGTCTGAGACTCACAGTATAGCAGTAAAACTCTGAGGAATGTCCTCAATTACCCTGTTGGATGTACCCACAGGGCACTGTCCTAGCTCAAAGCATGAAGGGGCTCAATAAGGGCAGCCTGGCCGATGTAACTGATAGCTCCATAGTTTAGCCTAGCTTAGAGTTAGAGAGGCTAGCACTGCAAAAGAGATGAGAGGACTGGTAAGCCGTAACAGGAGCCAGGCT
Organism: Megaleporinus macrocephalus; assembly: GCA_021613375.1. Classification (NCBI taxonomy): domain Eukaryota; kingdom Metazoa; phylum Chordata; class Actinopteri; order Characiformes; family Anostomidae; genus Megaleporinus; species Megaleporinus macrocephalus. The sequence goes on along the minus strand of CM038714.1, from coordinate 8,598,952 downwards.
TGCGGTTAGCAAGATCGTCCATTTACCAGTAATGTAGATGCTGGACACTGACCTTGGCTAACAAGGGCAACCAGGCTAATGTAATGAAAGCGCCTTAGCTTCGCTGAGTTCGAAAGGCTACTGCTGTAAAGAGGGCTCACAGTGTAGCAGCAAAACTAAGAGCATGGTCCTCTGTTTACCAGCTAAATGTAAGCTAGAGAAGCTAGTGTTGTTGAGGAGGGCAGGTAAGCCACAATGGGAGCTTATGGTATGGCAACAAAACTGTGAGCAATGTCCTTTGTTTAGCAGTAAAATTAAGTTACTGCCGGCCACTGACCTAGCTTAAGCATAGTATGAAGAAGCTCAATCAGGGCAGCCTGGCTTACATAACTGATAGCACATTAGTTAACTGATTAACTGAGTTAGAATGTCAAGCACTGTGAAAGAGGGCTGGTATGCTGTGATGGAAGACAGGGTTTAAGGAGAAGCAGCACATCTTTGCATAAGATTCTATGTTTAATGTATTAAATGTAATGGAAATGCACCTTAGCTGAGTTGGAGAGGCTAGCGCTGTTCAGGAGGGCTGAAGTAGCAAACCTGAGAGCAAGGCCCTTCATTTACCAGTAAACTGTAGCTGAAGGACACTGATGTAGCTTAAGTGTCACTTAAAGGAGCTCAATCAGGGCAGGCTGGCTAACATAACTGATAGCCTTAGCTTAGCTGACTTAGAGAGGCTACTGCTGTTAAGGAGGGACTGTAGGCTGTGATAAAAGCTGGGCTTGCGGTGTAGCAGCAAACCTATGAGCACAGTTCTCTGTTTACCAGTCAAAAGTAATGGAACTGCACCCTAGCTTAGCTGAGTAAGAGGGGCCGAGCACAGTATGAAAGGCCCCAATTAGGGCAGCCTGACATGTGTAACTGATAGCACATTAACTTAGCTGAGTTGGAGAGGCTATTGCTGATGTGGAGGGCTATAACAGGAGCCAGGGCTTGAGGTGTAGCAGCTAAGTATGAGCACGGCCCTCTGTTTACCATTTTAATGTAAGTTGAGTTGGAGAGACTAGCACTGTTAAGGAGGGCTGGTATGGCATAAAGGGAGCTGACACTTAAGGTGTAACAGCAAAACTTTAAGCAAGGTCCTTCGTCTAGCACTAAAATTAAGTAACTGCTGGCCACTGACCTAGCTTGAGCATAGAAAGAAGGCCTTGATTGGGCAGCTTGGCTAATGTAACTAATAGCACCTTAACTGAGTTAGAGAAGCTCCTGCAGTAAAGGAGAACTATACTATAAGCATGGTCCTCTGTTTACCAGTAAAGTGTAGCTGGCAGTCACTGTCCTAGCTTGAGCATAGTTTGAAGAGGCTCAAGCAAGGCAGCCTGGCTGACATAACTGATAGCACATTAGCTTAGCTGGGTCAGAGAAGCTACTGCTGTATTGGAGGGCTTATAAGCCGTGAGGGGTGCTGGGGCTTGTGTTGTAGCAGCAAAACTATGAGAACTGTCCTCTGTTTACCATTAAAATGTAATGTAAACTAAGCTTAGCTTAGCTGAGTTGGAGAGGATAATGCTGTAGAGGAGGGCTGCTAAGCTGCGATGGTGAAATGTAGCTGTCACCTAGTTTCAGCGTGTCATAAATGGGCTCAATCAGAACAGGCTGGCTGATGTAGCTGATAGCTCTTAGCTTAGCTGAGTTAGCACTAAGTTAGCATTATGGAGGCTGTGACAGAGGCCAGAACTTGGACTTGCAGCTGCTCTGCAAAGCTGTTCTGCAAATTCTTGTGTCCAGGGAAGACGGATTTGCAAGACGAGGGCATGGCAACCTAGCAAACTAATAGCTGTAATAAGTGTATTAGCTTGGGATCTGTCGGGAGAACCACTGGTGCTAATGCACTCTCGGTTTTATAATGTTATAGTGTCAGCAGAAGGGTCATGTTCTACTTCACAACCTCTCTAACTTTTTTCTAACATGTTTATTGTGTTTAGAAACTAATCTCCTTACACAAAACTTCCCTCACACTGCTTTAATGGCTAAAATCAAAGAAATGAAGGCAGGTCTTATACTTGTGCAAATTAGTCCTTCTAGTACAATTACAGTACTCAGCAGTGTAGCATATTGACGTGGTTTCCTCTGTAACATGTAGCTCGTGTGAGGACGTATGAGCAGGGCACTACTTTCTGTTTCTCCCTCCATGCTAACCGGTTGTGAGGTAAGCAAACAAGGTGACTCGTTTGACGCAATGGAAGAAGGGCGTTCTTGAGGGGACATGGTGAGAGAGGCGTCCCACGGTGCATATTAATTGAAATCCGCTGAGACCTCCACCTGTGCTGGAGGATGTACAACACTGAGCGACTTCCTTTTCACATGGGACTCATATGTGCCCGACGCCGCTCCGGTGGCACCTCTCCATCCTGCCACTTGGGTTAGGTAACACTCCCTCAGCGATTTGGAACAGGAGCGTTATTTCCCTTGGAGATTCTTTCTTCTTCTTATTCTTTTCCCAGATAACTTGAGCTTTGGCCTCATTTTTGTAAGTGCGAAAAACGTTACATAAGTTGGAGCTGTTTATGCGCAAATATAGATCGAGCACTGGAGCACAAGCATCAGCGCTGTATTTCGAAGCAGTTATGAAATGATAAACAGGCAAATAGGCGAGACTTCTGGGCAACATGATTCAGCATCAGGAACAAAGCAGAAAACATATTTAACAGGGATTTACGCCAAAGTGTCAGCAGCTAAGTATAATATTACTTACAGTATTTCGTGTATCAACGCTTTACTTTTATTACAGTTTCCATTCTGCAAGAGACTTGCTTCCAGTTTACACAGAAATCAGCATCCACATCTCCAAAGTTCAGTATTAGTGGTTTATTAGTTTTTGCTCCTCACCAGCCAAATAATCCTAATCACAAAGTTTCTCATCGGTTAATAAAACCTACTCTACACTCTTTAAAAAAGATGGTTCAGCTTCATATCATAACAATAGAAGATGCTACAGTACTGTGCAAAAGTATTTGGCACTTGGCACTTGGGGACGTTATTATATTTAAAAAGCTTTTAAATATTCTAATAGTATTAATACAGTATGTAATGCTTACATATGCCCTTACATATGCTCCTTGTGGAAACAACCCAGTATTATTTAGAGTTTGCATCTAATACCTGCTTTGACTGCTCAGTACTTCATTAAGCTAAATAAAGATTGTTGCTGAAGGAACTGGATACATTCATACAATGTCTGGGGCGTCCAGGAGAAATCTGGAACTTTTCAAACTGGAGCTCAAGACATGATCTACTTCTTTCACAATAAGATATTCATGCTACTTTGTATTGTATTTATGTTTATTTACATCTGTTCCAATGATATCTGGTTTTCTTCTTCTCTTATGTCTATGTAAAACCATATACTACACATTTCCCATCAATCTTTTAAAAAACGTTTATTAAAATGGTTTTATGTGGAACTCATCGTTCTAAATACAGCTACTGCTTTTGCTAAAGAACCCTTAAAGAACCGTCTTTGAAGTATGTATATCTCAGATATCCATTGTTGGTGTTCTAATGCACATTGTCTTCTTTGGTGGTCTACCAGGTCTTCCACAGTTGTCCGGAATCTTTTAATTATTAATCATTTTAAAAACTGGTACAATGAAATATGGATACGTTCCTGAAAAGAGCTTTGAATGGTGTTGAACCTTTACTGGCATTTGAAGATTCTTCCAAAGTTAATGTCTCATTTAAAATATTGGTTCTTTAGGGAACCAAGGATGGTTCTACTATGACACTATCCCTTCTGGGCTCGTTCCCCACCTTTGCTTGGTCATAAGTCACAATCTGATTGGTCGCTGCTGTTCACTTTTCCAACTAGTCAAAGTTGTAAAACTTTGTTTTGTACCTGTTTTATCCCTATAGTGCTCGTGTCCATAAAAAATGAATAGGAAGCAAAAAACATGAACACAATAAAAATGCATGGGCAGTCCCAGTGTTCCTGGACACAGTGTCCCCAAGCCCTGTTCCCCTTTTCTCAATGACCTCAGGCAACCTGCGAGCAAACTGCGAGCCAGAAGACACCATCAAATGGGCTGCTGAAGCAACAGACGTCACAGGTTCTCCTCACGGCTCTTCCACCCTGGATCGGGTTCCTCGTGGTCTTGGCAGCTTTGCTTTTGCAGATGAGGTTGGGGGCTTTTTCAGGGAGAAGGTGATGGGGATGATTCCAGGCAGACCCCATAGACAGAGTCCCAGCTTTCAGACTCTGCAATCAGCTCCCCCGGAGGGAGCAGGAGCTTCTCCACCGAGCCACCATCCCAAAGATGGAAGCCGTTATGTGTCATGCTTTCATTCATGCTCTCTATTTGGCAGTGGCCTCGAGTGTTTGTCTCTCTGTCTTGGCTTCACTTTTGGAAATGGAGGCTTGGGCGCAATCCAAGCCGCTCAAGAGCTTGGGCACATTTCGGTTTCTCCTTTATGCACATTAATAAGAGGAACCGGAGCAATTCGCAGGTGAAATGAGAGACAGTCGGGCGCTCCAGGGTGGGGAAAGTCTCGGCGTGGAAAAAGACATAAATGTAAGAGGAGGGATGGAGCCCAAACCAACCTTACAACATTCTCTTTTGAATGAGGAAACCTGGCTCTGTAGAGTTATAATTGGAGAAAGTCTGATTGTGTAAAGCAATTTTAACATGAAAGACAACCAGAGAAACGCGTGTTGAAACCATCGACACACACCATTCATCCCGTTCCAGATGTGAGGTCACGCGCCGGGGAACTTTTTCCACCTTGTTTGCAGAATAAACATCAGAAATATCTGCTCGAATAAAAACAAAACGTGGAGGTATGCTGTCGCAAGATATGAACCAACCATCAATAACGTTCTTGTCCTCATTTATCCCCCTCGCCTCCCCAACCCCTCATTCTTCAGGGTCATTGGGCGGCCAGTTATCCCCCCAGCCGGGGAAAGAATAATCCTCTACGGTATATTCCCCGCCGAGGCATTTCAGAGGTGTTAAGTGCATTTGTCTGTGAAAAGGCTGGAGAGATTACGGGAACTATCAACACTGTCGCAGAGCTCGTTAGCTTCGCAGCGCATTTCCATTTTTACCAGGCTTCAAAACATCGCTGGCGACGTGATAGATCTATTTCTCTTTATCGCCCTGGCCCACATAGATGAGGGAGAAACAGGCGGCAAAGGTGGCGCGAAGCATTATTAAACGAATAATTGTGCGGGGCCGTCTCGCCGACACGATTCTCCAAGCGTGCGGGAAATGGCACTCGCCTATTCTGGCCAGCGCAGACAAGCTATTTATTATTAAGGCCGGTAAGGCGGGCGCATATTGTAGTTGTTGAAAGAAGCTAACAGTTTCGTTTGATTTCATTCATAGAGTAAAGCTTGTTTTGGTGCGGATGGAAATTAGAGGGCGTTTGTAAGTGTCGCAGAGCAAAGGCCGTGACAAGATGGTGAAAGCAATAGAACTTGTAGACCTATTCAACACTGAAATTATATATATATATATATATATAAAATCTCCTTGTTTCTGCAATGTCTGTCCATTGTATCAGCTCCACTTACCATATAGGAGAACCTTGTAGGTCTACACTTACAGACTGTAGTCCATCTGATTCTCTGTATACATTGTCACCCTGTTCTTCAATGAGCAGGGTCCCCATAGGACCACCTCAGAGCAGGTATTATTTAGAGGTGGATCATTCTCAGCTCTGCAGTGACACTGACATGATGATGGTGGTGTGTTGTGCTGGTGTGAGTGTCCAGGCTGGACTGAGATTATTCCACAAACCATCAACATCCAGCCAACAGTGTCCTGTGGACAGCATCCTGTGTCCACTGATGAAGGACTAGTAAGCTATGCAGCAACAGATGAGTGACCATCTCTGACTTCACATCTACACGGTGGACCAGCAAGGTAGGACTGTCTAATAGAGTGGACATTATTGGACTAGTCTGATCCACTCACACCAGCACAACACACCCTAACATACCTCCACCATGTTAGCATCACTGCAGTGCATGGAATGATCCAGCACCCTAATAATATCTGCTCTGTGGTGGTCCTGTGGGGGTCTTGACCTTTAAAGAACAGCATAACGAAGTGTAGAATGAAGCAGATGTGCTACAGTCTGTAATTGTAGAACTACGAAAGGATACGTGTACTCTGTACGTCCAGTGATGTTAAGATAAAACCTTCTGGAGTATAAAGCAGCCCTTCAGTTAATGATGAACACATAAAACAGCTGACGACTAAAACTAAAATGTGATCTGAAGACAATAACGCACCGTCAAGGACAATTAGAAACCGAGTTCCCTCGTTTCTCTCACCCCAAGCCTTTGTTTTGCTGTTGTTTTACTGGAAGTGAATGAGCATTTCTGTGTACTTCCAGAAGTCATTTCAGGCGAGCCGCGGCTGTCAGAACTGTCAAAAGCTGCGCAGCTGGAGACGCAGCCGCCACGCTGTGTATATTTGCGTAAGATTAAGCAGAATTATATATATAGCAGGAAAAAAAACAAAAAAAAAAAAATAGATGAAAACTGTTGAGCGGAGATGGCGGGCGATGTTCTCGTGAGTGGAGAGAGAAGTCTGCTCTGCTTTGCTTATAGACGAGCTTCATCAGGCTAGTCTGGCTCTGTTTTCTTTTGCAGACCCAACGCGCTGTCTGACCTCCCAAATGGTCAGGTCAGAGTTTAAAAGCATGGTCGAAACGCGGTGGTCGGAAAAGAGTAGGAGAGCATCCAAGCCTGCTTTATATGGCATCGTCGTGTGCCGCCCCCCCACCCCCACCCCCATGGTGCATGGAATGTGTCTGAGCCTGGTTGGTGTGTGTCTATGTGGAAAGTGACATAAGGTGGAAAGTGACCTGGGGTGCCCTTCACGCTGGATGCCATGTGTCTGTGTGGTCTGGATGCGGAGCTGCGCCACAGGGGCCTATCCCATTTCCGTCCCCCAGTATCAACCTCTTCTAGCTTGTGAAACGTTATAGCCAGCAGTTAGCTTCAAATAGCAAAATGGGCCGAGATGTTACAGGGGCAATGTGAGATCACTACACTCTCTCGGTCTGTTGTAGACATGGCTACAGTGGTGCCACAGCAGTGTATTCGGTCCTACTTTCATTGAAGGGTCTCTAATAACTGTGTAGGTACACATTAACAACACACGCAACAACAGTGTAGCTACTTCAGGTGTAGCCACTGTTACCAAAGGATTACAGCAGTACAACTTATATAATTAGACTATACATCAGCACTCAATGTCTTATTTTGGCCTGTGTAATTACATAAAGGTTATTATAAGTATTATAAGTATAACTGCATTATTATTTAGCTTATTTATGCCAGATGTTTGTCCAGCATTATATGAAAATTTGTAACTTACATTAAGACAGTATATACACTGGAGTTGTCTTCTTTCCTTATAATTCTGAGTAATAATGTAATCTCACTCATGTTGTTACCAATGTGTTATAACACTAGAGAAAACATGCTGTTATAACTATCAGGATACGCTTATATAACTATATAAGGCAAAAAAGACACACATGTGTAGTTACTTAAGCTGTAATCAGTAGCGTTGGCTCTATAACTAGTAGTTACATTGTTGCTGCGTGTGTGGTTAATATGTAATTACACTGTTAAAATAATAAGTTGTGAAGAACCCATAAAAAGCTACTACAGCAGCTTTAGTGTGAATACTTGTGTGCACTCTGGTTGAAAGATGTTTCAGTGTGTTTAGCTACCTGGCTATTTCTGAAAGACACCAGGCAGCTGATGTTAATATCACATCTGTGTTTATTATCCGCCGCACCAGTGAATATCTTTATTACTGTGGGGGCAGAATTCTCAATGGTTGGATACATGGTCACCAACTTGGGTTCTGATTTGATTCGGGGGAAGGTCGTTGACATGCAGGAACAATTAATGAACGCTATAAATGATTAGGTTATTATTATTATTTCATTATCAAATTTGTCTGTCTAAAAGTAGCCTGTATAGTGTCTCTCTCTCTGGTCGGCTGAAGCATCTTGATATCGTGATCAGATCACATGCTGGTGATCATATGGTAATCTTCTTATGTTAATATTAAATGTTGAATAAATAAACTTTACTAAAATGTTTAATGTTAAGCTGGTAAAGGTTGAGTCTTTTAAATTGTGGTGCTTGTGCTTAATCAGGGATCTATGAGTGGAGTAGCAGTGAAGTTAATGCTGTTTGCAGAACAGACGCACGTCTCAAACTCCAAGCTATAAGAGACAATGAAAATAAACCAGATAAAACTTTTAACAATGTAAATTCTCTAATTTATGACGAGTATTAAACTGGATACTAGTTAAAGATTCCATGCTATAAACAAATCACCCAATCAGAAGTCAGGGTGAAGATGACGATGTGTGCATGCTTTTAAGGGTGATATTTTATTAGGTAAAGTGTTTGATTTGACTGTTTTTCAGTTTAAAGAAGATCTGTAGATCTTTCTTGTTGCTCTGCTCAGCAGCTCAAACACTGTATATGTGAAGGACCAGGTTATGTGAGCTGTAGTGGTCGCATGAACGGCGTAATGAAACAGAACAGACCGTCCACCAGAATCTGAAACTGTCCTGAAAATGTGCTCATAATGTCTGAAACAGAGCTGGTGGTCAGCTGGCGTTTTTGGGGCGGCCCACTGGTGGAGTATTATACAAACTGCCACGTTTCTTCACTGGTTTTGCAAAGTCAGTCCAATAGACTTATTCTACCTTCAGTTCTTCTTTTGTATTCGTTGTAAACTAATTTGGTAAATCTTTTTTAACTAGATCCTTTAACTTTGAGTCTAGTCATTATATTGATTCTCTCAACTGTTTGTAATAATTATCTCAGCTCGTATTTGAAAACTACACTTTATATGAAGGACAGTAATCTGGGTGGTTTAGGGTGAACTTGCATTGACAAACCATCAGGGAGCCGCTGACCTTGTCCAGCCAGTGGACTGATATACAGTACTGTGCATATGTTTGAGGCACTTGGGTAGATAGATAGATAGATAGATAGATAGATAGATAGATAGATAGATAGATAGATAGATAGATAGATACTTTAGTCTAGGAAATTCATAGGATTTATAGTATACTACTTATAGAAAATTTAGCCAACCAGTAGCTTATACACAACAAAGATAAGCCAAACCAAAACCAAACCTACAGGTAATTTAGAGTGAGGATCAACCTAACATGCATGTCTATAGACTGTGGGAGGAAACTGGAGTATCCGGAGGAAACCCCTTCAGGCAAGGGGAGAACATATACACTCCAAGTTTAAAGTTTCAAGTTTCAAGTTCATTTGTCATTTGCACATCATGTCAGGACATAACATGCATTTGAAATGCTTGGGGTGAGGCTCAGATACAACTCTACAGCAGGGCAGCATTATATATGTAAAACAGTGCAATCATGCAATAAATAGACAATATTAAAGTAAAAGTAAGCTAGAAAAAATATATATATATATATATATATATATATATATATATATATATATATATATATATATATATATATATATATATATATAGTTATGACTGAAATATATAAATGACTATACAAAACATACACAAGATATATACATAAGTTATACAGGAGGAACAGAACGGCCGGGACCACTACACCATCATTCCACCTCCATACAATACATTATACTGAGACTATTACCTAAAAATATAGAGACTAGTTAGAGCAGAATCCCCATACTGTGCAAAACTAGATGCACAACACAGCTACATGTTGAGTTACATGCTGAGTATAAAGTGACTTGACTTGAAGTGAAGCCAAGCCAAAAACGGCTAGTATTAGTATTGTGTATTAGTACCAATATTGGCCACTCGGTATTATTTGCAGTTATCATCTAATACCTGCTTTGACTATTCAGTACTCAGAACTCATATGTCTGGGGTATCCAGGAGAAATCTGGAACTACACTTTGTTCTTCAAACTGGAGCTCAAGATATGATCTACTTGTTTCACAATAAGATGTTTATATTACTTCGTATTGTACTTATGCGTACTCACATTGAGCTTAGCACAGTAGCGTATGCTCACTAGCTGGGACAAGGAACGTCTGTAAAAGTCTTTCAGTTGTCAGTGTCTCTTTACAGAGATCTCTGTTTTAGTGATGTTCATGTTTGTCCTTTCAGGTTTAGAATTACCAACCATACCACCAAATGAGTCGTGGTCGTATGCAGTATGTGCCTCTAGGTTGCCAGCTGTTGCCATAGATTATTCACTTTTGTTGTATACGTTTTCTGTGGCAGCTGTTCCTTTAGAATGTAGTCTAAACCAAACTGCTTGATGTTATAAAATCCATCTGCACTGTTTCAAAGCAGTATTATATACTTGTGTGCATAATGTGTATTGTAATGAGCAATGAAAACGCAAAACATTGTGAAATCAATCAAACTTATGATACGGAGTGATGCAATGAATATTACACCCCATGCAAATAACATTAAACGCTAGTTTTAGGCCTGAAAGTCCCTTCAAGTAACCTCAGAATAGACCATGTTTATAGATAACAGTGTGTCAGAAACCACATGAGCAAGCCTATTCGAGTTTGCTTGGCAATGTTATTGGAATGTAGGTTACATGATGCTAACTGGTGGCTATTACCTCATAGCTCGCATATACTCTCAGCACCTGGGCACAACTACAGGAGTGACCTTTTTTTGTGGGTTCTGGGGAACATTGTTCAAATGGAGATAATAATTTTTGGGTCGAAGCATCACTTTAACCCCTGACCAAGAAGCAGAAGTATCTCAGAGCTCGGAGCAGCCACTCCTGGCTAATTTTAATCGGCCCTGCACTCGCTGACATATTTGGACAGGGCGGCCGCCTGCATGCAGCTGTCTCCCGGCTCCAATTACGAGCCGTTTAAAAACAGGGCGTAAAAATAAATGGAGGTGAGAATGCTCGGAGAGGGAGCAGCGTGGCCTGGCAACCGAAAAAAGTGAGCGCAGACACAACAACCAAGAGACGAGCCGTTAGACGCCGCAGCCATTTGGAGCGACATTAAACAACAAGCTAGGGGAATGACAATGGCTCTAAAACCTGCTGGCCAGCTCTGAGGCGCCGTTCTAGAAATCAAAAAACATGATTTGTGATCGAAAAATGCCATGGCTGGACTTCCCAGTACAGATTAGCTAGACGTCAGTGGCTGAGCCGAGCCAAACCGAGCAGACCCCAGTCTTCTATCATTTTCGCAGCTATATTCATCCCCACTCTGTCTTTGTGTGGATATTTAACACCTAAAGCGCTGATGCTGGCATTTTCATTTGTGGCCGTAAACGCTGTTTGTTCAATCTGTAAAGTGTAATCAAGCTCTCATCAGACGCTTAATTGCTCAGATCCAGGTTTATTGAGCGACTCAATGGTGCCATTAGCATAAGGTGAGTGAAACTACTGTAGCGTCCCCGCCTGACCGATAAAGATCAACCCGCGAGCACATACGCGAGTGCTGGTGTTAAGTCTGTGTCATTTCTTTCTATGCATTTTCAATGCATATACTTTATACTCTTTCAAAGATTTCTTTTTATATTTCATGATGAAAAGCCTAATATATAATCTAGACTATTATATATATTAGGATATATATATATATATATATATATATATATATATATATATATATATATATATATATATATATATACACAGAGAGAGAGAGAGAGAGAGAAAGAAAGAGAGAGAGATATAGAGAGTTCTATTTCGATATATATTTATTATATATTATATATATTTGTGCTATATTAACTTGTACAGTGAAAATTATTGGTCTAGTCAGTTACTTTGTTGCTCTTTTTAGATGTCGAAGGTTTCGTAGTTTACTTATTTGGCTTTTATCTGATACACTGGGCAGTCACTGGGACAGTACCCCACTCATCACTGGGACAGTACCCCACTTGTCACTGGGGCGGTACCCTTGTCATCATTGGGACAGTACCCCACTTGTCACTAGGGCGGTGCCCTTTTCATCACTGGGACAGTACCCCACTCGTCACAGGGGCGGTACCCTTCTTGTTACTGGGTCAGCACCCTTCTCGTCACTGGGGCGTACCCCCCTTATCACTGGGACAGTACCCCTCTCATCACTGGGGTGGTATTCCCCTCATCACTGGGCCAGTATGTCTCTCATCACTGGGCCGGTATCCTTCTCACTACTTGACTCTTCAACCCCTCTTTTTTCTCCAGTTTCTTTTTTTATTGCTCTGTATGTACTTTTCCCTGAAAAAAACACAGCTGGATCTTAAAACCACTGATGTACCTTTAAGGGTGCAAATACACTGTTTGAGGAACAAAAATATACCTGTATTGTTCCTTTTTTCTAGCAGTGCAGCAACATTAATATTTAAAAAAAATGTAAATATCAAACTGGCAAAAAGGAGCACATCTCTGCTTCAGCCTCCACAGCATTCAGTGTTTTTGGTTTGAGTTCATTGTAAGCAAATTTGATCAAATCTAATGTATTAGCCTCCAATTTCAGACCTGAATACTCTATTTTTGCTTTTTCCTCCATTGTCCGTCTTTTGGCTGCTACTCTAAAGCCCTCATAGCCAGAGTTTGATTCCATCTCCTCTGTTGAGACTTGGCCATGTCTCGTATTTCAAGCTGTGGACACTCGAGCGGACTTTAAAAAGCGGGCTGTGATAGAGCGCTGACCTTGGAGCGTGGATATACACTTACAGCAGTGTTGGGAGAGCTCAGGGCGGCTCCTGGGTCAATGCAGACCCGAGGCTTAATGCAGGAGATTTGTCATGCTCCTCTCTCTGTTTGGATGTTACGTGCCCAGGGGAGAAAGGCCGTACCAGGCAGCCACTGACCGCCTGCTATCCTTCTGCTATGAGTTAATCTCTCACATAGTTCTTTTTGAAGCGTCACATAGGAGCACTCTCAGTCCACAAAAGCTCAAAACCTCTTAAAGTCCTCAGTAAAAAGTTTCATGAGACGAAGAAAGTAGGACTTTCTTAAGTTGAGCATATATTAATGTGACGAGAATTGATTCCAATCATGCCCTCGCACTGTAACGTAACTGTAATTGAATTGTAATTATCCTTAACCGAATGCTTGGAGGCTCCGTTGGTGGAGGGATGTGAATAGTTCTTTTATGATGGAGGTTTTGTATCCTCTTGTGTTTTCACCTCTCACTGCTCACTAGCAGCTCAACACAGTGCTATACTTAATCTGATAACCGAATTATGGGAATAATTAGTGTATCTGATTAAAATAATCAAAAGTCAATTTCTACCCAAATGGCAAAATCACCACTAGAGTGCCTGCAGAACAAGGTTCCTGCATCTTATTTCCAAGACAGCAACCCTCATGTGCAAAGGTGTCACGTAACAAAGTACAAATACTTCATTACCTTACTTAAGCAGAAATTTTGGTTATAAATACTTTACTGGAGTAATAATTTTACAGCTGACTTTTTACTTCTATTCCTTACATTTACACTCCATTATCTGTACTTTCTACTCCTTACATTTACACTCCATTATCAGTACTTTATACTCCTGACATTTACACTCCATTATCTGTATTTTCTACTACTTACATTTACACTCCATTATCTGTACTTTCTACTACTTACATTTACACTCCATTGTCTGTACTTTCTACTCCTTAAATTTACACTCCATTATCTGTACTTTCTACTCCTTACATTTACACTCCATTATCTGTACTTTCTACTCCTTACATTTACACTCTCTTATCTGTACTTTCTACTCCTTACATTTACACTCCATTATCAGTACTTTCTACTCCTTACATTTACACTCCATTGTCTGTACTTTCTACTCCTTAAATTTACACTCCATTATCTGTACTTTCTACTCCTTACATTTACACTCCATTATCTGTACTTTCTACTCCTTACATTTACACTCTCTTATCTGTACTTTCTACTCCTTACATTTACACTCCATTATCAGTACTTTCTACTCCTTACATTTACACTCCATTATCAGTACTTTCTACTCCTTACATTTACACTCCATTATCAGTGCTTTCTACTCCTTACATTTACACTCCATTATCAGTACTTTCTACTCCTTACATTTACACTCCATTATCTGTACGTTCTACTCCTTACATTTACACTCCATTATCTGTACTTTCTACTCCTTACATTTACATTCAATTATCTGTACTTTCTACTCCTTACATTTACACTCCATTATCTGTACTTTCTACTCCTTACATTTAAACTCCATTATCTGTACTTTCTACTGCTTACATTTACACTCAATTATCTGTACGTTCTACTCCTTACATTTACACTCCATTATCTGTACTTTCTACTCCTTACATTTACACTCCATTATCTGTACTTTCTACTCCTTACATTTACACTCCATTATCTTTACTTTCTACTCCTTACATTTACACTTTATTATCAGTACTTTCTACTCCTTACATTTACACTCCATTATCAGTACTTTCTACTCCTTACATTTTAAAACTAGCCTCGTTACTCCTATTTCCTTTCAGCTTGTTTTCATTCATGTACATTTACATTCCAGTAAAGGTTATTGATAACGTCTTTGAAGTTTGACTTTTTGCACCATTACAATACTTATAGACAACTAGTCATCATATCTTCTGCTCCATAAAACACACTTTAATGCTCAGTAGTACACAGATATGCTTCTTTAATATATTTACATTGTACTAAAATATATTCATTTTCAATGGGCATATTTTTTGGGGAGGCGGGCTAGTGCACTATAGACCCCTGTGGTGCGGCAAAAAGCTTTTATCCTTAATGGTATTTTTTACCTTACATTACTTTTACTTTATATTTTGAGTAGTTCTGAAAGCAGTACTTTTACACTTTTACTGGAGCAAAAAGCTTGAGTTGATACTTCAACTTCTACAGAAGTGTTTTTAATCCCTAGTATTTATACTTCTACCTGATTATTAAATGTGAATACTTCTGACACCTTTGCTCATATGTCATAAGTGTTGAAAAAGAACACTGAGGATTCTTGATATACAGATAAGAAATGCCCCCTGCTTTTGGAAGAACGTACCGGGGAACATATCAACGTAATCACCTTGGCCCTGAGTTCCCATGAGCCTCTGTTGAGGGTTGACGCTTGCTACTTTTTAGAAATAAAGTCACTGTGTAAAAAGGGTCTAGCAGTGTAGGTGGGAATGAAGCAGGTATACAACCACAAAATATGCAGTGATTCACGAGACCGTATCTCTTATTCCCTGAAGGCTAGTAACACAGCCCAGTCACAGATGTTTTTACCCATTAAAGATCCAGAGCCCACTGGCATGCTATAACCTGAAAACAGCTCGAATTGCAGTCTTTGTAATTACTTTGTAATTATAATTATCTGTACTTTCTACTCCTTACATTTACACACCATTATATGTACTTTCTACTCCTTACATTTACACTCCATTATCTGTACTTTCTACTCCTTACATTTACACTCTATTATCTGTACTTTCTACTCCTTACATTTACACTCCATTATCAGTACGTTCTACTCCGTACATTTACACTCCATTATCTGTACTTTCTACTTCTAACATTTACACTCCATTATCAGTACTTTCTACTCCTTACATTTACACTCCATTATCAATACTTTCTACTCCTTACATTTACACACCATTATATGTACTTTCTACTCCTTACATTTACACTCTATTATCTGTACTTTCTACTCCTTACATTTACCCTCTATTATCTGTACTTTCTACTCCTTACATTTACACTCCATTATCAGTATTTTCTACTCCTTACATTTACACTCCATTATCTGTACTTTCTACTCCTTACATTTACACTCCATTACCTGTACTTTCTACTACTTACATTTACACTCCATTATCAGTACTTTCTACTACTTACATTTACACTCCATTATCTTTACTTTCTACTCCTTACATTTACACTCCATTATCTGTACTTTCTACTCCTTACATTTACACTCCATTATCTGTACTTTCTACTCCTTACATTTGCACTCCATTATCAGTACTTTCTTCTCCTTACATTTACACTTCATTATCAGTACTTTCTACTCCTTACATTTACAGTCCATTATCTGTACGTTCTACTCCTTACATTTACTCTCCATTATCTGTACTTTCTACTCCTTACATTTACACTCCATTATCTGTACTTTCTACTCCTTACATTTACAGTCCATTATCTGTACTTTCTACTCCTTACATTTACACTCCATTATCTGTACTTTCTACTCCTTACATTTACACTCCATTATCTGTACTTTCTACTCCTTACATTTACACTCAATTCTCTGTACCTTCTACTCCTTACATTTACACTCCATTATCAGTACTTTCTACTACTTACATTTACACTCCATTATCAGTACTTTCTACTCCTTACATTTACACTCCATTATCTGTACTTTCTACTCCTTACATTTACACTCCATTATCTGTACTTTCTACTCCTTACATTTACACTTTATTATCAGTACTTTCTACTCCTTACATTTACACTCCATTATCAGTACTTTCTACTCCTTACATTTTAAAACTAGCCTCGTTACTCCTATTTCCTTTCAGCTTGTTTTCATTCATGTACATTTACATTCCAGTAAAGGTTATTGATAACGTCTTTGAAGTTTTACTTTTTGCACCATTACAATACTTATAGACAACTAGTCATCATATCTTCTGCTCCATAAAACACACTTTAATGCTCAGTAGTACACAGATATGCTTCTTTAATATATTTACATTGTACTAAAATATATTCATTTTCAATGGGCATATTTTTTGGGGAGTCGGGCTAGTGCACTATAGACCCCTGTGGTGCGGCAAAAAGCTTTTATCCTTAATGGCATTTTTTACCTTACATTACTTTTACTTTATATTTTGAGTAGTTCTGAAAGCAGTACTTTTACACTTTTACTGGAGCAAAAAGCTTGAGTTGATACTTCAACTTCTACAGAAGTGTTTTTAATCCCTAGTATTTATACTTCTACCTGATTATTAAATGTGAATACTTCTGACACCTTTGCTCATATGTCATAAGTGTTGAAAAAGAACACTGAGGATTCTTGATATACAGATAAGAAATGCCCCCTGCTTTTGGAAGAACGTATCGGGGAACATATCAACGTAATCGCCTTGGCCCTGAGTTCCCATGAGCCTCTGTTGAGGGTTGACGCTTGCTACTTTTTAGAAATAAAGTCACTGTGTAAAAAGGGTCTAGCAGTGTAGGTGGGAATGAAGCAGGTATACAATCACAAAATATGCAGTGATTCACGAGACCGTATCTCTTATTCCCTGAAGGCTAGTAACACAGCCCAGTCACAGATGTTTTTACCCATTAAAGATCCAGAGCCCACCGACATGCTATAACCTGAAAACAGCTCGAATTGCAGTCTTTGTAATTACTTTGTAATTATAATTACTGAGTAATGAGTCTCAGTATGTGAGTGTCTGGGATTCTAAGGGGTTACATTGGATTTGTACAGTCAGTAATTGCAAAGCATTCCCTTCTCATGTGGTTGCATTCATTACATCATCATTACATCTTCTTATGTGGACATGTATGCACAAGATTGATCGTAGCAGAAGACTGAACACGTTTAAGCGTCCATTGCCAAACACGTGAGGTGTTATTTTACATAAGTTATTACTCTTTGCTCATGAAAACTAGCAGAGATATTCTGTCAGAAATGTGAATTTCAAGTGTGGAGATTGTGGAAATATTGGAGATGTTGTACTTTTGTGTTTATACAGTTTACAAAATTACATGTCCCTGCATTTTGGAAACAAATGAAATGGTTGGAAGTGGAGGCTTCAACCTACTGTGGATAAAGAACATATTTCAAATGTGAATGTAGTTCAGTATGTAACTATATAAGTGATTATGTAATTGCATCCTTATTTTTAAGTATTAGAACAACAGTAATAGTAACTTTAAGACGATATTTATTGAAATCCACTTCAGCAAGCAACTCTGCTGATTCTAGCCTGGCTATTGGGAATCACAAAGTTTGCAGACTCTACCTAATCCCACAATAAGCTCTAGTCTGTCCTTAAGCGAGGCGCTGGACCCCAGCTTGCTTCAGGCACTGTTCCTGCTCCCCTGGTGAGGTTGTGCTGCAAAAGAGGTTCTTAATGGGCTGATTCTAAATAAATAAAAAGGCGTTGTTGTTCAAAAGCAGAGGTTCTACTCGTAATCATGTCTTCAGTGAACTCCAGACTGAAGAGCCAGTCAGCTAAGTCTTAATCCCTTCATCTGACTGAACACAGCCTGCACATCGGGACGAGGATTTCCCACAAACCCATGAGGCTGTGTGGCTTTTTCTGAAAGGCAGACAGCTCTGTTACAATGCGAGCTTCACCAACCCAGGGTTGATCTTGATTTGTTTGCTGTGGACCATCGCAAGCCGGCCTAAGACTTAGATTAGTACACCAAGTTCGCTTGTGGGCTGGTTTCTCAGCAGACTGGAGGATTTTGTTGTGATGCATGAGCTTCCTTTTCCGACATCTGAACTGCAGCATCACCATGACTTGAGGCAAATGACCTGTTCTGGCCATGAACTCATTCTTTCACAGCCACTGATTGTAGTATGTTGCCACAAATCTGATAATATCCCAGTCAGCCCACCCTCCTCTGTGCATACCATGGTGTCCTGTTTCACCCATATCTCACCTTTATTCCACTTATAAAATCTCTGACTACGCCTGCATTTTTCCATCTTCATAATATCGCTAGGCTCTGACAATTGCTTACCTTGAACGATGTTGAGATCCTGGTTATTATATCAAGACTAGATAATTGCAGTTCTCTGTTCTACAGGTTCCCATCTAAAACTCTTCAACCTCTTCAGTACACTCAAAACTCTGCTATTCTCAGTTTCCACTAAGAAATCTGCCCATATCACCCCCATCCTTCACCAGCTTCACTGACAACCAGTTACTGTTGTTGACCTTTAAAGCTTTGCATGGCCTTCAGCCACCTCTCTGTCTGCTTTTTTTCATTCTTATGTCCCGTCTGGCTGTGGCCAGGTTGAGGCTTTTCTCTCTGAGTGGCAGGTTTTTTAATGTTACAGTCCCAACTCTTTGGAACTCCCTACCTTTATTTATTTGCCCCCCTCCCTCTCTTATTATGTCATGTGTCCCCGGTGTCATGTGACTCGTTAGTGTTGCTAGGTCTCAGGTGTGAAGGGAAAGCAGGTGTGTGAAATTTGATGTTATCGCTTTTGCACTCTCTCATACTGGTCACTGGAAGTTCAACATGGCACCTCATGGCAAAAAACTCTGAAAATATAAAGATATTATATTAAGATTGCCAACACCCTAAAACTGAGCTGCAGCACGGTTCAATGTATGATCCCCTCCCTTTGGAAACTGGGCTGCAGGGCAGTGTTCCAATATGATAATGACCCCAAACACACCTCTAAGACAACGTGCTGGACTGGATAGCATATTCAGACCTAAACCCTATTGAGCATCTGTGGAGGTGGAGGAGTGCAAGGTCTCTAACATCCACCAGCTCTGTGATGTTGTCATGGAGGAGTGGAAGAGGGTTCCAGCAACAACCTGTAAAGCTCTAGTGAACTCCATGCCCAAGATAGTTAAGGCAGTGCTGGAAAATAATGGTGGCTACACAAACTTTTGATGCTTTGGGCACTATTTAGCCATTTTCACTTAGGGGTGTATTTACTTTTGTTGCCAGTGATTTATATATTACATGGTGGTGTGTTGAGTTATTTTGAGGGCACAGCAACTTTACACAGCTATATTAGCTGTACACTGACTACTTTACATTGTATCAAAGTGTCATGTCTTCAGTGTTGTCTAATGAAAAGATATAATACGATAGATACTGTAATACCTGCTTTGACTACTCAGTACTTCATTAGGCTAAATCAAGATTGCTGCTGAAGGAACTGAATACATTCATACAATGTCTTTTAAAAACTTTGTTCTTCAAACTGGAGCTCAAGATATGATGTACTTCGGTCACAATAAGATATTCATGTTACTTTGTACTGTGTATATGCTTATTTACATCTATTCTAATGGTATGGTGTTCTACAGTTATTGCTAAGATAAAGGCTTTTAAAGAGTGATCTTATATGTGAAGGACTTGGTGTCCAGTAGTGTCCAGATTTATTACCAATGAATACAAATCCAAACCACAATACAGCCATATTTATTTAAGCCTAGTCCACTGAGAAGGTACAAAATTGGAGGCTTCCCAAATCCCATTGAATTTTCAACCTGAACTACAGTATATCAACTTATTATTAGAATAGAGAAGATTAAGAGACCTCTAAAACCAGTTTTAATAACAGTCATTAGTTTGCATTTGTTCATGCATTTGACGAGAAAAGCCAGCCTTCCATTGTTTTCCGATGGCTTTTTAAAGCCCGCCAAAGTGTGAGGCTTTTTTCTGCACAAGAGGCAACTTAATGATCAACCACAATGTTATGCAATGCTAATGTTTTGCTGCTATTTTTGGTCAATTGGTGGGCTGAATATGCAAATATGTTTCCTGCACAGCTCAATAGTATGCAGTGGGGGGGGGGGGGGGGGGGGGGCAAAAATTGCACAGATGTTCCCCAACACAAGCAATTAGTAGCAATAATAAGCCTCCAAGACCAATATGGTGGCTGTGTGATGCAGCAAAGGCTGAATTTGAAAAGCCATGTGGAGAAGCAGACGAGCCAAGAGTCCATTACGTGTCTATTTGTTTGCCTGAGGTTGGAATGCTCATTACATGTTGGTGGTCTCTGGGGAATAGTCCCCAGTCTTGGTCCCCATGTGGTCAGCAACCTGCCACTTCTCATTTGATCTCTGCAAGTGCAGACCGGGGCTTCGCACCGCCGCCCGAGAGATTTATCGACCAGACTCCCCGGGGGGCATTTAGCATATTTTTGCCGCCACTAATCGATTAAGTTATAACACGTTAATAACCAGGCGGGGGTTTTAAAAAGCAATGAAAGACAATGGGAGTGTAACGGATGGTTTGGGGTGGAGGGACAAAAGAGGCAATATGTGTCATAGAGAAGCACAAGCTGTAATTAATGTGCAAACACATGGAATTCTCATTCAAGGCTTACGACCTGCAGGAAAGCTGCCAATGAGAGTATCATACTTGAGAGGGACCAATAATCATTTTCCATTCAAATGTTCAAAAAAAGGACATTTTCAGCCACTATGTAGTCGTGGCATATATATATATATATATATATATATATATATATATATATATATATATATATATATATATATATATATATATGCACAAAGATAAATTATTATTTATTTATTGGGACATGCATTATTGAATTTTTAATAATTGTGTTGAAATATCTATACAATTAATCAATTGATTTATACAACTATACAATTCTTCCTAAATAAATATATGACTATATCTATAAATATATACAATTTTGAAGTATAATTACACTAAAAATCTTTATACACCTACAAAATTCTTAATAATACATATATAACTACAATATTTTTTGCATAGAAACTTAACAATTTCTTATATATAACTACATAACAATATAACATAATTGTAGCTTTATATTTAAAGGCTAATTACTAACAGAAATTTGATTATAAAGTTATTTACATATAACAATATAACCATACATGGAAAAATACAGAAAGGTATGCTGTGCTGTAAGTACACCTAAGCCCTACGTATGATGTTGACTCTTTGTTTCTTTTTAGATAAATAAAAAAAAAATAGCACAATAATAAGCGTGTCCTCTCCGAGGGCGACCTGCTCGCTGAGTGTTTATCCAGTTTGCTACTGATCTTTGAACCTTCGGATGCGGAGTAGACCTATAATCAAGCTTTCTGCGAGCGCTGGTTAATTAAAACTCTGCGCCACAATTGCACACTCAAGGTGTTTTTGACTGATTGAGTCTGGCTCTAATCTACAAAGAAGGAAGCACTTAAAACAGCTTCTTAACGGGACTGCAGGGCCACAGTGTCATCTCCACTCTCGATGAGTCACATGCATGTTACATGTGAACCGTGTCGGTTGATTACATGTAGGAACATACGTCGAGTGCTTTGTAAACACTTGTCCCAGAGCTTTAGAAATATCAACACCATTCCAACTCCAGATGGTCAAATTGTGTGATTCGGGCTTGAATACAGCTTTTGAATCAGATGCACAGATTCCAGAAAACAACGGAATTCTGGAAAATTTTCTGGAATTTTTTCCCATAGAGAATGAATAGGATGGAAAAGTACCCAGCAATTTACTTCTGCTCGACAGACAGACACCATTTGGCATACACTGACTCAGGGCAGACCCCCGACCCTGAATGTAGTGTAGGTTTGACCTGTGCTCATCGGTTTGTTAGTTTTTTTCCCATCCCTCTTTTATCCCCATAGAGTCCTATTCATTTTCAGACACACCCAAACCATATGGTTTTACTTAACCTACAGCCACCAAAGGACTAATCCACAGACATACCCACACACACTCCTCTGTTTGTCATTTATTCATCCCTCATTCCTTCTACAGAGTCCCGTTCATTTTCAAGCCCACACAAACCTCGTGGTTTCATTTAACCTACAGCCACAAACCGTCAAAACCTCACTCAGGGCAGATCCCCAAACAAACTGACCCACACTCCTCTACTTGTTGTTTATTCATCCATCATTTCTCACACTGTTTAAGATGCGCAACCATCCTGCATATTTCTAGTTCTATATGACAGTCAGTACTAACTGTGTATTGAGCTCATATACATGGTGCAGATACAGCTTTCACTTGCATTTGTGGATTGCACAGCGAACGGTGTTCACTGGAAGTGTGATTTCTGGAAGTGTTCCTAAGCCCATGCAGTGATTTCCAGAACAGAAACATACCTGTTTATAATGCAGTGCTGCCTGAGGGCCCGACCAAGGGCGTAGGAGGGGCTTTGACATTGGGGGGGACACATTTGTAAATGTGAATCAAAGCCCATCCTATCCCGTAAAATATGACCTACAAGCTGTGGGTAAGGTAGTTAATCACTGTATGTATAAAGACGTAGAACAACATTTGTGGAATTACAGTAAATTACAAATAAATAAACAAAATACAACATTATCTGTTAATATGTTAATTATTAGATAAATCCAATTAAAGATCCCTTTACAAACTAAACAAGATTCTCCACATTACATGGTACTGCTGTTAGAAAACCTTTAAATTATACATGCAGTCTGGATTATATACATACATAACCAAAAACTTTTTTTTTCTGTGGTGCCGTCATGCTGAAATATATGTTAAGGTTTCCTGACTAGTCAACACTAACATTAATGTTAGACAGTAAGGCTGTGTCACAAACAGCACCCTCTGGAACATTACATACTGCACTACTGAAAGCACTTCTAACACTGGAGTAATTTTATTTATTCATTCATTCATTTATTTATTTTATATATTTTTTACATTTTATTTTTTTATGTATTTAGTGTAGTAGCAGTCTGCAGTTTGGGACGTGGCCAGAGAGTAATGTAACTTTTCGTTTCAGAGTGCTTTCTGACAAAAGTTAATATAAACATTAGCTAACCCAAACCCTCATAGTCTGTTACCATAACAACACATTATACTAAAGCTGTTTTATTGCACTATATATGCTCATCATTGGAATTTATTGCTCTCATCACTGACCTCGCCTTTGAAGCTGGCACGGAACTCCAGAGAGGCGAGAGCTCGGGGCAGTGAAGCTGCTGACTACAGGATATTTCTGAACAGGCATCTCAACACAAGCCTTAATGAAGTGAAAGACTCACACCACCTAGCAACCAGAACCAGTTGCTAACAACAAACACAGCGCGTGAATTGCGAAGGCTGCCAAAACATGGTCTGCTTTTCTAATTTTTGGGTGGGACAAATCTTATCTTACATTTCTGATATTGGGTGGGACACGTCCCCCCACCGTCTCCCGGTTCCTATGCCAATGGGCCCAATGATCACGAGCATCCAGTTTTGCCCGTTGGCCTTGTCCCTTGTACACAGGTATTTTTCTCTGAAACTATTGATGATATTGTGTACTGTAGATGCTGGGATATTCATCTTCACGATTTTACCTTGAGGAACTCTTTTCTGAAATAATTCTAAAAATTGATTGGTGAATTTTTGCGCACCTTTGCTTCTGAGAGACTCTGCCTCCACAGGGTGCTCTTTTTTATACCGGGTCAGGTGTAAATTGCTTGTTTTTTATTAGAACCACTTACTTTTTCAGTCTTTTGTTGCTGCTGGGACATGCATTCCTGCCACCATGTTCTACATATTTCTCATTTAACACCTGATATAAGCTCTATGTTCTATTGTGAATAAAATATTTGTCAATGAGATTTGCAAATCATTGCATTCTGTTTTATTTAGATTCATTAAAATTTTACACAGCGTCCCAACTTCCGTGGTTTGGGGTTGTCCTATCAAAACCATCAGTAAACCTGCACAAGTCTTCTGAATTTTTATATGGAGTGTTGATGATGATGAAAAAAATACATTTTAATTGGGACTTTTGGGCCTTTTGTGTTCCCCTTGTATACCTCCACCATCAATTGATTGAAATATGCTTCCAGCTAAACAATGTTCCTGGAATCAGGCTTCATAACCATTCATAACTATTTCACTTACTTAAGGGAGATTTTAGAGGTGGACGTCTGGTTCCATTCACCACCACTGTGTTACCTTTCCGTGGTCGCGACAACGCAGGTGGAGCCGCTTCTCCTCCTCCAGCTCCAGGGCCAGAACGAGCCAAACTGCCGACCCGTTCTGGGGTAATACCCCAAAAAAGTAAAATCTGTATTCTAATGAGTACTTGGCATTTATTAACAAAAAACTTGTGGCCGTGTTCAAAACAAAGAAAGAAAAAAAGGGAGCAGGGAGCGAACCCAGGCATGCAGCACCCGGCGAGTACAACTACATACACTACAAAACCCACAATGCAATGCAAAATTTTAGCCCTTACTTTACCAACAACTGTGAACAATTCCGACTTGCTGAGTTTCTCCAGAATGGAGCTTTTTGCACCAAACCACTCTGAACTTTGTTGACCTGTTAACTATTTAATCACGCACGCATTTAGGAAAATCGGTTCCCCTTTCAGGCCGCACAGACTTGTCAATGTGGTTTAGGACACAGTTTGACTTCTTGTGAACTATAAAAACAAAGGGCGTATGAATGTAGGCACAGTGCCAAATGCGCATTGATGCGACCACAGTTTGCACTCGCAATGCGTTTGAAATTAACGTTCGATTTACTGAGGCTGCACAGAAATTCATAAACACAACCGCCTACTAACCGCCTACTCGTAGGGTTGAATAGGAGCAGTGGAACAGCAGAGCCATCAACAAACTTGGGACGAAGAGAAAAAATGAGTTCAGTGATGAAGAAATAGCAGAGAAGTAAATAAATGTTTTCCTCACCACAACATTCTGCAGAGGCGTCATTCTGCTGCAGATAGAGTTTGTGAAAAGCATCATGTACCATTTCTGTGCACAGCGTGTTCTATTGTGTCTGAAACAGCGTAGTACACGTGTCCTCTGTGCTGCTGACTGAACAGCAGTGTTAATGTCTAAAAGGCCTCAAATCCTACATGTTTCACAAAGCTCATTTTTTCACTTTTTTTTTTTTCACTTACCATGTGAGTTTATGTACCACGTGAGTTCAGTTCTCTCCTTATCTTAAAGAGGCTGTGGTTGTTACTGTAACTTTAAGACCGATAGTTACTGAATAATCTACAGTAATTACTGAGTAACATAAAGTAGTTACTGAATAATATACAATAATTACTGAATAATTGATAATAGTTACTGAATAATCTAATATAATTACTGAATAATAGATAGTAGTTACTGTATAATCTATAACAGTTACTGAATAATTCAGAGTAGTTACTTTATAATCTCTACTAGTTACTGAATAATCTATAGTAGTTCCTGAAAAATCTATAGAAGTTATTGAATATTTTCACAGTAGTTACTGAATACTCTTTAATAGTTACTGAATAATCTACAGTAGTTCCTGAAAAATCTATAGAAGTTATTGAATAATTTCACAGTAGTTACTGAATACTCTTTAATAGTTACTGAATAATCTACAGTAGTTACTGAATCCTCTATAATAGTTACTGAATAATCTACAGTAGTTACTGAATTCTCTATAATAGTTACTGAATAATCTACAGTAGTTCCTGAAAAATCTATAGAAGTTATTGAATAATTTCACAGTAGTTACTGAACACTCTTTAATAGTTACTGAGTAATCTACAGTAGTTACTGAATTCTCTATAATAGTTACTAAATAATGTACAGTAGTTATTGAATTCTCTATAATAGTTACTGAATAATGTACAGTAGTTATTAAATTCTCTATAATAGTTACTGAATAATCTACAGTAGTTACTGAATATTTTCACAATAGTAACTGAATACTCTATAACAGTTACTGAATAATCTACAGTAGTTACTGAATTCGCAATAATAGTTACTAAACAATGTACAGTAGATATTGAATTCTCTATAACAGTTACTGAGTAATCTACAGTAGTTATTAAATTCTCTATAAAAGTTATTGAATTCTCTATAATAGTTACTGAATAATCTACAGTAGTTACTGAATACTCTATAATAGTTACTAAATAATGTACAGTAGTTATTGAAGTGTCTATAATAGTTACTGAATAACGTACAGTAGTTATTGAAATCTCTATAATAGTTACTGAATAATCTACAGTAGTTACTCAATTCTCTATAATAGTTACTAAAATATCTACTGTAGTTACTGAATTCTCTATAATAGTTACTAAATAATGTACAGTAGTTACTGAATTCTCTATAAAAGTTACTAAATAATATACAGTACTTATTGAATTCTCTATAATAGTTACTTAATAATGTACAGTAGATATTAAATACTCTATAATAGTTATTAAATTCTCTATAATAGTTACTGAATAATCTACAGTAGTTACTGAATACTCTATAATAGTTACTGAATAATCTACTGTAGTTACTGAATTCTCTATAATATTTACTGAATAATGTGCAATAGTTACTGAATTCTCTATAATAGTTACTGAATAATCTACAGCAGTTACTGAGTTCTCTATAATAGTTACTGAATAATCTAATGTAGTTACTGAATTCTCTATAATAGTTACTGAATAATGTACAGTAGTTACTGAATACTCTATAATAGTTACTGAATAATCTACAATAATTACTGAATAACATAAAGTAGTTACTGAATAATCTACAATAATTACTGAGTAATAGATAGTAGTTACTGTATAATTTAAAACAGTTACTGAATAATTCAGAGTAGTTACTTTATAATCTCTAATAGTTACTGAATAATCTATAGTAGTTCCTGAAAAATCTATAGAAGTTATTGAATATTTTCACAGTAGTAACTGAATACTCTTTAATAGTTACTGAATAATCTACAGTAGTTCCTGAAAAAATCTATAGAAGTTATTGAATAATTTTCAAGTAGTCACTGAATACTCTTTAATAGTTACTGAGTAATCTACAGTAGTTACTGCATTCTCTATAATAGTTACTAAATAATGTACAGTAGTTATTGAATTCTCTATAATAGTTACTGAATAATCTACAGTAGTTACGGAATTCTCTATAAAAGTTACTAAATAATATACAGTACTTATTGAATTCTCTATAATAGTTACTTAATAATGTACAGTAGATATTAAATACTCTATAATACTTATTAAATTCTCTAAAATAGTTACTGAATAATCTACAGTAATTACTGAATACTCTATAATAGTTACGGAATTAACTACAATAGTTACTGAATACTCCATAATAGTTAATGAATAATCTACAGTGGTTACTAAATACTCCATAATAGTTACTGAATACTCTATAATAGTTACTGAATAATCTACAGTGGTTACTAAATACTCCATAATAGTTACTGAATAATCTACAGTAGTTACTGAATACTCTATAATATTTATTGAATAATCTACAGTAGTTACTGAATACTCTATAATAGTTACTGAATAATCTACAGTGGTTACTAAATACTCCATAATAGTTACTGAATAATCTACAGTAGATACTAAATACTCTATAATAGTTACTGAATATTCTACAATGATTACTGAATAATATAAAGTAGTTACTGAATAATCTACAATAATTACTGAATAATAGATAGTAGTTACTGTATAATCTATAACAGTTACTGAATAATTCAGAGTAGTTACTTTATAATCTCTACTAGTTACTGAATAATCTATAGTAGTTCCTGAAAAATCTATAGAAGTTATTTTCACAGTAGTAACCGAATACCCTTTAATAGTTACTGAATAATCTATAGTAGTTCCTGAAAAATCTATAGAAGTTTTTGAATATTTTAACAATAGTAACTGAATACTCTTTAATAGTTACTGAATAATCTACAGTGGTTCCTGAAAAATCTATAGAAGTTACTGAATAATCTACAGTAGTTACTGAATTCTCTATAAAAGTTACTAAATAATATACAGTACTTATTGAGTTATATATAATAGTTACTTAATAATGTACAGTAGATATTAAGTACTCTATAATAGTTATTAAATACTCTATAATAGTTACTGAATAATCTACAGTAGTTACTGAATACTCTATAACAGTTACTGAATAATCTACTGTAGTTACTGAATTCTCTATAATATTTACTGAATAATGTACAGTAGTTACTGAATTCTCTATAATAGTTACTGAATAATCTACTGTAGTTACTGAAAAATCTATAGAGGTTACTGAATATTCTGCAGTAGTTACTGAGTACTCTATAATAGTTACTGAATAATCTACAATAGTTACTGAATACTCTATAATAGTTACTGAATAATCTACAGTGGTTACTAAATACTCCATAATAGTTACTGAATACTCTATAATAGTTACTGAATAATCTACAGTGGTTACTAAATACTCCATAATATTTACTGAATAATCTACAGTAGTTACTGAATACTCTATAATATTTATTGAATAATCTACAATAGTTACTGAATACTCTATAATAGTTACTGAATAATCTACAGTAGTTACTGAATAATCTATAACAGTAACTGAATAATTCAGAGTAGGTACTTTATTATCTGTAGTAGTTACTGAATAATCTAAAGTAGCTGCTGAGTACTCTATAATAGTTACTGAATAATCTACTGTAGTTACTGAATTCTCTATAATAGTTACTGAATAATCTAAATTATTGCTGAATAATATAAAGTAGTTACTGAATAATCTACAATAATTACTGAATAATAGATAGTAGTTACTGTATAATCTATAACAGTTACTGAATAATTCAGAATAGATAGTTTATAATATCTACTAGTTACTGATCTAATCTATAGTAGTTCCTGAATAATCTATAGAAGTTATTGAATATTTTCACAGTAGTAACTGAATACTCTTTAATAGTTACTGAATAATCTACAGTAGTTCTTGAAAAATCTATAGAAGTTATTGAATAATTTCACAGTAGTTACTGAATTCTCTTTAATAGTTACTGAGTAATCTACAGTAGTTACTGAATTCTCTATAATAGTTACTAAATAATGTACAGTAGTTATTGAATTCTCTATATTAGTTACTGAATAATGTACAGTAGTTATTAAATTCTCTATAATAGTTACTGAATAATCTACAGTAGTTACTGAATTCTCTATAAAAGTTACTAAATAATATACAGTACTTATTGAATTCTCTATAATAGTTACTTAATAATGTACAGTAGATATTAAATACTCTATAATAGTTATTAAATTCTCTATAATAGTTACTGAATAATCTACAGTAGTTACTGAATAATCTACAGTAGTTACTGAATACTCTATAACAGTTACTGAATAATCTACAGTAGTTAATAATTTCTCTATAAAAGTTACTGAATACTCTATAACAGTTACTGAATTATCTACAGTAGTTATTAATTTCTCTATAATAGTTACTGAATAATCTACAGTAGTTACTGAATTCTCTATGACAGTTACTGAATTCTCTCTAATAGTTACTGAATTATCTCTAATAGTTACTAAATAATGTACAGTAGTTATTGAATTATCCATAATAGTTACTGAATAATGTACAGTAGTTATTGAATTCCCTATAATAGTTACTGAATAATCTAAAGTAGTTACTGAATAATCTACAGTAGTTACTGAATAATCTACAGTACTTACTGAATTCTCTATAACAGTTACTGAATAATCTACAGTAGTTACTGAATTCTCTATAATAGTTACTAAATAATCTACAGTAGTTATTGAATTCTCTATAATAGTTACTGAATAATCTACAGTAGTTACTGAATACTCTATAATAGTTACTGAATAATCTACAGTAGTTACTGAATTCTCTATAATAGTTACTAAATAATTTACAGTAGTTCTTGAATTCTTTGTAATAGTTACTGAATAAAGTACAGTATTTATTTAATTCTCTATATTAGTTATTAAATTCTCTATAATAGTTACTGAATAATCTACAGCAGTTACTGAATACTCTGTAATAGTTACTGAACAATCTACTGTAGTTACTGAATTCTCTATAATAGTTACTGAATAATCTACTGTAGTTACTGAATTCTCTATAATAGTTACTGAATAATCTACTGTAGTTACTGAATTCTCTATATTAGTTACTGAATATTCTACTGTAGTTACTGAATTCTCTATAATAGTTACTGAATAATCTACAGCAGTTACTGAGTTCTCTATAATAGTTACTGAATAATCTAATATAATTACTGAATAATCTATAGTAGTTACTGTATAATCTATAACAGTTACTGAATAATCTATAGTAATTCCTGAAAAATCTAAAGAAGTTATTGAATATTTTCACAGTAGTAACTGAATACTCTACAATAGTTACTGGATAATCTACAGTAGTTCCTGAAAAATCTACAGAAGTTACTGAATAATTTCCCAGTAGTTACTGAATACTCTTTAATAGTTACTGAATAATCTACAGTAGTTACTGAATTCTCTATAATATTTACTAAATAATGTACAGTAGTTATTTAATTCTCTAAAATAGTTACTGAATAATCTACAGTAGTTACTGATTTCTCTATAAAAGTTTCTAAATAATATACAGTACTTATTGAATTCTCTATAATAATTACTTAATAATGTACAGTAGATATCAAATACTCTATAATAGTAATTAATTTCTCTATAATAGTTACTAAATAATCTACAGTAGTTACTGAATACTCTATAACAGTTACCGAATAATCTACTGTAGGTACTGAATACTCTATAATAATTACTGAATTATCTACAATAGTTACTGAATACTCTATAATAGTTACTAAATAATCTACAGTGGTTACTAAATACTCCATAATAGTTACTGAATACTCTATAATAGTTACTGAATAATCTACAGTGGTTACTAAATACTCCATAATAGTTACTGAATAGTCTACAGTAGTTACTGAATACTCTATAATAGTTACTGAATAATCTACAATAATTACTGAATAATATAAAGTAGTTACTGAATAATCTACAATAATTACTGAATAATACATAGTAGTTACTGTATAATCTATAACAGTTACTGAATAATTCAGAGTAGTTACTTTATAATCTCTACAAGTTACTGTATAATCTACAGTAGTTCCTGAAAAATCTATTGATGTTATTGCATAATTTCCCAGTAGTTACTGAATACTCTTTAATAGTTACTGAGTAATCTACAGTAGTTACTGAATTTTCTAAAATAGTTACTAAATAATGTACAGTAGATATTGAATTTTCTATATTAGTTACTGAATAATGTACAGTAGTTATTGAATTATCCATAATAGTTACTGAATAATGTACAGTAGTTATTGAATTCCCTATAATAGTTACTGAATAATCTAAGGTAGTTACAGAATTCTCTATAACAGTTACTGAATAATCTAGAGTAGTTGCTGAATTCTCTATAATAGTTACTAAATAATGTACAGTAGTTATTGAGTTCTCTATAACAGTTACTGAATAATGTACAGTAGTTATTAAATTCTCTATAATAGTTATTGAATTCTCAATAATAGTTACTGAATAATCTACAGTAGTTACTGAATACTCTATAATAGTTACTGAATAATCTACAGTAGTTACTGAATTCTCTATAATAGTTACTGAATAATGTACAGTAGTTATTGAATTCTCTATAATAGTTACTGAATAATGTACAGTAGTTATTAAATTCTCTATAATAGTTATTAAATTTTCAATAATAGTTACTGAATAATCTACAGTAGTTACTGAATTCTCTATAATAGTTACTAAGTAATGTACAGTAGTTATTAAATTCTCTATAATAGTTACTGAATAATCTACAGTAGTTACTGAATACTCTGTAATAGTTACTGAATAATCTACAGTAGTTACTGAATTCTCTATAATAGTTACTGAATAATCTACTGTAGTTACTGAATTCTCTATAATAGTTACTGAATAATCTACTGTAGTTACTGAATTCTCTATAATAGTTACTGAATAATCTACTGTAGTTACTGAATTCTCTATAATAGTTACTGAATAATCTACAGCAGTTACTGAGTTCTCTATAATAGTTACTGAATAATCTAATATAATTGCTGAATAATCTATAGTGGTTACTGTATAATCTCTAACAGTTACTGAATAATCTATAGTAGTTCCTGAAAAATCTATAGAAGTTATTGAATATTTTCACAGTAGTAACTGAATACTCTACAATAGTTACTGAATAATCTATAGTAGTTCCTGAAAAATCTATAGAAGTTATTGAATAATTTCACAGTAGTTACTGAATACTCTATAATAGTTACTGAATAATCTACAGTAGTTACTGAATACTCTGTAATAGTTACTGAATAATCTACAGTAGTTACTGAATTCTCTATAATATTTACTAAATAATGTACCGTAGTTTTTTAATTCTCTAAAATAATTACTTAATAATGTACAGTAGATATTAAATACTCTATAATAGTAATTAATTTCTCTATAATAGTTACTGAATAATCTACATTGGTTACTAAATACTCCATAGTATGTACTGAACAATCTACTGTAGTTACTGAATACTCTATAATAGTTACTGAATAATCTACAATAATTACTGAATAATATAAAGTAGTTACTGAATAATCTACAATAATTACTGAATAATAGATAGTAGTTACTGTATAATCTATAACAGTTACTGAATAATTCAGAGTAGTTACTTTATAATCTCTACTAGTTACTGAATAATCTACAGTAGTTACTGAAAAGTCTATAAATGTTATTGCATAATTTCCCAGTAGTTACTGAATACTCTTTAATAGTAACTGAGTAATCTACAGTAGTTACTGAATTTTCTATAATAGTTACTAAATAATGTACAGTAGTTATTGAATTATCTATATTAGTTACTGAATAATGTAAAGTAGTTATTAGATTCTCTATAATAGTTACTGAATTCTCTATAATAGTTACTAAATAATGTACAGTAGTTATTAAATTCTCTATATTAGTTACTGAATAATGTACAGTATTTATTAAAATTCTATATAATAGTTACTGAATAATCTACAGTAGTTACTTAATTCTCTATGAAAGTTACTAAATAATATACAGTAGTTATTGAATTCTCTATATTATTTACTTAATAATGTACAGTAGATATTAAATACTCTATAATAGTTATTAAATTCTCTATAATAGTTACTGAATAATCTACAGTAGTTACTGAACACTCTATAATAGTTACCGAATAATCTACAATAGTTACTGAATACTCTATAATAGTTACTGAATAATCTACAGTGGTTACTAAATACTCCATAATAGTTACTGAATAATCTACAGTAGTTACTGAATACTCTATAATAATTACCGAATAATCTACAATAGTTACTGAATACTCTTTAATAGTTACTGAATAATCTACAGTAGTTACTAAATAATCTATAACAGTAACTGAATAATTCAAAGTAGTTACTTTATTATCTGTAGTAGTTACTGAATACTCTATAATAGTTACTGAATAATCTACAGTGGTTACTAAATACTCCATAATAGTTACTGAATAATCTACAGTAGTTACTGAATACTCTATAATAATTACTGAATAATCTACAATAGTTACTGAATACTCTATAATAGTTACTGAATAATCTACAGTAGTTACTGAATAATCTATAACAGTAACTGAATAATTCAGAGTAGTTACTTTATTATCTGTAGTAGTTACTGAATACTCTATAATAGTTACTGAATAATCTACAGTAGTTACTGAATACTCTATAATAGTTACTGAATAATCTACAGTAGTTACTGAATACTCTATAATAGTTACTGAATAATCTACAGTAGTTACTGAATCCTCTATAATAGTTACTGAATAATCTACAGTAGCTACTGAATACTCTAATAGTTACTGAACAATCTACAGTAGTTACTGAATACTCTACAATATATACTGAATAATCTACAATGGTTACTTAATACTGTACAATAGTTATTGAATAATCTACAGTGGTTACTGAATACTCTGTAATAGTTACTGAATAATCTATAGTAGTTACTGAATAATCTATAACAGTAACTGAATAATTCAGACTTTATTATCTGTAGTAGTTACTGAATAATCTATAGTAGTTTCTAAAGAATCTATATAAGTTAGTGAATAATCTACAGTAGTTACTGAATACTATATAATAGTTACTGAATAATCTATAATAGTTAGTGAATAATTAATTATATTTACTGACAAAACCATAGTAGTCTATTTATTACTATATAAAAAGTAATTACTAACAGTTACTGAACAATTTACGGTAGACACTAAATAATAACTAAAAGTTAGTAAATAATTAGGCTTAATAAATAATTCATAGTAGTTACTGAATTATACATAGTGGCCACTGAAAAATCTAGAGTAGGTAATGAATAATCTACATTGGTTACTGATTTATCTGTAGTATTATCACTGAATTATTCATTTATTTACTAGTACATAGTGGGTAATTGATATTTTAAAGACGTTACTAAATAATACCTAGAGGCTAGTAAATAATTCATAAGGCTTAATGAATAATTATGAATAATTCTTAATAGTTGCTGTATTGTACATAATTGTTAATGCACGACTCTGATACTGTATAATTTATAATATTTAATACATAATTCATGTAATTTACTGAGTCATTCATAGTAATTAATGTATAATTAATAGTATGTGAATGAATAATAAAGCCGAAGATTAATAGTGGAATAATAAGACTTCAGATCAAGGGCTTATATGAGATAAGAAGCATGCAGTCAACCTCTCTCTCTCTCTCTCTCTCTCTCTCTCTCTCTCTCTCTCTCTCTCTCTCTCTCTCTCTCTCTCTCTCTCTCTCTCTCTCTCTCTCTCTCTCTCTCTCTCTCTCTCTCTCTCTCTTGCTCTGACCACCCAGCTGACCACCTCATAAAGAGCAGCAGGGGCTCGAGGGACTGTAGCTGTCTGCTCCAGTGGGCAGACTCCTGATTAATGTGACTGGCAGTTCCATGCACTGTTATTAATGTGCTCTGTCCCACACTTTTAATGTCTGTACTGCTGGAGTGGCCGCTACACACAGGAGCTCTGTACCACCAGTCTCTCTCTTTCTCTTTCTCTCTCTCTCTCCCTTACTCTCTCCCCCGCCTCTTTTTTTTTTTAAATTCTCTCTTTCTCTCTCTTCTCTCTCTGTTTCTCTCTCTCTCTCTATCCCTCACTCTCTTTCTCCCCCTCTCTTTCTAACTTTCTCTCTCTTTCTCTCTCTCTCTATCTCTCTCTCTCTTTCTCCCTCCCTCCCTCCCTCCTCACAGAAGGTATATTTGATAGGTGGGGTCATCATAATGTTGTTAAACATGAACTGAAAACACCAGCTGCCCTTTACATTAAGTGACCACTTAATGATAAGTGGACAAACGGACACATGCTTCAAATTGACTTGACATTAAATCTCGCTACATTGAAGTTTAGAAGACTTCTCCTTGTAAGTAAGCAGTCCAGGTTTCTCAGGTGTTCTCAGGTGGAGATAATACAGATTAAGGGTCGTCACCAGAGAACCCATGACCAGATCATCACTGTATCCAAATTAGTAACTTTACAGGAGATAAACATAAACCTTCTTAACTTTTAGTTTAAGTTAAGGTAAAAAGTGATTTTGGAGCATTTTTATTGGTCCATTCATCCTGAAACTTTTAGATATAAAGAGCAGCCATCATGTTTAAATAATATAGAAAAATAAAAATCAACAAAAATGAGTCCAAGTTTGAGATTTTTGAAATGCTGACTGTGTTTAACACACACACTTTAAAATGCCTTTAAAATGTCTCCGTTCATCCCAAGAGGCATGTTTACATGTGTTTGATTCACTAAACGTTAATTAAAGTCTGAGCTTGTAGTAGTTGCAGTTTTCATGCTATGATTGGTCAAATGACTTCTTATAGATATTTATGGATTTGCTGTCTAGCTGGGGATCAATGTTATAAATCAACTAGTTTTTAAGCTAACTGGTACCTGTGCATACTGTGTTCACCTCATTTTGTTTGTAGGTGGCCATGATGTAGTGCTGAGTGGTATAGTGCTGAGTGGTGTAGTGCTCAGTGGTGTAGTGCTCAGTGATGTAGTTCTGAGTGGTGTAGTGCTCAGTGGTGTAGTGCTGAGTGGTTTAATGCTCAGTGATGTAGTGCTCGGTAGTGTAGTGCTCAGTGGTGTAGTGCTCAGTGGTGAAGTGCTGAGTAATGTAGTGCTCAGTAGTGTAGTGCTGAGTAGTGTAGTGCTAAGTGGTGTAGTGCTGAGTGGTTTAATGCTCAGTGGTGTAATGCTCGGTAGTGTAGTGCTCAGTAGTGTAGTGCTCAGTGGTGTAGTGCTCAGTGGTGTAGTGCTGAGTAGTGTAGTGCTCAGTGGTGTAGTGCTGAGTAGTGTAAATACTGTTTGACCAGAGGAGGGTGGGTCTCCCCTTGTGAGTCTGGTTCCTCCCAAGGTTTCTTCCTCCAGTTGAGGGAGTTTTTCCTTGCCACTGTTGCCTCTGGCTTGCTCACTGGGGGATATATGTTATAACTGTTTTCAAAACTCTGTAAAGCTGCTTTGAGACAACATCGTTGTAAAAAGCGCTATATAAATAAAATTGACTTGACTTGACTAGTGTAGTGCTAAGTGCTGTAGTGCTCTGTGGTGTAGTGCTGAGTGGTTTAATGCTCAGTGGTGTAATGCTGAGTAGTGTAGTGCTCAGTGGTATATTGCAGAGTGGTGTAGTGCTGAGTAGTGTAGTGCTCAGTGGTGTAGTGCTCAGTGGTGTAGTGCTGAGTAGTTTAGTGCTCAGTGGTGTAGTTCTGACTAGTGTAGTGCTCAGTGGTGTAGTGCTGAGTAGTTTAGTGCTGAGTGGTGTAGTGCTCTGTGGTGTAATGCTCAGTGGTGTGGTGTCGAGTAGTGTAGTGGTCAGTGGTGTAGTGTCGAGTAGTGTAGTGGCCAGTGGTGTGGTGCTGAGTGGTGTAGAACTCATTGATGTAGTACACAGTGGTGTAGTGCTCTGTGCTCACTCATACAGTCGTATTAGTTGCAGTAGATCTGGGATGCAACATTGTGACGTTTGTGAATGTGTGATGAATCTATGGACAGAGGCGGAAAGAGTGCATGAACCTATAGAATCTTATTGTGCACTGAAAGGATGCTGATATGGTTGCTTGGAACTACACAGTATCCTTTTTTTTAGGATAGAGGCCCAAGCTAAACTCTGCACAAAGCCTGCATTCATAAAGCAGCACAGGAGCCACCTTTCTCTAACAGTGTGCCACTTAGATATGGCTGATTTACTCAGTAAACATTTATTCCTCATCATTACAAAAGCGCCTTCAGCTCCCGCTGTGTAAACGGTAAATCCATTGCGCTTCATTGATTCTTTATTTAACCTTTTGACCCAAGGGAGTCTCGTATTGAAGCCGAAGCACCCCGTGCTCCTCAGGACAATCATTTTCTTCATGTCGCTGTTCAGAAAAGCGGTAAAAATAGCCTGTGGTTCCTTCCGTGTCCTGGAGAGGATCACTGTACGCCCGTTTGGCCAGCATGGGCCTGGGCAGACTGCTAGTGTTGGTGTATCTGTTTCACTCTTAATTCTGTCCTAAAAATAGACAGGACTGATAAATAGCACCGCGAAACGGGATCAACCGAGGAAAGCAGGAGAGTTAATTACGCTGTGACTCACAGTTATTTGGCTGCACCATCAAGAAAAACAAAAGTTAGCAACTTCAGACGGCACTTGCCAAAATCTGAGAGCCAGAGTCCATTTGCGATCCCTTGCCAAGCCTCAACCACGCAGTTAAATTTGCCTATTTTTTTTTTTGCCTGTGTACAGTAGCAATGACATGTTAAAGCAAGAGCCTCCACATTATATGCTGCTCCCGATTAAAAAGAGATGTAAATTATTAGCGCACTCCTGAAAACAAAGAGCTCTTAATATTTCTTGGATTGCCATGCAAGGTTCCAGGAAAAACCTTGCACGCTCATATATCATTATGAAAATGGTTCTTTAAAGAAGCATCAATTAAAAGGTTCCATAGGGAGTCAAAAGTGGGCCAGACGTCTTCAAACCTGGAATTCGAATCCAGTTTCTGGTGGTGGATTTTGCAGCCATTAGGATACTAGGTGGCCAATCCATTATCAACAGATCAATTAACTGCCAACGAATACAAAACACAGGAACTTCTGCAAAGATCACAATCATCCAGTACTGGTTTTGGGCCTCAATCCTTGCAAACCAAGATGCATTCTCTGAATCTTTCAATTATGGCATGTAGTGAAGACGATGATCTTTGTTGCATTATTCCCTGCTGCAGTCTTTCACAGAGTGGTGACCCCTCCCTGTCATTACTTCTGAAAGACTCCACCTCTCTGGGAGGCTCTTTATACCCAGTCATGTTGCTGACCTCTTGCCAATTAACAGAATCAGTCATGAGATGTTCGAGCAGGTCGGTTTATTTTAGCACTACACAACTATATTAGCCTTTTGGCGCTCCTGTCCCAAGTCCAACTACACGGTCGAGTGAAATTACGTTCCTCCAGGAACAACATGATGCAACATGGAACAAACAGTACAAAGTTATGTACGACTGTTATGTCTACTGTCGTGCAGACATAACATTGCAACAAAAATGAACAAGAAACAATAAAAACAATAAATTAAACAGACATTAGAAACAGAAGACAGACAGGACAGTGCAGCTCCAACACAGCACTTCTGAACATATGCTGAGATATTCAACATATTGGGATCTGTGAGGTACACAGTCAGATACATACACACACGCAGTAGTTACTGAGGTAGTACTAGAGTAAAGTGTAAACACTGTCACATACATACATACACGCAGTAGTTACTGAGGTAGTACTAGAGTAAAGTGTAAACACAGTCACATACATACATACACGCAGTAATTACTGAGGTAGAACTAGAGTAAACAGTGTAAACACAGTCACATACATACATACAGCAGTAGTTACTGAGGTATTACTAGAGTAAACAGTGTAAACACAGTCACATACATACATACAGCAGTAGTTACTGAGGTATTACTAGAGTAAACAGTGTAAACACAGTCACATACATACATACATACAGCAGTAGTTACTGAGGTAGTACTAGAGTAAACAGTGTAAGCACATTCACATACATACGTACATCCAGCAGTAGTTACTGAGGTAGTACTAGAGTAAACAGTGTAAACACAGTCACATACATACATACATACATACATACATACAGCAGTAGTTACTGAAGTAGTACTAGAGTAAAGTGTAAACACAGTCACATACATACATACACACCAGTTACTGAGATAGAATTAGAGTAAAGGGTAAACACAGTCAGATACATACATACAGCTGTAGTTACTGAGGTAGTACAAGAGTAAAGTGTAAACACAGTCAGATACATACATACACGCAGTAGTTACTGAGGTAGTACTAGAGTAAACAGTGTAAACACAGGCACATACATACATACATACGGCAGTAGTTACTGAGGTAGTACTAGAGTAAACAGTGTAAACACAGTCACATACATACATACATACATACAGCAGTAGTTACTGAGGTAGTACTAGAGTAAAACAGTGTAAACACAGTCACAAACATACATACATACATACAGCAGTAGTTACTGAGGCAGTACTAGAGTAAACAGTGTAAACACAGTCACATACATACATACATACAGCAGTAGTTACTGAGGTAGTACTAGAGTAAACAATGTAAACACAGTCACATACATACATACATACATACATACAGCAGTAGTTACTGAGGTAGTACTAGAGTAAAACAGTGTAAACAAAGTCACATACATACATACATACAGCAGTAGTTACTGAAGTAGTACTAGAGTAAACAGTGTAAACACAGTCACATACATACATACAGCAGTAGTTACTGAGGTAGTACTAGAGTAAAACAGTGTAAACACAGTCACATACATACATACATACAGCAGTAGTTACTGAAGTAGTACTAGAGTAAAGTGTAAACACAGTCACATACATACATACACACCAGTTACTGAGGTAGAATTAGAGTAAAGTGTAAACACAGTCAGATACATACATACAGCTGTAGTTACTGAGGTAGTACAAGAGTAAAACAGTGTAAACACAGTCACATACATACATACATACATACAGCAGTAGTTACTGAAGTAGTACTAGAGTAAAGTGTAAACACAGTCACATACATACATACACACCAGTTACTGAGGTAGAATTAGAGTAA
Organism: Megaleporinus macrocephalus; assembly: GCA_021613375.1. Classification (NCBI taxonomy): domain Eukaryota; kingdom Metazoa; phylum Chordata; class Actinopteri; order Characiformes; family Anostomidae; genus Megaleporinus; species Megaleporinus macrocephalus. The sequence continues at coordinate 8,558,176 of CM038714.1, read as the reverse complement.
AGTGTAAACACAGTCAGATACAAACATACAGCTGTAGTTACTGAGGTAGTACAAGAGTAAAGTGTAAACACAGTCAGATACATACACGCAGTAGTTACTGAGGTAGTACTAAAGTAAACAGTGTAAACACAGTCACATACATACAGCAGTAGTTACTGAGGTAATACTAGAGTAAACAGTGTAAACACATTCACATACATACATACAGCAGTAGTTACTGAGGTAGTACTAGAGTAAACAGTGTAAACACAGTCACATACATACATACATACATACAGCAGTAGTTACTGAGGTAGTACTAGAGTAAACAGTGTAAACACAGTCACATACGTACATACATACAGCAGTAGTTACTGAGGTAGTACTAGAGTAAACAGTGTAAACACAGTCACATACATACATACATACATACATACAGCAGTAGTTACTGAGGTAGTACTAGAGTAAAACAGTGTAAACACAGTCACATACATACATACATACATACAGCAGTAGTTACTGAAGTAGTACTAGAGTAAACTGTGTAAACACAGTCACATACATACATACACACAGCAGTAGTTACTGAAGTAGTACTAGAGTAAAGTGTAAACACAGTCACATACATACATACACACCAGTTACTGAGGTAGAATTAGAGTAAAGTGTAAACACAGTCAGATACATACATACAGCTGTAGTTACTGAGGTAGTACAAGAGTAAAGTGTAAACACAGTCACATACATAAAGCAGTAGTTACTGAGGTAGTACTAGAGTAAACAGTGTAAACACATTCACATACATACATACATACATACAGCAGTAGTTACTGAGGTAGTACTAGAGTAAACAGTGTAAACACATTCACATACATACATACATACATCAGTAGTTACTGAGGTAGTACAAGTGTAAAATGTAAACATAGTCACATACATACATACAGCAGTAGTTACTGAGGTAGTACTAGAGTAAACAGTGCAAACACAGTCACATACATACATACAGCAGTAGTTACTGAGGTAGTACTAGAGTAAACAGTGTAAACACAGTCACATACATACATAAACACAGCAGTTACTGAGGTAGTACTAGAGTAAAGTGTAAAAACAGTTAGATACATACACACATCAGTTACTGAGGTAGTACTAGAGTAAAACAGTGTAAACACAGTCACATACATACATACATACAGCAGTAGTTACTGATGTAGTACTAGAGTAAACAGTGTAAACACAGTCACATACATACATACATACATACAGCAGTAGTTACTGAGGTAGTACTAGAGTAAATAGTGTATACACAGTCACATACATACATAAATACAGCAGTTACTGAGGTAGTACTAGAGTAAAGTGTAAACACAGTTAGATACATACACACATCAGTTACTGAGGTAGTACTAGAGTAAACAGTGTAAACACAGTCATATCCATACATACATACAGCAGTTACTGAGGTAGTACTAGAGTAAACAGTGTAAACACAGTCACATACATACATACACACCAGTTACTAAGGTAGAACAAGAGTAAAGTGTAAACACAGTCACATACATACATACATACAGCAGTAGTTACTGAGGTAGTACTAGAGTAAAGTGTAATGACAGTCAGATACATCCATATACACATCAGTTACTGAGGTAGTACTAGAGTAAACAGTGTAGACACAGTCAGATATATACATACACACAGCAGTTACAGAGGTAGTACTAGAGTAAACAGTGTAAACAAAGTCAGATACATACATACACACATCAGTTACTGAGGTAGTACTAGAGTAAATAGTGTAAACACAGTCACATACATATATACATACAGCAGGAGTTACTGAGGTAGTACTAGTGTAAAGTGTAAACATAGTCACATACATACATACAGCAGTAGTTACTGAGGTAGTACTAGAGTAAACAGTGCAAACACAGTCACATACATACATACATACAGCAGTAGTTACTGAGGTAGTACTAGAGTAAACAGTGCAATCACAGTCACATACATACATACAGCAGTAGTTACTGAGGTAGTACTAGAGTAAACAGTGTAAACACAGTCACATACATACATAAACACAGCAGTTACTGAGGTAGTACTAGAGTAAAGTGTAAACACAGTTAGATACATACACACATCAGTTACTGAGGTAGTACTAGAGTAAAACAGTGTAAACACAGTCACATACATACATACATACAGCAGTAGTTACTGAGGTAGTACTAGAGTAAACAGTGTAAACACAGTCACATACATACATACATACAGCAGTAGTTACTGAGGTAGTACTAGAGTAAATAGTGTAAACACAGTCACATACATACATAAACACAGCAGTTACTGAGGTAGTACTAGAGTAAAGTGTAAACACAGTTAGATACATACACACATCAGTTGCTGAGGTAGTACTAGAGTAAACAGTGTAAACACAGTCACATACATACATAAACACAGCAGTTACTGAGGTACTACTAGAGTAAAGTGTAAACACAGATACATACACACATCAGTTAGTGAGGTAGTACTAGATTAAAACAGTGTAAACACAGTCACATACATACATACATACAGCAGTAGTTACTGAGGTAGAACTAGAGTAAACAGTGTAAACACAGTCACATAAATACATACACACCAGTTACTGAGGTAGAATTAGAGTAAAGTTTAAACACAGTTAGATACATACATACAGCTGTAGTTACTGAGGTAGTACAAGAGTAAAGTGTAAACACAGTTAGATACATACACACATCAATTACTGAGGTATTACTAGAGTAAACAGTGTAAACACAGTCACATACATACATAAATACAGCAGTTACTGAGGTACTACTAGAGTAAAGTGTAAACACAGTTAGATACTTACACACATCAGTTACTGAGGTAGTACTAGAGTAAAACAGTGTAAACACAGTCACATACATACATACATACAGCAGTAGTTACTGAGGTAGTACTAGAGTAAACAGTGTAAACACAGTCACATACATACATACATACAGCAGTAGTTACTGAGGTAGTACTAGAGTAAATTGTAAACACAGTCACATACATACATACACACCAGTTACTGAGGTAGAATTAGAGTAAAGTGTAAACACAGTCATATACAAACATACACACAGCAGTTACTGAGGTAGTACTAGAGTAAACAGTGTAAACACAGTCACATGCATACATACACACAGCAGTTACTGAGGTAGTACTAGAGTAAACAGTGTAAACACAGTCAGATACAGACATACACACAGCAGTTACTGAGGTAGTACTAGAGTAAACAGTGTAAACACATTCAGATACATACATACACACAGCAGTTACTGAGGTAGTACTAGAGTAAACAGTGTAAACACAGTCAGATACATAAATACACACAGCAGTTACTAAGGTAGTACTTGGTAGAGTACTTGGTAAAGTAAACAGTGTAAACACAGTATCAGCAGCAAAGTATAGCACCAAAAGAGGTGTGTGTGTGTGTGTGTGTGTGTGTGTGTGTGTGTGTGTGTGTGTTTGTGTGTGTATGTGTGTGAGTGATTCAAAGTATTTCCTGTGAGTTTAAAAACCTGATCGCTTGAGTCTAACTTCTACTCTTATCAAATCACAATTTTAACCCAACCCAAAACCTTCGTCCTAGTCCTTACCCTAATGCTACTGTTTGAACTACTGTAGATAATCTGAAGAGGACTAACAGTGACATTGTAGTGTGTAGGTAGTGTTACAGTTTTACCTGTACACAGGTAGGTGAAGGTAGTGTTACAGTATACCAGTACACAGGTAGGTGAAGGTAGTGTTACAGTATACCTGTACACAGGTAGGTGAAGATGATGTTGGGAGCCTTACCCAAGAACTCTTATCGGTGTAGTATAGGGTTGATACTCAGGTGGGCCAATCTTCCACTAGGAAGTTGAAATTGCTCCCGTGTTTGTCCGTTGGGAACTGCAGGGTGAATTTGATCTGGATTCCAAACCATTTTACTGAACCTGAACCTGAAAGTCATTATTTCATATAGTAATGTTTTTGAAAGCAGTCTTGAGTGCTGGCTAGCGCCAGTCTCTTGACTGGCTAGCGCCAGTCTCTTGTAAGTGCATTAAACAGAGGAATGAACTAGATGCATTGTGTAGTTTTTGTGTGATTAAGTGTGGGACGTGGGGGAGGGGGTTTGGTGTGGCGGGGATATGAAGTCCTTGCTCTTATTCCCTGATGAGAAATCTATTTCCTTCTCTGAAGAAACAGGTTTCAGTGGAAAAAAACTCCTTTAGAGCTATAAGCAGGCTCTCCACCAAAGATATCACTGCATTTCATCCGAGACTATACCACGGTGGATTTTAGGAGGTTCTTTTTTTTTTTCTTGGACGCGGTGATGGAAAACTCCTCTTGTATTGAAAGTTAAAGGCTAGAAAAAGGAGCGGGATTGAAACCGGCGCTATTTATTTAAATCCAGAACAGCCATGACATTTTCTGAGGACTCAGGCAGCCAGAAGGGTTCCTTGTGTGGACTTTGCATGCAGGAGAAAAAACGCGGCTTCTGTTTCTTGACTAACATTCCATAACATTCCATTCCTCATGCAAAGGTCACCTGTTTAGCAGCGTTTTTTTCTCCGGACAAATACACTTTCAACACAGATGAGGATCCCTGACTGCATGGATATGAAAAGCACACGTTGATTCCTCGATGCAATCTAAGAACTGGTAGAAATGTGGCTTTTCATTTTATCTACTATTTAAAAGCGCAAGCAAATCAATCACAGCGTCCAGGAGGCTGTCACGCAACGAGGGCGTGAGCGAGCACCATCTGAATTGAAGTGGGAAAGAGAGAGAGAGACTGAGCTCTGCCCATCTGCCCACAAGTTGAACCGAGTCATTCAGTGGGGCCTCATGCATTTTTCATGACTCGATGAAAGGATTCTTGGATTAATCATTGTAGGCTTGGACAGGTTGTGGAGACGGCCATGAAATATGAATACAGCCCAGTTACACCTCTGACGGATTTGCTGAGACGTACACAGGCCTTCACCCGATGCCCGAGTAATCATCTTAGCTTGTCCAGCCGCTTGGTGTACATCTGGACCGGGTGTTTCATCTGACACAGGTTAGCGCTGTCCCCTGCGGCTGCGGAATCTGCCATGCTTTGCGCAACAAGAGAAAGAGTCAGCTGCCTCTGAAATTCCATGATGGCTGCAAAAGAAGGCCCGTTTTCTTGTTTTTACTTGGCATTTCATGATAAATCTGACTGGGCAACAGAAAAAAAGGGTAACCAAGCAACCCGCACTCTCATAAATTAATCACGGCGAGAGGCGCAAAGTGTGTGAGGCCGCTTGAACTGAGCGCTAGGACCTGACAGCTGCTAAGCTGCTAAGGGGTTATGTGTGAAAGTCGTGGCTGCTTCTAAATGGAAGTGCAATAAAATCATAAAAGAGAGTGTGAAGAGCTGCCGGGGGGCTTTTCTAAAGTGCTTTTAGCCCCACCGTTTGACCCCCCCCCCCAACCTCCCAAAGTCTAACCCCTCTCCATTTTACGCGGCTCTAAACAAACAGCCCGAGCAGCGGCCTTGACGTAAACAGATGTCGGGTAGACAGCTCGCCGGAAAAAACAGCAAATTAGCTGGTGATTTGATAGCATGAGGACTGCAAACAAACAAGACACTCGAGACGTAATGAACCAGCCGCTGTGAACCCGAAGCCCGTGTCATCTCATCTAGCTTTAAAAACCATAAACACCCCAATTTGCTGACCGCTAGCCAGGCCAATAAATGCTTTTGGTGCAGCGACGGGCCGACCGGACTGGAAGCTCGCTTTGATGTGGTTTGACAAGAGGTGCAAATAATTCCAGACGCTGTCCAAATGAAGGAACGTTTCAATTAAATGACTTATCTTGTTGCACAATATGCTAACAGGTCGGTTCTCTTCAATTTGTTAACCCTTTGATACACAGGTGACTTAAAAGTGACTCCACACAACCCCGGATGCAGTACGTCCATCATATTACCAACATCCTGTGACGAAGAACATCAGACTACCACTGTAAAAATCCCGCTATTCATTCAAATCCTCATTTACAGACGTCACTGACCTGCGTGGTTGCCTGAATCTGTACTCAGACGGTGTTGAGCTGTAGCTTGGAGAAGACGAACCAAGAGACTTAACCCTTTGAGGCACAACCTGGGTCAAAAGTGACCTGAACTGAGATTTTATGAATGAATTTCATCATTTAAGCTTCCATGAATTCCATCAGTTTACTTGTTTCTGATCATCACAAATCCTGATTTTTATTTTTATAGTTTTATTTCTTTTACTTTTTTAATAGAAATCATGTTTGTATACTGCTCTTGGGTCAGAATGAACCCTTATGTATTCACTATGGAATTTAGGATAGGAACGGTTGACATTTGTAAACATTTGCAGTCGGGAATATACTTACAAAACCTATTTTTGTTCATAAAGTAAATAAATAAGAATTAACATGTTGATTTAAGATCAAAAACTAGATTTTTAATGAAAACTTGGAACATTACATAATCAAATAAACTGATTTTAATAGGTTTATTAAAGAGATACTCAGCAGAACATACAATAACATAGGAATTGAATATGGGCCGAGTTTGACCCATGTTGTACATTAGAAGGGGTTTAATTAGCTTGTGCAGCAAAGGGTTAATGCAGAGCCAGGTACCTGAATCAGTGGTGATTCGCAGTCACTACAACAGGTTCTAGCAAGTAAGCAAGTGTCAGTAATGAGGAGAAAAAGGAAGAACTCACCAGAACGTATGGACTGGGATGCAAGGCCACTTATTTACTATTCGGAAATGCAGAGAACATCTGGCTCGCTCTGTGATCAGTTATTCCTTATGTTCATGTACGCAGGATGACGTGAACTGATGGCGTGATGCTCAGTAACCATACATCCTTGTTACTTGATTAATAGTTAAGTGATCATTTACATAAAAATAGTAAATGCTAACAAGAACATGACAGTATTATTCCCTCTACTGTGATTCCCTCTACCTTAGTATATATATACATTTTTCTTGTGATTCATTTATTTTTTAGGTTCACTTAAAATAGCATGACCCTACACTGATTGGTTACTTGCTTTAATATAAAAGGCCACAGACCCTCACTTAGCAAAGGTGCGCTATTCATTAAAAGCCCCTTTACAGACATCATTTTAGATACTGTTTGTGAAACTGACCCACGTGTTTGTCTGAATCCGTACTCAGACTGTGTCAAGATGTGGCTTGGAGAAGACAAACCAGGAGACTTAACCCTTCGATGGGCCGCCCGGGTTTGAGATTTTATTTTCTACATCTTTGCAATAAGTTACTTTCGTCATTCAAGCCTGCATGAATTCCTCAGTTTATTGGATTTTTCAGGAGTGCTTTAGAAAGCCGGCAAAGAGGGCCGATAATGAGGGCCAATAACCTCTAGGTTTAAGTTCATTTTTACACCTATGACCAGACTGCCAACTGCAACAGCCTCAATTACATCACTGTGTCATCCAGATGTACCAGCATAGAGACTTTTCGCAAAGACTCAGAGACTGGCTCTACCTGTGCAGTTTTTAAAGCTTTGCCATCCAGACTTCATACAGAGATTCTCTCAGCTTTTCCTTGATATTTAGTTTATTAAACTATAAATACTGTTTGAGCAGAGGAGGATGGGTCTCCCCTTGTGAGTCTTGGTTCCTCCCAAGGTTTCTTCCTCCAGTCTGAGGGAGTTTTTTTCTATACTACTGTTGGCTCTGGCTTGCTCACTGGGGGATATATATATATGTAACTGTCTGTTTTCAAACTTCTGTAAAGCTGCTTTGTGACAGCATGGTTGTAAAAAGCTCTACACAAATAAACTAGAATTAAAAGGATGAAAGCATTCAGCATTACTTATAACGCTTGGTCTCAGTTTACTATCTTTTCACTGGCTGGCTGATTTCCAGCTGAAGGATGATACAGCTGATATGGCTTTAATTTTATGTAGTAACAGTTGAATACAGCACTGTGCACTGCAACACCCCGAGTAATCAAGAAGTGCTCACATGTTGTGAAAGCCAGTGTACGCACCTCCATCAAAAACTATTATTTTGAAATTTTGGCCATTGTGCACCGCAGCGCAGCACGGCACGGCCAGCAGGCAGTGACCTCAAGTGTTGATTTCCAGAAAAATTGAAACTTCTAATAAGGAAGTGGCACAATGGTCTCCTAGTGATACGTTATTTATATGGTCATGTATGTAAAATTAAATAAATCGATAATAAGCAATCAAAACATACAGAAGCACATAGATCAATGGGTCGCCCATGGTTCGCACACTGGTGGGGCCCTTGGACCTGGATTTTCTGTAAAGCAGCTTTGTGACTACATCTTTTGTGAAAGGTGCTACATAAATATAAATGAACCTTGACTTTAACCATACAAAGTAATTTTTTCAGGTGCTACCAATGAAGCACATGTAATAATTCAGTGCAGGCAAAATAGCAAGTGCTAACAAGAACATAGGAAGATCATAGCTGTTAGCATCCCAGCCAGGGACCGGTTCCAGGCCTTATCTGCCCGAGTTTCATAATAAATGACAGTTTGGCGCGTGTACATCTGCCCAGATCCTAGCCAGCACTTAGCCAGTGCCTACACAACTTTTAGCCAGAGCAATTATCATCCTCTTTTCTTCACCCTCACAAAAAAGAAGTTTATTCAAGTGTACCATGCGTTTACTTCTTTTAAACTAAAAAGAAGTGAGTATGCTTTCAGTTTACTTTTTATGTACTTCTCAGTGATATACTAAACACAGTTATACTTAAGTATGCTTGTAAGTAAGCAATCTTTTGATTGAGATAGTAGAAGTAAGTATTCTTGCTCTGCACAAAAACACATCCAGTACAATATTTATTTAAAAAGATTTATTAAGATGCAAATATGTTTCTTAATCTGAGTGTGTCTTGTTTATTTTACATGTGTCCACTGGTGAGTAAGTAAACGTTGTTAAGTTGTATTTCAAGAAAAAAAAATCTTAAACCTAGTCATATACTTTAAAGTACAACAATAATATAAGCAGTAAATTATAAGTATCATGTTAAGTTCACTTAAAGAAAACTTACAAGCTAGTAAACTAACAGGAAACCCTTAAGATTACTTTTAGTGTAGTTGCAGTACAAAAGCTGTAAACTAGTTTTATACTTGGTTTACTACTCTTACACTTAAAGTGTACTTAAAAGTATACTTTTAAAAACTAGAAAGTGGGCCAATTTAGTCCCAAGAAGTATTAAAATAATACATATAAAAGTGTACTACTAGTACAATGACATTAGTATAGTAACTGCATAAAGTATACTTAATAAAATTAACTTTAAGTATACTTATTATCTGTAAGGGCAGACTTGTTCTAGGTTGGCTCTTTCCAGCCATATGTAGTCACTTTCTACAGATCACTACTATTAGGATGTATTTATTATTATTTTAGTAATATTAATAGTATTATTAGTAATAATCATATAATTTGTCCTAGTGATAACTAAATACAGTGAACCTACACATTTGCCATTGGTTACTTATATCACACATTGCTTACTAGTTATCTATCTGATTAAGCAATCATTCACATACAACTGGCAACTGCTTACAACAGATTCCCTATTCACTCCTGAAGATTTGGCTAATTATACATTCATTTACATTTAATAACACATGAGCCTGTTTTTTCTGAAGATTACTTGCTACTTGCTTATCCTGATATTGATCATTTACATCCAAATAGCAGCTGCGCACGTGTGTGTGGTTGCCCTTCCTTGTAGTGCTAACGGGGATCAAAGAGACGCTGTTTTTCAATGGGGCTCGTTTTCAATTACGAGCATGGCTCCCCTTCTACTTAACAGGGTCAGTGTTTGTCTTTTTTCAGCTTGGAGGGCTAAATAGGGGGGAGCTGTAAATTGAAAAGACAGAGAGGCAGTAGGCGGGGAAAGCGAGACCCAGGAATTTGCGCAAGGCTTCGAGGGTCGCCTGCAGCGCGTGATGGCACAAAGGCCCTCTCAGACACCCCCGCCACCAGCCCCACGCTGCCTGCTCCGACCTCCGCGGCTACGCTAATCAAACGGGGACATCAGAGAAAACTAGGCCGGTGTAGACAGAGCCGGAGAGCGCTGATAGCTATCAGAAGGAGGAGGGAAAGAGGCGCTTATCCGCCAGATCTGGCGGCCCCAGGAATGTCAAGGCAGCTCGTCGAGACTGGAGAGAGAGTCACTCTTAGCGGCTCCCACTGTGCCTAGCAGCCAGAGCTGCGAAACATATGGAGAGGTGCAAACTGTCAGATCCTCCACACTCGGCGGGCGCGTGTGACTGCGGGGTAGGGCCTGCGTTTGCGCCGTCTTCACTCAAATTGGCTGTTTGCTTTGACACCCATCCCTTAACTGCTCCGGCGGAGAGTAAGCCCGTGTCGGCTTTTCCAGGCTGTTTTTAGCTCTGTCTCCGAAAGCTGCTAAAATAGCGTCTCTCAGAAGGTTTTGCAGTATTCGTCTTTGTTCTGCTACATAGAAATACTGTACAAGATTTTTAAAAGTGACACTCTGACAGGAAAAAAACTGGTGTAAACAGGCCTGCTTGCCTCCTGCAGTGAAACTATATCTAGAGGAAGGTTTTCTTGTTTAAAGGCTAGGAAATCCCCTTCTGGTGATGTATCTTAGAGGTAGGAGGAAGCTTTGAGAAACTGTAACTGCCTGCTAGGTGAAGTTATGGCTAAAAACTGAAGATCTTGTGTGGTGGGGGGAATGATTGTATGGTGTTTCTATGTAATGCATGCTGGGTATTGTAGTAAAACAAACGCTAGTGGACTCAAAATTAATCTTTAATTACCTTACATTAAAATATATAGCCTTAAACGTAACACATAACACAAACAGTCCTTCTGGAAACACATGACACATTTTCATGCCTCAGTATCACACTCATATGAGCTTTTTGGAAAGGCCATTTCTTAATAATAGGCATGATAACATATGGAGGTCTGCATCTGCTTTGTAGGCTTTAACAGACTCCTCTGATGCGGGAAGCTATTCCACAAGATGTTGGATTGTACCTGTGGACCAAATAAGCATTTGTGAAGAACCAATGTTGGACAAGAAGGCCTGCCTCGCAATCGAGGTTCCAGTTCATCCCAAAGGGTTAAGGTCAGGACTACATGAGGACCACTGGAGCTCCTTCACACCAAACTGGTCAAGCCATGACGTTATGGCCCTCGCTTTGTGCACAGGGACACAGTAATGCTGGAATAGGAATGCTGGAATCCTCAAACTGCTGCCACAAAACCCAACTGTGTAAACTGTCTTTGAATACAGTAGCTTTAACATCACCCCCTACTGCGACTAAGGAGCCAGAAAAAAAGCACCAGACTCGTTATTCCCCGTCCACCAACTTTCACTGTTGGCATACTGGTGGGTAGTGTTTTCATGATGTCCACCAAACCCAGATTCGTCTACAAGATGGCCAGATAGTGTAGCATCTGTCCAGCTGTCTTTGTGCATGGTGATCTCAAGTCTGGTTCCTGCGTCATGTGGGACGTGGCCAAAATGACATATATGCAGAAGAGTGCACCTGTCGAAAATTGGCCAAAGAAAATGTGTTACAGTCTCTTGTTTCTTCTCTGCTGTAAAGGTATGAACCAGTCTTTAGGCTAGAATGCAGTTGCTCAGATATGGAAACCCATTTCCCGTGTCCAGACTCTCTAGAAAGATATACAGTATATATACACTGGGTGGAGCATCTGTGGCTGAGACTACCATTAGCTAGGCTGAAACAATACACAGAAGAGCATATATGATAACCATTAGAATGCAATTGACAGAATCCCGGCCACGCTAAAGATGTCAGACTCTCTGTCTACATGTGGACAGAGCATCTATGGCTGAGACCACTGAGCTCCATACAATACATTCTGCAGCCATTGATTTTCTATGGAGTTTGCACGGCTATGTGCTTGATTATATACACCTGTTAGCAATGGGTTCAGCCAAAACACATGAGCTCAATAATAAGGAGGGGTGGCCATGTAGTGCAGCAGTTATACATCATTTAAATATACAATCAAACATGTTTGACGCTGTTCTTTGCAAGTGATGAGCTGGTTGAGCATTTTAAACTGGGACCCTCTGTTACTGACTGTGACGTATTCATTTTAAAATAGCAGCCTCTCTTACTATTTCAACATGGGCATCATGTCTTTATTTAATGTTGGCACAGAGCCCTGGTTTCTGGTCTAGCATTAGGCGGAGGGGCAATATAGTTCCCACCACAGGCACCTGTAGTTGTTTTCTATTGAAAGCCCGCTGTCAGACACCTAGCATGTTCTAAAGTGCTAAGAGCAGACGACTGCAGGCCTATTATTAACTGACGGCCAAGAGGTTGGTGTTAAACTCTGTGCGATAGATGTTACAACAACAGACGAGGCTGAAAGAGAGGATAATATTAGTCGTATCTATCCCCCTTCTCTCTCTCTCTCTCTCTCTCTCTCTCTCTTTACGAGGCATTCAAAGACTTAAAGGTGTTCGCACTTTATGTCATTCTAAGCTGCAAAGAGGATTACATGTGCAAATCCAAACAAAGCAGCTGGGGTATATAGAAGTACACTGTCACACCTAGCGGAGGACTGATATTGGAAATAGTTTTACAGGGACGCGCTGCAAAGAGCATCTCAAACAAACACAAACAAGCATTTCTGCATTGCGGCTCTTGAAAGGGGTCATAAATATTTTTTTTTCGTCTTGTTTCTCCTCCCCTGGGGACCGTTTACAACATTTGGGTGGGTTTATGTTACAAACGACATCATTAATTTCAGGTCACCGTGCAACTCCTATTAAATAATTTAATAAATATGTAACATACACTACTGTGCAAAAGTCCTAGGCATCAAACCGATTGTTTAAAAGCCTGTATCTTAGCAATGAGTGTATGTTCACCAGTCAAAACACCAGATATCATTAGAACAGACGTAAATAATCATACGTACAATACAAAGCATTTTGTATTGTTATTGTGAAAGAAGTAGATCATATCTTGAGCTCCAGTTTGAAGAACAAAGTGTAGTTCAAGATTTCTCCTGGACGCCCCAGACATTGTATGAATGTATTCAGTTCCTTCAGCAGCAATCTTGATTTAGCTTAATGAAGTACTGAGTAGTTAAAGCAGGTATTAGATGAGAACTGTAAATAATACTGGGTTGTTTCCACGAAGAGAAGCCTGAAAAGGCTTAATTAAACACATGGACAGATGTAAAACTATGACTTACTGTATTAATGCTGTTTGAATATTTACTATAAAGTGTGTTTTGCTGAGAAAATAAAATATTAAATATAACAATGTCCCCAAGAGTCTAAAACGTTTGCATAGTACTGAAAGTATTTCTACAATAACTTTATGTGAATCCATCTTCAGTGCATCAAAATAAAACATATTTTGGTCCCACAGAGTCAAAATATGTCAAGTGGCCTGACCATCCAACTATACAGGCAGTAAACTATTAAATGAGTCATAATAAAATTGCTGTAATTTTAGGTTTGAAGTCCTTATAATAATATGATACTGAAAAATATGCCGACTTTAAAAGCATTAATGTTATGGTCAAGTTTTATCAAGTCAGCTGGTTTGCCCCCAAAAAAACCATTCAAAAGTGGTCCAGCCAGAAACACTCCTTATAACTTTAGTGTGAATGGGTGGAGCTACACTGTAGGCTGAATAGGTGGATCTATGCAGTCGTGTTTATGACATCAACAAAAACAATGAATACAAACGATGACTATTAGAACATAAATGTCCCAATACAGTCAAAACATGAGGGAAAAACTCACCTCTACAACAATGCTAATTTTTGCTAGCATCCCTATTGGATTTTAGTAGTTTGTTAGTAGTTTTTTTTTTTTTTTGGTGTTGTAGACCAAACACAGTTAAAGTTTTTAAGGGTTTTTTTAATACACTTAAGCTATTTTGCTTTCCAAGTTGGTCAGGGGTGGAAGCTGTTTTTGGCAACTAGCCACTCCTGATGCAGACTGGTTGACGTGGTACATTCAATTTTTGTGATGGTGATGAAGGAGTACCGTGGATGTAAAGCAATGTTCTTTGCCAATTGGGTGTTTGAATGAAGGTGGAAATGAGCCCAGAATCAGTTCTGGGTGCGGTTCTGGGTGCAGACAGGCATGAGAAGATGTTCCATATGGAGTTATGAAATAACTGAAGTTTGGGAGAAGTACCACGCCCAACCTCCTCCTCACAGTCATTTTGTGCTCTAAACCGCTCCTCTGATTTTACCTAATTGTGATGACATTTGCACCCCACACTGTTCTAACACCCCAACTGTCGCTCTCTGCTTGGCAGGGGGAGGGGTTCTGGATCTAGGTCTCAGCAGCCGAAGTTCCTAGAGCTCCAGCCCAAGTTTCTCAGAGTTTCCCTTCCTTGTCTTCCATTAGTCGTCCGTACCTCACAATGTTTCTCCAGGAGCTTGTGACAGATATATTAGCATATTGTCGCTGTCCATAGGAAAACTAATTCTTGATGTACCAAAATAATAGTTACTACTAAAATAGTGACTTTACAGGAGAGGACAAAAACCTTCTTTCCTTCCAATACAAGTGAATGTAAAGAGGTTTAATTCCAAGGGATTTTGGAGCATTTCTATTGGTTTATCCATTATGAATCATTCTTTAAGAGCAGCAGTCATGTTCATATGATGATATATTTTTATCTTTTAACAGCACATTTTTTGGATGCCACTCACAATCAGTGATGTGTCTATAGTGTGAAGAATGGCTATCGATGTTGGCACCCGATGGACATCAAAACAGGGACCAGCTCATTCCGCTGCCACTTTTTTGTAATTATGCTGATGGTTAAATTAATGTGTAAAGCTTTCATTTCAGCCTTAAAAGTCCTAATCAACCGTAGAGCTCGCTTAGGTGGTGCCACCTAGATAGCATGTAGGCAAAAACGACTTCTGATTGGCTGCTTTTCTGCTGCATAGTTCAAATAGTGTTTTAAAAAGCAACTAAAAATTAGAGTAAATGTAAATAAATTACATTTATTTTTTAGCACCCAGAAATCATTAGGCCTGGCAATATGAGCTCTACTGGCTACGTCTACACCGCCACCAACCACCACCCCCCCAAGACCGGAACCCAGTCATCAGCATGTAATATTGATTCACTTCTTTGAGAAAATGCCAGCTGAGTCGTATTCTCTAAATAGATACAGTGACTTCCAGCCAAAATAAACTGGAATCTTTAAGTTGGGCGAAACAAGCCGGAATGGATGAGCGTTCATTACGAAGGCTCCAAATCCGAGAAGGAGAGAGATAGAGAACGAGAGAGAGAGAGAGATAGAGAGAGAGAGAGAGAGAGAGAGAGTGAGGATGTTACTTTGCGTTGGCCAACGCTGGCAAGAAGCCATTATTGACAGGAAGAGGATCAGCGGGAGAAAGTTGCCTATATACATGCCAGATGAATATGCATGCGCGCCAGCTGAATATGCGTAATGGAGATGAGCTGTGGACAGCGAGTGGGCGGTGAACCCAATCGACCCCGATGGACGTGCAGTGATGAGGTCATCCTTGTGTACTTATGAGGCTCTATCTGGACAGGAAAAAGATGCAGGTGCTACCAGATTTGTTCTCCAGTGAAAATGCTTTTCCAGACACTTCAGCGCTGAGGCACTGAGGATGATCCTGCTGGCAGCTTGTTGCAGTGGTGAAGGAAAGTAGCCGTCACAGCAGGTTCGGCGGCAAATGGTTAAAGGGATACTTGACCAGGAGATGCTAATACAGCCCTGAATGAAAATAAGCTGTCAGAACGAGTTAATGTGACATCATTTATGCTATACTAACTGACCTCTGCTAGCTTTTGTTAATTTTTATCATCATCTTTAGCATGAAGAACTAGGACAAGGTGTTATTACCATTATAAGTCATGTTAAAAGCTTTTTACAAATATCATATTACAGCAATTCACATTAAAGGTTTTGATGGCTCTAGATTAAACACTGTTTGAAGCATCTAGTAATACTTAAAGAAATACTTGACCAAGAGATGCTAATAAGTCCCTGAATGAAAATACGCTGTCATAATGAGTTAGCTTGATATCATTTATGTTTTGCTAACTGGGCTAGCTTGTGTTCATCATTATTGGAATGTTCAGCATGAAGAACTAGGTGACTTTCATGGCATTACTAGCCATGTTAAAAGCCCTTTAATAAATATTGAAAATATATTTTATTTTTTCAATATTAAATATTAAAACTCTACGATAATGCGAACTAGTAATTGGTTAGCATTCAGTAACAGCAATTCACATAAATGTTTTTATCTGTTCTAGATTAAACACTGTTTGAAGCTTATAGTAATACTTAAAGAAATACTTGACCAAGAGATGCTAATACAGCTCTGAATGAAAATAAGCGGTCATAACGAATTAATGTGATATCATTTACGCTAACTGGCCTCTGCTAGCTTTTTTCATTATTATCATCATCGTTAGCATGAAAATCTAGGTGACAAGGTGTTATTACTATTTTAAGCCATGTTAAAAGCTTTTTACAAATATATAACAGCAATTCAAATGAATGTTTTTGATTGTTCTAGATAAAACACTATCTTTCGCTTTATCTCGCTAGTCGGGGCCACGGGAGTGCTGGAGCCAATCCTAGCATCATCGGCGAAGGCAGGGTACACCATGGACAGTTCGCCAGTCTATCGCAAGGTCAACATTCACTCACGCACACACTCACACCTACATGCATGTCTTTGGACTTGTGGGAGGAAACCCTCTCAAGCATGAGGAGAACATGCAAACTCCACATAGAATGGCCTGGACCAGGAACCGAACCTAGATTGTCTTGCTATGAGGTGAGAGTGCTGACCACTACGCCACTGTGCCGCTGTTTGAAGCATCTAGTAATACTTAAAGAAATACTTGACCAAGAGATGCTAATACGGTCCTGAATGAAAATTAGCTGTCAAAATGAGTTAGCTTGATGTAATTCATGTTATGCTAACTGGGCTAGCTTTTGTTCATTCGTTATTCACATCTTTAGCATGGAGAACCCCTCTGATCTGAAACCATATCCTCCTGCCCGACATCTTTTCCTCACACTTTGCTTCTGAGAAAAAGCTGTAATAGACGTAGAACCTTTACTACAAACTTCTCGCACATCTCATTTACAAAAACATAAACAAATGGCCTCATCACCGCATGTCCATTTGGGGTTGATGGCATACATGCTTATTTAAAGAAGCGTCCATTTAACGGTTTGTTAGGCCGAAGACACCCCGAGCTGATTAGGCAGAACTAGCTCCAACTCAGGCCTTCTCATTATCACGTTCTATAAGCTCTCCATCGCCTCCGATCTCCTGATAAATGAACACTCGGCCATGGCTGAAAGGCAGGTACTTGGCAGGTGCTACCTATCCAGAGCTCCAGCACAAGCTACAACACAAATATAGCCATTTTATGAAATAGCCCAAACCAACAGCGAGCCTACGTGTCTTCTGAGCTTTTATATGTGATGTTGATGAAGTTAAAATAGTGGTACCCGCTGATTCTTGAAGTTCTCCCTGAACCTGCTCTCCTGCCATAAATGCATTTAGAAATAATATATTTTAAGCCAAAATTTTATGGTGAATTCATGGTAAAACAATGTCTCAGCCATCAGGCAGTGTATTCATAACCATTTTACGTAACACCTTTTTTGTGAGGAAGATTTTACAGAAAATAAACTCAAAGGCGATTGCACTAGCTGAACATAAGGTCAATTGTTGTCTAGGTTAAATGTAAACTGCCACCATGTTCAAGTTTAGGAGCTACTAGAATTTGACCTGTTGCACAAAATTTGCACATACTCAACTGTAACTGTATGGTCTACCTTAAACAACAATAACAACAACAACAACAACAAAACAGCCACAGTCTTTTCTTTCATAGCCCTTTAAGTTCTAGACCTCCTAACATATTAAAGTCCTTTTGGGGGTGATAAATAAGCAAGCAATAAGCAGTATATTATTAAACATACCCAATCATTATTTTGAGCCAGAGGATGGTAAGCACCAAGAAAACTTTAGAAAATTATACTGAATTGCCAGAAAAGGTTCTAGATATTAACTGAATTAGCCAGGAGCCGTAAAACCTACTCAATCATTATTAAACATACTCAATCAATGTTTTGGGCCACAGGATGGAAAGTACCCAGTCTTACAAACATATACTGAAATGCCTAAATACCAGGACAGTATTAGAAATGAATGAAAACAAAATGTCAAACAGATACTAACTTAATGAGAATAAGGCACAGTTGTGAGTTAAAATTACGGTTTTATATATGAACTGTGTAAGCCTGGAGTTCAGGCATGGGGTCAAAACCTACTCAATCATTATTAAAACATACACAAACATTATTTGGGCTGCGGGATAGAAAGCACAAAGATAGTCTACCTACAATTTACTGAAATGCCTAAAGACATTCTAGATATTAACTGAGTAGGTCTTGGGTGCTCACTCAGCCAAAACTCCAAGTACCAGAGCAGTCTTTAGTCTCTAAATCACAACAAATTGCCAAACAGGTTCTAGCTTCTAAAATAATAATTATAAGGTACAGCTGTGAGGTAAAAAATCTGATGTTCTAGATAACAATGTTGGCTAAGACAAACTTACTAAATTACACAGAACTGCCAAACAGACTCTAGATATCAATAGACTAAGTCAGTGGTATAATGTAAAGGTTAAAACTTATCTAGTGGTACTGCATAATTATTTTAGATAAAATGTTTTAGTTTGACACAAAATTAGACTGAAATGCCAAAGAGGTTCTAGATAGGTTCTAGAACCTAGGTTTTAGATTAACTGAGTAAGTCTGGGGTATAAACCCACGATACTATGTAAATATTTGGATGCAGTAAGGGTACCAAGACAGTCTGACACTGAAATGTCAAACAGGTTCTAGCTAATAAGCTGATGAAGGACATTAACATATTTTGCATACTTAATAGGGTGAGAAAGTGTTGAGTACATTATGTAATTCCACCATAGACTTTTTTCTGACATCAATAATAAGAAGTAAAGACAGTAAAACCATAGTAAAAAAACTTCTACTCGAAGTAATTATACAATACCATGGAATTTGTGTCTCATACAGTTACTACCTAGAACTTAAAAAGGGCTGCTCATCTCATATAACCACTCAGTTGAACACTGAGACCAACCGATTAACCAGTGAAATCAGATGCGCATCTCGATTGGAATGAAAAGCTGCAGCTACGCTGAGCCTTTGCAGATAAGAATGGTGACCTTTGTTCTGGGGGCCTTGGGGTGCTTCAAGAACCACTAGGAATCAAGCAGTTCTTTCTTTTTGGCATGCGTATTGTAGATATAGACATTATAACTCTGTGAAAACATCTTTGGTAGTTGCATTTTGTAGTTGCACAACAGGCTCTTAGTAATCTCAGCATTCTGTCGATGAGTTTCGAAACCCAATTAGTTATCTTTGGCCCTCTGTCATTTTGGATGAGTCAAGGTCCAAACTATGTGGCAGGAATTTAGAGATTTAGTAATTGTCCAGCCTTAGGCTTTCAGGCATTCTCTTAGACATTGTTGGCCGTATCTTGAAATCAGACGTTCCGTGCTGGATTCCAATTCTTCCTGCAGTGGTGGCAGCTGTCCCGGGAAAACCTGAGTAACGAGAACAATGAAACTTCAAAGCCTTCCAGTTAATAAAGTAGCAAAATTTAGCCCTGCGAAGGGCCTCCCACAGTATCAGCACCAAAATAGCAGGCAGATATGCCAACCCTCCCTCTGTTAAAACAGATAAATAATGAAAAAATGGATAGATAAATAAATAAAAAAAGGAAAGAGACGACGAGGGGATTTAAGACGAAGTGAGAAACGGCTCTCCATAAATTATGGCTGGTAGTTACAATTAGTCACACTTCAAAGGCTCAATTTTGTTTCAAAATTGGATTTTAAACATGTTGAATGCGATCAAAATTGAGATCAAGACCCCTTGAAAATCTCGGAGCCCGCGTCGTAATGCTGTTGACGTTGACGGAGAGGCCGCGTCCCCCGTGCTGAAGGAGGCTGGCGCTATCTGGGCCACTCCACCCTCCGATTGAGGTTCTCTCTCCAATCTTTATACGCACTCCGCTCCCTCTCTCCAGCCATCCGGCGCCGCCTCGTCACAAATCACAATCATTGTGACGCCGCTCTCCGGGAAAAGTACACACTTCAGTCGAGGATTGAGCGCGGCGCGTAAGCCGGGTTGCGTGATGATTGGGGGGCTTTCTCGGGTCATGTTCCAGCTTTTGAGAGCAATAAGCAAGGCATCCCGCAGACTTTGGTGCAA
Source organism: Megaleporinus macrocephalus (assembly GCA_021613375.1). NCBI lineage: Eukaryota > Metazoa > Chordata > Actinopteri > Characiformes > Anostomidae > Megaleporinus > Megaleporinus macrocephalus. The sequence continues at coordinate 8,537,853 of CM038714.1, read as the reverse complement.
GGTCCTTCAGAGTTACGCAACTCTTCGCTCTGCTTTTTCCTCTCGTTATCTAAGAACCTTCATTCTGTCAATGCCTTGTTGTTGCAGTGCGGACCACCGGTACTTCGGAAAATGAGAACGGTTGGAGCAATAGTTGTTGGTTTTACTACGAGAAGGGGATCTTTATCCTTGTAAGACCTGGTAATTCATTTTTGTCCTCTGGAGGGAACATGAGTCTCCAAAAGATATTTTAAAAACTAAATAAGGTACCTTGCCAAATTCTGTTGTAGAAGTAATGTTAAACATCTTTGTACTTTGTAGATTTGGAAATTCTACTTGGACTGGAGGAACGTTAAACATCTTTGTACTTTGTAGATTTGGAAATTCTTCTTGGACTGGAGGAACGTTAAACATCTTTGTACTTTGTAGATTTGGAAATTCTACTTGGACTGGAGGAACGTTAAACATCTTTGTACTTTGTAGATTTGGAAATTCTACTTGGATTAGAAGAATGTTAAACATCACAATGACCTCAAGAATCTAAATTTTACTGTCAAGTCCAGCTGCCTTTCATTTAAATGGGTAGTCACTTGTTTCATTTCCAGTTTTGCTGTATCCCCTAATAATCCCAGCTTTGTTCGAGACTGTTTTGCCCCTCTGTCTGGGGTCATATTCTCATGGGAAAGTAACGTTAATGCATAAAATCTATTGCTCAAATCTGTTCTTCATAGTGAGATGCCCTCCTAACATCTTAGCAGCGAACCAAAAACTGTCGCTGCAACCGTTCTCATTTTCCAAAGTAGTAGTGGTCCAAAATAATGGTTGACCATGTTTAATAATGACTGAATAAGTTTTTACCTCACATCTGAACTCCAAGCTACTGTGGGCCCTTAAGCTGAGAAGTGAAGTTTTGTTAAACATAAGTTACCTGCCTTTCTATTGGCCTAAGGGGTCAGTTCTAAACACTTTCATTTTCACCTCAGGAAAAAAGTATTTTTTTGCTATTCTCACTAAACATACAACACAAAGGAGTTATTTGACTAATCAATTGTATAGGAATTACTCCTGATGAACTGTGATGTGTTCAGGGAAGCGTATCAAAGATTGATTTATAGTAAAAACAATAAAATGTTTTCATTATAAATTAATAAAAATCCCGTCCACATCTGCCTGATGTCATGCATGGTCTTAGGCTGAGGTAATGTTTCCCTGAAACCTGAAAGGACCTAGAACCAGCAAGGCTTTGAAAATTACCTGGAAAATGGTAGCTTGTGTAATTTATGGCTGAGCTTTTAAAAGCAGAGCAGTAACCAGCCAGCCCTGAAATATGCTCACGTGTTTAAACCTGAGCTAACCATATGCTCTTTAAGTCAACTCCTGACCCCTTCGGGCATCGGCATTATGGGAAATCTATCCGCATCAATGGTTTTCTGTGTCAGGCCATTCAGGAGACCACATCTTTCCCCGGGGAGGTTAGGTGTTGAGTCAAAAGTAGTGCAACCACGATGGCAGAGGTTAACACAAACATGTGACGGCATGAGTAAGCGTTTGATAGTGGAGACGTTTCAGTGGTTTTTATCTACCAGGTAACCTTTTGGCTCCAATGTTAAATGAAGGTACAAAGTCACTGCTGCATAATAGGAGAGCCATATCTAACTAGTACCCACTTTAAATGTCACACCCTTTAAGGCGTCTTTATGTTGGAGAGGAGGTTCCACTGATGATAGACGCATGAAGGACACATTATAAAATCTTGGAGAGTATTGAAAACGCTCAGGGAACTTTATGACCCGTTATGAATCACAGAAACACCTGTACCGCAAAGGCATGACTCATAGTAGTTACACCCTGTCAACCAAAAAAAAGCTGAATAATTTAACATCTAATCCGTTCAGTTTTAAAAAGAGAAAAAAAACATGCTTAAATGGTTCTTTGCATGCTTTTCAGATTGATGGAGGGTTAGAATGTGTCGTATATGGTTATATGTAAAACATTTTTGAAAAAGGGTTCCATATAGCACCAAAGTTTGCTAAACCTTTTTGAATGGTAGTGTACTAAAACGTTTGACTGGTAGTGATCTAAAACGTTTGACTGGTAGTGTACTAAAACATTTGACTGGTAGTGTACTAAAATATTTGGCTGGTAGTATACTAAAACGTTTGGCTGGTAAAGTACTAAAATGTTTGACTGATAGTGATCTAAAACGTTTGACTGGTAGTGTACTAAAACGTTTGGCTGGTAGTGATCTAAAACGTTTGACTGGTAGTGATCTAATATGTTTGACTGGTAGTGTACTAAAACGTTTGACTGGTAATGATCTAAAACGTTTGGCTGGTAGTGTACTAAAACGTTTGACTGGTAGTGATCTAAAACGTTTGACTGGTAGTGATCTAAAACGTTCGGCTGATAGTGATCTAAAACTTGTGACTGGTAGTGATGTAAAACATTTGACTGGTAGTGATCTAAAACCTTTGACTGGAAGTGATCTAAAACTTGTGACTGGTAGTGATCTAAAACTTTTGACTGTTGGTGATCAAAAACGTTTGGCTGGTAGTGATCTTAAACATTTGACTGGTAGTGTACTAAAACGTTTGGCTAGTAGTGTACTAAAACGTTTCACTGGTAGTGTTCTTAAATGTTTGACTGGTCGTGATCTAAAACATTTGGCTGGTAGTGTACTAAAATTTTTGGCTGGTAGTGTATCTAAAACGATTGACTGGTAGTGTTCTAAAACGTTTGTCAGGTAGTGATCTAAAACTTGTGACCTGTAGTGATGTAAAATGTTTGACTGGTAGTGATCTAAAACCTTTGACTGGAAGTGATCTAAAACTTGTGACTGGTAGTGATCTAAAACTTTTGACTGGTAGTGATCTAAAACGTTTGGCTGGTAGTGATCTTAAACATTTGACTGGTAGTGTACTAAAACGTTTGGCTGGTAGTGTACTAAAACGTTTGACTGGTAGTGTACTAAAACACTCGGCTGGTAGTGTACTAAAACGTTTGGCTGGTAGTGATCTAAAATGTTTGACTGGTCGTGTACTAAAACATTTGGCTGGTAGTGTATTAAAATGTTTGGCTAGTAGTGTTCTAAAACGTTTGACTGGTAGTGTACTAAAACGTTTGGCTGGTAGTGTACTAAAACATTTGACTGGTAGTGTTCTAAAACGTTTGACTGGTAGTGATCTAAAACGTTTGACTGGTAGTGATCTAAAACGTTCGGCTGATAGTGATCTAAAACTTGTGACTGGTAGTGATATAAAACGTTTGACTGGTAGTGATCTAAAACCTTTGACTGGAAGTGATCTAAAACTTGTGACTGGTAGTGATCTAAAACTTTTGACTGTTGGTGATCAAAAACGTTTGGCTGGTAGTGATCTTAAACATTTGACTGGTAGTGTACTAAAACGTTTGGCTGGTAGTGTACTAAAACGTTTGGCTGGTAGTGATCTAAAATGTTTGACTGGTCGTGTACTAAAACATTTGGCTGGTAGTGTACTAAAATGTTTGGCTAGTAGTGTTCTAAAACGTTTGACTGGTAGTGTACTAAAACATTTGGCTGGTAGTGTATCTAAAACGTTTAGCTGGTAGTGTACTAAAAAGTTTGGCTGGTATTGTACTAAAACGTTTGGCTGGTAGTGTATCTAAAACGTTTAGCTGGTAGTGATCTAAAACGTTTGGCTGATAGTGTACTAAAATGTTTGGCTTGTAGTGATCTAAAACATTTGGCTGGTAGTGATCTAAAACGTTTTACTGGTAGTGTACTAAAACGTTTGGCTGGTAGTGTCCTAAAGCATTTGACTGGTAGTGTACTAAAATGTTTGACTGGTAGTGATCTACAACATTTGACTGGAAGTGATCTATAACTTGTGACTGGTAGTGATCTATAACTTTTGACTGGAAGTGATCTAAAACTTGTGACTGGTAGTGATCTAAAACCTTTGACTGGTAGTGATCTAAAACCTTTGACTGGTAGTGACCTAAACCTTTGACTGGTAGTGTACTAAAACGTTTGGCTGGTAGTGATCTAAAACCTTTGACTGTAAGTGATCTAAAACTTTTGACTGGTAGTGATCTAAAACGTTTGACTGGTAGTGAACAAAAACGTTTGGCTGGTAGTAATCTAAAACTTTTGACTGGTAGTGTACTAAAACGTTTGACTGGTAGTGATCTAAATCGTTTGGCTGGTAGTGTACTAAAAGGTTTGACTGGTAGTGATCTAAAACGTTTGGCTGGTAGTGATCTAAAACGTTTGGCTGGCAGTGTACTAAAACATTTGACTGGTAGTGTACTAAAACGTTTGGCTGGTAGTGATCTAAAACGTTTGGGTGGTAGTGATCTAAAACGTTTGACTGGTAGTGTACTAAAACGTTTAACTGATAATGATCTAAAACCTTTGACTGTAAATGATCTAAAACTTGTGACTAGTAGTGATCTAAAACTTTTGACTGGTAGTGATCTAAAACGTTTGACTGGTAGTGTACAAAAACATTTGGCTGGTAGTAATCTAAAACTTCTGACTGGTAGTGTACTAAAACGTTTGACTGGTAGTGATCTAAAACGTTTGGCTGGTAGTGTACTAAAAGGTTTGACTGGTAGTGATCTAAAACGTTTGGCTGGTAGTGATCTAAAACGTTTGGCTGGTAGTGTACTAAAACGTTTGGCTGGTAGTGTACTAAAACGTTTGACTGGTAGTGTACTAAAACATTTGGCTGGTAGTATTCTAAAACGTTTGACTGGTAGTGTTCTAAAACATTTGACTGGTAGTGTACTAAAATGTTTGACTGATAGTGTACTAAAACGTTTGACTGGTAGTGTACTAAAACATTTGACTGGTAGTGATCTAAAACGTTTGGCTGGTAGTGTACTAAAACGTTTGACTGATAGTGATCTAAAACGTTTGACTGGTAGTGTACTAAAGCGTTTGACTGGTAGTGTACTAAAACGTTTGACTGGTAGTGATCTAAAACGTTTGGCTGGTAGTGTACTAAAACGTTTGGCTGGTAGTGTACTAAAACATTTGACTGGTAGTGATCTAAAATGTTTGACTGGTTATGATCTAAAATGTTTGGCTGGTAGTGTACTAAAATGTTTGGCTGGTAAAGTACTAAAATGTTTGACTGGTAGTGTATCTAAAACGTTTGACTGGTAGTGATCTAAACCTTTGACTGGAAGTGATCTAAAACTTGTGACTGGTAGTGACCTAAAACGTTTGACTGGTAGTGTACTAAAACATTTAACTGGTAGTGATCTAAAACGTTTGACTGGTAGTGTACAAAACGTTTGACTGGTAGTGATCTAAAACATTTGCCTGGTAGTGTACTAAAACATTTAACTGGTAGTGATCTAAAATGTTTGGCTGGTAGTGTACTAAAATGTTTAGCTGGTAGTGATCTAAAACGTTTGGCTGGTAGTGATCTAAAACGTTTGACTGGTAGTGTACTAAAACGTTTGACTGGTAGTGATCTAAAATGTTTCACTGGTAGTGTATCTAAAACGTTTGACTGGTAGTGTACTAAAGCATTTGACTGGTAGTGTACTAAAATGTTTGGCTGGTAGTGTACTAAAATGTTTGGCTGGCATTGTACTAAAACATTTGGCTGGTAGTGTATCTAAAACGTTTAGCTGGTAGTGATCTAAAACATTTGGCTGGTAGTGTATCTAAAACGTTTAGCTGGTAGTGTACTAAAAAGTTTGGCTGGTATTGTACTAAAACGTTTGGCTGGTAGTGTATCTAAAACGTTTAGCTGGTAGTGATCTAAAACGTTTGGCTGGTAGTGTACTAAAATGTTTGGCTGGTAGTGATCTAAAACATTTGGCTGGTAGTGTATCTAAAACGTTTAGCTGGTAGTGTATCTAAAACGTTTGGCTGGTAGTGTACTAAAATGTTTGGCTGGTAGTGTCCTAAAGCATTTGACTGGTAGTGTACTAAAATGTTTGACTGGTAGTGATCTACAACATTTGACTGGAAGTGATCTAAAACTTGTGACTGGTAGTGATCTAAAACTTTTGACTGGAAGTGATCTAAAACTTGTGACTGGTAGTGATCTAAAACCTTTGACTGGTAGTGATCTAAAACCTTTGACTGGTAGTGACCTAAACCTTTGACTGGTAGTGTACTAAAACGTTTGGCTGGTAGTGATCTAAAACCTTTGACTGTAAGTGATCTAAAACTTGTGACTAGTAGTGATCTAAAACTTTTGACTGGTAGTGATCTAAAACGTTTGACTGGTAGTGAACAAAAACGTTTGGCTGGTAGTAATATAAAACTTTTGACTGGTAGTGTACTAAAATATTTGACTGGTAGTGATCTAAAACGTTTGGCTGGTAGTGTACTAAAACATTTGGCTGGTAGTGATCAAAAACGTTTGGCTGGTAGTGATCTAAAACGTTTGGCTGGTAGTGTACTAAAACATTTGACTGGTAGTGTACTAAAATGTTTGGCTGGTAGTGATCTAAAACCTTTGACTGGTAGTGATCTAAAACCTTTGACTGGTAGTGACCTAAACCTTTGACTGGTAGTGTCCTAAAACGTTTGGCTGGTAGTGATCTAAAACCTTTGACTGTAAGTGATCTAAAACTTTTGACTAAAACGTTTGACTGGTAGTGTTCTAAAACATTTGGCTGGTAGTGTACTAAAACGTTTGTCTGTTAGTGTACTAAAACGTTTGACTGGTAGTGTACTAAAACGTTTGGCTGATAGTGTTCTAAAATATTTGACGGTAGTGTTCTAAAATGTTTGACGGTAGTATACTAAAACTGGTAGTGTACTAAAACATTTGACTGGTAGTGGTCTAAAACATTTGGCTGGAAGTGTACTAAAACATTTGGCTGGTAGTGTACTAAAACGTTTGACTGGTAGTGTACTAAAGCGTTTGACTGGTAGTGTACTAAAACGTTTGACTGGTAGTGATCTAAAACGTTTGGCTGGTAGTGTACTAAAACGTTTGGCTGGTAGTGTACTAAAACATTTGACTGGTAGTGATCTAAAATGTTTGACTGGTTATGATCTAAAATGTTTGGCTGGTAGTGTACTAAAATGTTTGGCTGGTAAAGTACTAAAATGTTTGACTGGTAGTGTATCTAAAACGTTTGACTGGTAGTGATCTAAACCTTTGACTGGAAGTGATCTAAAACTTGTGACTGGTAGTGACCTACAACGTTTGACTGGTAGTGATCTGAAACGTTTGACTGGTAGTGATCTAAAATGTTTGACTGGTAGTGTACTAAAACGTTTGGCTGGTAGTGATCTAAAACATTTGGCTGGTAATGTACTAAAACGTTTGACTGGTAGTGATCTAAAACGTTTGGCTGGAAGTGATCTAAAACGTTGGCTGGTAGTGTACTAAAACATTTGATTGTTAGTGTACTAAAATGTTTGGCTGGTATTTATCTAAAACATTTGGCTGGTGGTGTATCTAAAACGTTTAGCTGGTAGTGTATCTAAAACGTTTGGCTGGTAGTGTATCTAAAACGTTTAGCTGGTAGTGATCTAAAACGTTTGGCTGGTAGTGTACTAAAATGTTTGGCTGGTAGTGATCTAAAACATTTGATTGTTAGTGTACTAAAATGTTTGACTGGTAGTTTTCTAAAACGTTTGACTGGTAGTGTACTAAAACGTTTGACTGGTAGTGTATCTAAAACGTTTTACTGGTAGTGTACTAAAACGTTTGGCTGGTAGTGTACTAAAGCATTTGACTGGTAGTGTACTAAAATGTTTGACTGGTAGTGATCTACAACATTTGACTGGAAGTGATCTAAAACTTGTGACTGGTAGTGATCTAAAACCTTTGACTGGAAGTGATCTAAAACCTGTGACTGGTAGTGATCTAAAACCTTTGACTGGTAGTGATCTAAAACATTTGACTGGTAGTGTACTAAAACGTTTGGCTGGTAGTGATCTAAAACCTTTGACTAGTAGTGTACTAAAACGTTTGACTGGTAATGATCTAAAACATTTGGCTGGTGGTGTACTAAAACTTTTGACTGGTAGTGATCTAAAACGTTTGGCTGGTAGTGATCTAAAACGTTTGGCTGGTAGTGTACTAAAACGTTTGACTGGTAGTGTACTAAAACATTTGACTGGTAGTGTACTAAAACGTTTGACTGGTAGTGATCTAAAACGTTTGACTGGTAGTAATATAAAAGCTTTGACTGGAAGTGATCTAAAACATGTGACTGGTAGTGATCTAAAACCTTTGACTGGTAGTGTATCTAAAACGTTTGACTGGTAGTGATCTAAAACGTTAGACTGGTAGTGTACTAAAACGTTTGGCTGGTAGTGTACTAAAACGTTTGGCTGGTAGTGTCCTAAAACGTTTGACTGGTAGTGATCTAAAACGTTTGGCTGGTAGTGTACTGAAACGTTTGACTGGTAGTGTACTAAAACGTTTGGCTGGTAGTGTACTAAAACGTTTGGCTGGTAGTGATCTAAAATGTTTGGCTGGTAGTGTTCTAAAACGTTTGACTGGTTGTGTACTAAAATATTTGGCTGGTAGTGTATATAATCTGGTCGGGGATGCCCAAACATTTGCATGCAATTTCATGTATACTTAAGTGTATGTTTAGGGGGTAGACGTTATAGGACTTTCACTTAAATACATATATGGCACATAAATACGCTCTTTTTAACTATTGATTAAACTATTGACTGAGCATCAACAATCCATTCTCATGTTCAAACCTTTGCAGATGACTAGATATGCATATTCATGTGTGCTTTATAAATGAATCTATGAAATCTATGAACTGAAAACCATGATGTTGATGGAGTCACATGTGTTGCCCATGTTGAAATAACATTATACACATACACTAAAATCAAGTCAATTCAATGCACTGCATGTGTCATTGTAGCATTAAAGCCTCAAAAAAAAACAAAAAAACGCTGCCACTCATAAGAAGAAGCTTTTTTTTGGATTGAATTTATACAGCAGCTGAAATGCATTCCAGAGGAAATCCAGCGTGCCGCAGAGACAAATCTCTGGAAGATCCAGGGCTGAAATAGCGAAGGTTGAAGTCTTCAGTTTAAAAAGCCCTCAATCAAATTTGTCTCTTAGAGTAAAGCTGCTCGACGTCCTTCAGACAGGCCACTTAGGGAAGCCATGAAAACGTTTCCCATCATTAGAGGAATTCTCTCGAAGATGTCATGCTTGGCTTAGTTTAATATCCCGAATACACTACGGAGGCCGCTTCATTTCCTCCTCAGATTCATAGACGCTCGACACTGTCTCTGTATCTGGGGTTCGGCATATTGCACTGAATGGCTTCTCACTGTGCCGCGCCTGGTGTGTACGTGCGTGTGTGTGTGTGTATGTGTTGGGCTTAAGCATGACTCACTCTGTATTTTCTATTGACTCAACAAGGCTGCGTCACAGGCTATCTCGCACTGACAGAATCCAATAGGCCGACTCTCTGCGAACGTTCTCGGCGAAGACAAGCAAAGGTTTATGTCTTCTGAGTAGTTCTCAGAGAAGATAGGGCCCGATAACAGCAGAGGCTTTAGCTTTGTTTATCAATAGCTATAGAGATATTTCAAGCCAATGCCGCCTATTCACCGAATATATTGGCAGAAGTGTTTGTGTGTGTGCCGAGAACTCCATTCATGCTGAGTCCCAAGCATCTGGACCATGATGAAATAACAGTGCAAAGAAACGCATCTTTTCTATGCAATAAGCACGAATCAGCGAATATCCCACACACTCAGACCGTGGAACTGCACTTACCCTTTCTGGGGCGAATGGCAGGCTGTATCGCTTTGATTACGGAGAAACGAGCTCATTTTTTCCCTTCCAGAGCTTCTGCAAGGCTCAGCTCTGAATGGCGCGCTGACGACCAACTTCTGGAGGCTTCAAGGTCACCCTGCAGAGAGATCTGTGAGCGAAAGAGAAGGGGATATCGCGGGGGTGCAGCAAACCAGAGAGAGGCAGAAGCGGCTGTAGTACATGAGACTAGCTTTTGGAAACACTGTGTCTGGAAGGAGAATAGAACAATAGTTTATATAGTGTTCAGTGTTCATCATCATGAAACTCTCACAGGATATAAAGAGCAGCGGTCGAATTCAAATGATATTAAAACCATTTAAATAGACAAAAATTTAGACACCTGTTTTTTCTTTTTCAAATATGTGTCCGATCCTAATATGGACATACAGTACAGAACTTCGTGTGGCCTTCAGATTAGCTCAAAAACAGAGCATCAAGAGCTTCATGGAGTTTCCATGGCCGAGCAGCTGAATCCAAGCCTTACATTACCAAGTGCAATGCGCAAAGCGTTGGATGCAGTGGTGCAAAGCACGCCAGCGCTAGACTCTAGATCAGTGGAGACGTGTACTCTGGAGGGACCAATCACCCGTCTCCACCTGGCAATCCGATGGACGAGTCTGGGTTTGGCGGTTGCCAGTAGAACGGTACTTGTCTGACTGCATTGCGTCGAAGGTAAAGTTTGGTGGAGGGGGGATAATGGTGTGGGGTTTTTTTCAGGAGTTGGGCTCGGACCCTTAGCTCCACTAAAAAAGGAACTCTTAATGCTTCAGCAAACCAAGAGATTTTAGACAATTTCATGCTCCCAACTTTGTGGGAACAGTTTAGGGACAGCCCCTTCTTGTTCCAACATGAGTGCTCACCAGTGTACCAAACAAGCTTCATAAAGACATGAATAAGCGAATTTGTTGTTGAAGAACTTAACTGGCCTGCACAGAGTCCTGGCCTTAAATCAATTCAGAGTGGAGATTGCGAGCCAAGCCTTCTCGTCCAACATCAGTGCCTGACCTCACAAATGCACTTCTGGAAGAATGGTCAGAATCTCCCATGAACACACTACTAAACCATGTGGAAAGCCTTCCCAGAAGAGTTGAAGCTGTTATAGTTGCAAAGAGTGGGCCGACATCATATTAAACCCTATGGATTAACAGGATGTCATCTCAAGTTCATATGTTTATATACATGAAATCAGAGAAGCAAATACTTTTGGCAATACAGTGTAAGTGAATTATAATAAGTGTGCTGTTAGTAAATGATCCTGATAGTTAACTTTGACAAGTCACTGCAGGGTTCATGTTTGTCAAGTAACAGAAGGTTTATTAGTGCCCACTGGCCACTGTATACCTTAAATCATTGCATTTTTAGAAATATCAGATATATTCTGCTTATGTTTTCCGCACTGTCATACTATAATGTACAGTTCAAAGTCCTTCTACTTACATACAAAGCTCTTAACAATCTTGCTCCTTCTTACCTCTCTGATCTCATTTCTTTTTACACACCTTCTCACTCTCTCAGATCTTCTGCAGCTAGACTACTTACAGTTCCTCCATCTAACCTCCACGGTTTTGGTGATCGAGCATTCTCCAGACTTGCTCCCCGCCTCTGAAATACTCTTCCGCCACTGGTTAAACAGTCGAATTCCCTCCTCACATTTAAATCTAATCTTAAAACCTATCTCTGCTCACTGGCATACAATCTCCCTCAAGTTTGACTGTTCTTCACTATGTCCTGTTTAATGAAAAGTGCTATATAAGAATAAAGTATTATTATTATTATAAATATGGACACAAGCACATACCATAGCAACAAAGCTATTATGGCAAGCCTGACCTTTGCAACTCTTGCTAAAGCAGGAGAGGGAGTGCTCGGGTGGGCTAAAAAAATCCCAATTCACTCCACCTGTCGTCTTACCAAACCCAGCAGAGCTCAAACGATCAATTACAGTTTAGCCGATGCTTTCCGAATTAGCTTGTGCACGAAAGGCCCCCGCCAAAAAAAAAAAGAGAAATCAATTAGTGCCCTTATTTGCAGCTAATTCGGAACAGCTGGTTGGTGGGTCATGGGTGACAGGTATTCCCCTTCCCGATATTACCCCGACTATTTGCTCAGGCTAGCGGTGCGGAACACCCCTGCACATTTTCCTCTCGCTCTCTTTCAAATGGACCTGGCTCTGCCGTTCCAGATTCCTATACGCCCCCACCGCTGACCTTCCCAAAGGTAATGCCCCAGGACTAAAGTCAAAACAAACAAATCGTGCTCTGTCCAGCTTCATCTGGGAAAAGGGCAGTCCTTTCACTGCCCATTTGAGGACTGCAGGCAGTGCAGAACGAGTTTCGTCCTGCTATCTGTTAACGGGCTTCCGCCTGCGAGAGCAGCACTGGTAGGTTCGGCCTAACTGGGCTGGCTCAGGAGAACGAGCCAACTGCACAGGTCAGGCACTGGAAAGAAGAGCAGGAAGAAGAAGTAAATTAGCTATTAATTGATAGAAGCATATAAACCTAAACGAATTAGTGTGCAGGGCTGAGGAATTATCTTTGTTTAGCAGTTCATTTAAAGGCATTCAGGCCTAAAAATAGGGTTTAATATGTTACACTGTCTCATTGTTATCTGCAGCCACTCATCCATGTGGAACCAGTTTGAGTGTGAATTCACCCTTGCAGGTACATCATACATACTGATTGTCTTCACTGTGGCTGATGGGATCTTCCAGCAAAGACGACACAACACATCACGCAGCTAGAAACGTCCCACATTGGTTGGAAGATCTGACCAAGACTCCTACCCTGAACCCTTAATTCCCCTGACTAAATTGAGCATCTGTGCGACCACCTGGGTCATTGTGTTGGCTCTATGGATCTTCTCCCACACATGCCCTCCAGCAGCTGTGGGATGCACTGCAGTCAGCATGGCTCCGGATACCTGTGACAACTTGACAACCAGGAGCTTATTGAGTCTCCCAGTTTGTCTAGCTGCCGTCTCTGGATATTAACTGGTGCACACAATAATGTGACTCGACTGACTGACTTTGACAGGATTCAGAAATTCTTCATTGATTCTCCCACTACAACACCCAACATGCACTACGCAAATGAATTATACAACCATCGGGAATCCTGGCTTGTGTCAAGCAATACTGAGTTGCTGGCCTACACACTGATCAATAGTCCTGGAGATCTTCCACCCTGGAGAGTTCAGATCCAACACACTGGCTCTAATGTCCAGATCCTCCTGAATGCCTTTACTACATGCATCAGGTGTGTTAGATGAAGTGTCTAGATAGTTGTCCTCCTTATCTGACGAGGCGTTTCTGACACTTGAGCGATCCGTTCTCTTCAATTACATTTTAAAATTTGCGAGTTTGGACCACACCTTCAACATGTGGTGGTAGTATGATGGAGGGAGGGCCAACAACTATAGGAACTTGGGTGGGAGTTCTGGGGTGCGTCTGCCTGTAGCTGCAGGGCTGGATGCATTCCCTCCATGACTTGTGGCAGGACTGATATAGGGCAGAGGAATTTCTATTCTATCAGATTAAAAGAAGGAGGGGTTTCAGGCATGTTCCTCCTCCCAAACTTCAGCTATTTTATAACTGCATGTAGCCCACGCCCCAACAATCCAGACCAAAGCAGATGTATAGTACTGTGCAAACATTTTCCATCCATCTATTATCTTCTGCTTTATCCTGCTAGTTGGGGTCATGGGGGGGCTGGAGCCAATCCCAGCATCATTGGACAAAGACGTAAACCATGGACTGGTTGTCAGTCCATCTGATGGCCAACACACACTCACACCTATGGAAAATTTAGAGTGAGCGATCAACCTAACATGCATGTGTTTGGACTGTGGAAGGAAACCGGAGTACCCGGAGGAAACCCACTCAAGCACAAGGAGAATATGCAAGAACATACAGAGCAGCCTGGATTGGGAAAATACATTTATTAATAAGATAAAGGCTTCTACACTATCAGCTTAGGTTGCCTCCAACTTTGGCACAGTGGTGTATTTTTTTTAGAAGCACCTTGTGTCTTCAGGAAATATGATCAGATTGGGGTCTTTCTAGTCTTTTAACCAGTAAACATCATGCCAGCGAGAGATACAGGGAGCTAAAGCATTCTTTATATACACACAATATACACAAATGTTGCTGGTAACTTAATAAAAACTTACGAATATACACCAGGAACCTATGTAGCAGTGTCACATGCAGAAAGCACCACGTTTCAGTTTGATGATGCTCATTTTTGCCAGCACCTCAATGAGATTTGTGCTGAGCCACTGGGCCTTCTCCCAGTTTCGCCTGCACCAACAAGGGAATTGGCTCTTTATATTCCGGGAAAGGACTTTCCGTAATACAACCATCACGCTGTCCTATTCATATTCCAACCAGCACGTCTCTTCCTCTGATAATGTATCTGGGATGGAGGAACATTATTTCATTCCACTGTACTTGTATATGGATGGGATGCCGCAGTTCTTCTCGATCCTAATCTCCAACTACAAAACACTCTATCTCTCTCTTTTTCTTCTTCTCTCTCTTTCTCTCTCTCTCTCTCTCTCTCTCGTCTGAAGCAGCACCCCAGAACGTAATTGCATGTGACCAATTATGCGTTTTAAGAATCGACAAAGTGGCCGTTCTGTTGTGCCGCTGGTGCTATCCGGCTCTACGTCCCTTTTCTTCGTGAGATTTCATTCTCCGCTGATCAATGGGGGCCAGAAAAGGCACTGAAATGCAGGTTTTTATCTTTCCGAGATTGGGGGAGTTTTAAAAAGCGCATCTCTTCTGTATTGTTCGCTCTCTATTTGGAGGCAGATTGGCCTGCATTTCGTTGCTATTCCCAAATCTACCGGAGAAGGTGTTTTTGCTGGGGTTTTTTCCCTCATAACGTGTCTGGATTGCTGATAATTGCTCCAAAAGCGGCTGGGCTGATAGCAGAGTACCAGGGGAGCCCAGGGGCGATATCAGGGGTTGTTAGGAGTCTAACAGTAAGTGGTTGGGTCTCCATGGTGCAGGCCCTGACGGCAAAAGTCTGATAATCTCTGTCCTGCTGGTGCCCGGTGTCTCGCTTTATCAGCCGCAATTAGCAGGCCGGGTATATTCTTGGATGTACACAGCAATGTTTTTTCTCTCTGAATGTATTTGCGAGGCATGAGGCAGATAGTGATGACTGACTAGGAAGCTAACCAGGCCAGTCTGAGGACAGAGAGCGAGGATAAGGCTTGTTCTCTAGCCGGGCGTGACTGTGCTGTATGGACAACAACAAAATAATGCTTTGGGGAAATTAAACAGTTAATTTAGATGTTTTTCCTCGTGTAGTTTTAGATGAAGATAAAGATACCCAATGTCTTAAGACCACCATCACTGATATTCCATTATCTGTAAGAGTATACACAGCCTGGCCAAAACCTCTCTTAACTTGGATTTCAAGAAGTAAATACTTAAAAGATTTTGATTAGATAGTCACTGCAGTGATTATTGCAGAAATGTTTACTTTATTTGTTATTTAAATCATTTAAATGTATTTTTTTATTCTTATGCAAAAGTTTGGCTGCCCCTGATTATATGACGTACATATATATATATATATATATATATATATATATATATATATATATACCAAAAAACACTTCAATCAATCACTCCACAAAAACTGTATCTATCTATCTATCTATCTATCTATCTATCTATCTACAGTGCTATCTATCTATGAATTTTTCACGGTTCTGTATACTCCTATTCTCTTTATTAAACAACACTTAAATGTCCTTTTTTAAGAGCACAACAATCACAGAGCCTGTTTTTGTACAATACAGATAAATTCTTAAAATAGAACCACAGAGCACACATTCTTAAAGATATAGACACAGAGATGGTCGCATACAGAACACAACTTTCTATAGTGCTCAAGTTTCTATAGCTTACACCTCCACTACAGAATTTATACACATTTTAAGGCACAATCACTCTTTATTTGTAACCCAAAGTATGTTTGGGTTAATAGAAATTTCTGAAACAAACTACTCCCATACGCCAGAGCCTGGCAATCGGAAAGAAGAGGTCATGTTAGAATGGCATTACATACGGCATACAACCCGTACACACACTGGTTTTTGGTATCTGGTTGTAAACAAATTAGGGCCCATGTTCCTGGCTGCGTTTGAACTGGCTTACCTGGAGCCTAAAATACCTCATTCTGAGAATCATAGTTCGCTGTTGTTCACTTAGCCTCCTTTCCTGGAACTCTGTGTGATTAATCACCATTTAATGTCATATGGCTACGCTTCTTGGCTACCATGCTTAACTGAGCCTTAATAACAAAAGGAAGATAGGTTTCTCGCGTGCACCTCCGTTCGGATCAAGCTGCCAGAAAGCGGCCACAGCCGAGCTGTAACCCTGTGATTAATTGCACCTCGCTGGAGAGATTACCACACGAGGAAATTAATAATTCTATGTTTGCTTCCTTTCTAAGATTAGCGGCAGTGGCGTAAACAGGCAGGGCGAGAGAAGCGGCTCAGAGACCCGCCGAGTCCCCCATCTGCTTTTTCTGGGGGCTCCTTATCTAGCGGGCAGCCGCTTTGTAGTCATTTCATGAAGATTGCTGTGGTGGGTTCAGCGGGTCTTAACCTCAAATCACCTGTGAGGTAAGCTGGTTTTCAGCCATGCATTCCGGCAAGCGGCCCAAATACACCTCAGCATTAGCTGCTTTATGCTTCTGCCGTGCGGCGGGGTACAGGGGTGGGGGCTGACTTACTACAGCTAGTGGCGTAACGTAGAAAGAAAGAAGACCTACTCTTGGTTCCATTCAGAACCTGTAGGACGTGTTTTCATATTTGTTTGATGAGACTTCTTATGAGTTTCTTATGAGCTAATTAGTGGAAATTAATATGTTTCTACTCTGATTTTGGGGAACGTTGCTTTTCGAATAAGTACTAAAACCCCTATGAAAAGAAAATACATAGATGTACTTTTTTATATATCATTAAATGTTAACCCTTTAAAGGAGCAATATGTAAAATGATGTAATATGTAAAATTGACGCTCTGCACAGTCCCTCTTGCTCCCTCTTCACCCCCACTCCCCGCCCCATTTATTTATAAGTGTAGAACAATAGTTCAACATCAACCCTTACATCTTTTACTTGCCAAGAGCTTCTGCAGGGGTTGTTTAGCAGCGCCGATGTTAACGTTTTTTTTGTTTTGCTGCCATTTTGTCACTTGTTTTCTTTGTTTGTGAATATATTTCATGCCAGAGAATGAGTTCGTGTGAGAGCTACAGGACAGACTTGATACAGCAGTGACTCACTCTCAATTGAGTCAGAACAGGCTGGGGTTAACTGGTCAGCAAGCTAAGTTCAGGAAATATCTCTACATCACGATATATGTCGTTCCTATACCGTCTAAACTTTTACCTTCAGACTCAGCTTTAGTTTAATAAACTGTAAATACTGTTCGACCAGTAGAGGATGGGTCTCTGCTTGTGAGTCTGGTTCCTCCCAAGGTTCCTTGCTCCAGTCTGAGGGGTTGTTCTTGCCACTGTCGCCTCTGCCTTGCTCACAGTTGA